>JAUTXW010000036.1:1027500-1457500 GCA_030620095.1 Kuschelorhynchus macadamiae
TAAAAATTGTTATTTAATTCAGCCCTAAAGGGCTACTTACTCTCAAAGATTTTTACTAAAACCGTGCGAACACCGTTATTTATAAATCAAGCACAACAGAAATATAGTCCTGAGAGACATTTTACAAGAGCTTTATGCTACCACAAAAATTATTATTTAATTTAGTCCTAAAGGGCTACTTTGCTTTTACAGATTTTTACTAAAACCGTGCGACCACCGTTATTTATAAATCAAACACAACCAAAATATAGTCCTGAGAGACAATTTAAAACGGCTTTCAGCTTAATTATTTAAGGGATACTTTATTCTTAAACAAATGTCACTAAAACCATGCGACCACCGCTATTTATGAATAAAACTCAACGAAAGTTTAGTCCTGATTTAATTAAAATATGCCCTGATAAATCTAATTAAGTAAATATTGTACCTGTTTATATTATCGAGCATAAAATAACAAAAAAGACGCCTTATGCCGTAAAATTTATTTTGTAGAGCGCAAACGTATTTTCCGTCCTCTATAAAACTCGTAAAAAGGAGTAACATACTTTTATGCCCTAGAAACAAAAACTAAGGATACTTAATATCGAAAATCACAACTTTGGTGCTTTCAATTAAATCAGCATCACACAAAATATTTTTGCCGTAAAATCCTTTTGGACTGATTCAAATAATTATTTTTCCCCTCCCTGTATTGTAAGCAACCTATTTTGACACTGCTTTGACAGACGCAAGTGAAAGTTACTCAACAAGGTATTGGTTGCCATTAACGACAGGATGTAAAGTCAACTTACATCCCTAGGGAAAAGATAATCTAAAATTATTATAAGTAGCTTTAATTTTTGATTTCATCAACATATTATAACTATCCGGACAAAAATCCGGTGATATTAATTGAAATGAATATTAATGGTACAATTATTACAATTATTCACATTCCACAGATCCTTTATTTCTAACCAATGTTTCTGTCACTATTGAAGCACTGCAAGAGACTTCTGGCTAGGTCTTATTGTATACAATTTTATTCGCTACTTCCTTTTTATTATTGAGGCTCTCAGCTACGTAACTTTTCGCAATAGTAGCGGATTTCCATTCACCATGTCGCTTGATAGCTAGTACATAAACTCCAGTATTTGCTAATAAAGTTGCTGACGTTTTTCTAAAAGAGTGTCCAGTATAAATTTTGAAGTTCTCAAACTTTAGAAATTTCGCAATTTCACTTGGAATTGACGAAACCGTATTTTTCTCGACAGGCTGGTTTAAGCACTTTCCATTTTGATATAGCATAAAGAAGCGCGGATTAATAGTCATCATGTGGGATCTTGTATCAATGTACTTTTGAATTATTTTGAAATGACAAACCTGAGTGTCGTCACTTTTTGTCACTGTAAATGTACGTGACATTCCATTTTTGGAGTCAGGAATGGTTACAATTATGACTTCTTGACTTATTTTAACATTGTCCATTTTCATTTCACAGAGTTCATTAGAACGGCACGCTCCAGTAACTCCCATTACCATTACGACCTTCATCAATAAGTATATATCGTCGGGGGCTTCAAGCATGAACTTATTCACATCTTCCCTGTTAAACACATTCGATTTTTTGGGTCTATAACCATCATTTTTTCTTTTCGAAAATGCTCGAAGTTTTGGATACTTAGAAATATCAATATTTTCCACTATAAAAAGGGTGGACTTCAACACCGAATACTCACACCATAAGCTTGATGAGGACTTCAATGTAGCACTTTTTTCGTCGAAATACTCCAAAAACAAGGTTTCTGAGACTGCAGTCTTGCTTTGGCACCAATTCTAAAAGGATTTATATGCTGCTTCATATCTTTTTTCCGACTTTTCTGGTTCTAGATATAAACAAGCAATATTCGCTGATTCTTCTATGTCTGAAACATCCATTATGTCCACACAGAATCAAACAATTCGACTTCTTCAAACTTTTCGCTATGAATTGTCAACTTGACGTTGTTGATAAAATAAAAACTGCTTATGTTGTTCTGGCAACGGATCACGGCTGCCTTCATACTTTAATGAGAATGCTATCGAATGTAATGATAATGAAAATCCAAAAATATATCCAGCATCTTCTTGTAAACATACAATACAAGGAGGGGGGAAAATGTTATACAGGGTGAGTCGGGAGGATCGCCCCAAACTCCAGGAGTGTGTTCTATGAAAGATACTGATTTAAAAAAACTCATATGTTCTTATTCGATTTTCATTTGTTTTCAACTTACAACAAAAATAAGATTTCAAGCATAATTCCATACATACAACATAATAATTATAGGGTGCTTAGATTTTTTTAAAATCAAAATAAGTTAATGTTCCATTTACTGGTACTATACCTGTCAGTGTCATTTTTGAATTCGTACCTGTCAGTGTCATTTTTGAATTCGAGCTGTTGAACATATTCCAAAATGCCGAATTTTTAATGGCACACTTAGAGTATGCGAATATGATATTTGTTTATGGTTTTTGCAATGGGAATGCTACAGCTGCTGCTGAAGAATTACCGTCAACGATTCTTTAAAAAAAATTTCAACGTCATCCTGATAAGAAAGTATTTATGAGAGTTTTCAACAAACTATGCGAAACACAATAACACTTCCCAGTACCAACACAACTTCTGAAAGAGCTACTCAACAAACTTTAGAAGAAGTAGAAAATATTCTGGACCTAGTAGAAGAAGATGCAACCATCAGTTCACGCAGAATGGCTGCTCAGTTGGACATTCCACAAAAAAGAGTGATAAATACGCTCCACGAGCAAGGTTTGTATCCTTACCACTTACAAAAAATCCAACACCTACAGCCAGAAGATTTTGCCAAACGTATGGAGTTTTGTCGGTGGATAAACAATAATCGTCATCTTATATCGCGCATACTTTTCGCGGACGAAGCAACATTTACTCGTGAAGGTATTAATAATAGTCGCAATTGCCATGTCTGGTCAGAGGAAAATCCGCATGCAACAGTCGAGAGCAACTTTCAACATAGGTTCTCGGTAAACGTATGGTGTGGTATGTTTTCATTTTTTATAGATAGTTATGTCATTGGCCCTTTTATTTTGGAAAATCGTCTCACAGGGGACTACTATTGTGAATTTCTCGAAAATGAATTACAAGGACTACTGGAGGATGTTCCCCTAAACATCAGAAGGCAAATGTACTTCCAGCATGATGGAGCTCCAGCACATTTCGCACATCAAGTCAGGCAACACTTATTGAAACGTACAAACTTTTTGCAAAGAGAGGTTTAAAAGGCGTTTAATTAACAATGTCAAACACAAATGATTGTGGTCCTAATGTCATTTTTGGCCTCCAAGATCTCCAAGACCTCACTTTATTACTCGATTTCTGTTTATGGGGCTGGTTAAAAAATGAAGTGTACAAAGTGAGAGTGGACACAAAAATAAAAAAAGCACTTATTCAGCGTATCAGAAATATTGCAGATGAAATTAAAGAAAGGCATGAGGCAATTAGAAGCAGCAACAGGTGCCCTACGTAATTCACAAAAGCCGAAAATGTTCAATAGGGGCATTTTTGAACATTTAATATGATGAAATCTAATGATTGAAACGTTAATTTGTTAGATCTTGTTTATATTCTAATTTATGCTGTAAGTTGAAAAGAAATGAGAATCGAATAAGAACATATGAGTTTTTTTAAATCGGTATCTTTCATAGAACACACTCCTGGAGTTTGGGGCGATCCTCCCGACTCACCCTGTATACTATGTGGAATGTAAGTACATTAACCAGTCTCGAACTTTTTTGCCAGCCCTCGCTATCGATCGGGCGCAAACTCGTTTCGTACAAAATTTAAAAAAAAATGGTAAATGTTACTTACATCCCTTATAGTATAAATAACTATTTACAGTAACTTAAAGCCCTTGTAAAGCGTCTCGCAGGAGTATATTTTTGTTGTGTTTGATTTTTAAATGATGGTGGTCTCAGGGTTTTAGTAAAAATCTTTAAGAATAAAGTAGTCCTTTAGGGCTGAATTAAATAATAATTTTTGTGGTAGCATAAAGCTCTTGTAAATTGTTTCTCATGACTATATTTTGGTTAGGTTTGAGTTATAAACAAAGGTGGTCGCACGATTTTACTAGAAAATTTTAAGAGTAAAGTAGTCCTTTAGGGCGAAATTAAATAATAATTTTTATGATAGCATAAAGCTCTTGTAAAATGTCTCTCAGGACTCTATTGTTGTTGAGTTTGAGTTATAAATAATGGTGGTCGCACGGTTTTAGTAAAAATCTTTAAGAGTAAAGTAACCCTTAAGGGCTGATTTTATTATGTTTAGGGTAACTAAAAGCGCATGTAAAGTGTCTCTCAGGACTATATTTTCGCTAAGGTTGGTTGGTCTCCCTAAGTTATAGTGCAAGAATTAATTAGAGATAAACTGGTAAAGTTGTTGTACGAATTTAAGATGGCGAAAGAAAACTCTTATTCAATTCAACACATTCAATGGACTTTAAATTTTGCAGAAAAATTAAATGTGAAAATAGGATAAACTGATACGAATTTAACACGACATAACAAAATAGCGGTATATATCAATGTAAAAAACATAAAACAGGTCAAATATTAGTCGAAATCCAATCTGATGGAACAAAATGGCGCCTAATAAAATTGACTGAAAATAAAGTATATTTAACACAAATATGCTATCAGTATGTACTGAACTAAATTGTGTTCACTCTTCCTAACAAATGGAAAAAATAATAACGAGGGAAGTTTCAGGTAAAGGAGATTTATCGATTTTTGCATAAAGATCAGGAAAATTTCATATTATCTACCTTAAGTTTTACAAAAAAGTAACACATGTAAAAATGTCAAAAATCGGACATCCTGTACAAAAAATAAATAATAATAATAATAATCACTGACCCCACCCAGTGCTTATAGCCACTTTATAATAATCAAAATTAGAAATAGCATCTTATCAAACAATAATCATTTCCCAGGTATTGATAAGATACATTTAGAATGATTTTATTCACTAGAAACAAAGCAATTTAAATAACATAGTTTATTGTTGATTTATGTGGTGCATTAGAAAAAAATGGGTAGTAAGTATTACAACTATTTCTACTAAGTATTAAATACAATGTCATAGTTTGTCTAACTAAGTGTTGTGTGATGAAGGATGAAGGCGAAATAAGTATAAAATATTAAATGCACTGGATTTGACTTTGTTCCTAATTACTTTTGTTTGTTAAGTTTGCTTGGGTCATCTTTGCCCAGAAAATTATTGCTCATAATGTTGTAGGATAATTAATTTTTTCATCACACAAACTCACCGACAGTGGCGGCTGCTCCATTAGGTCATATGGTCTATGACCCCCCAACAAATTTTTCTAAACAAAAACAAATCAATAAAATAATAAATAATTTATATTTTTTTTAATTTCTTTTAAATTCAGAATTTCCTTCTATTATTCTAAGCGTGTAAACTCGTTGACCGTTCACGTCGCATTATCCGATTTCTCCAGCCGCGATCTACAGAGGTTTCGTTTCGTTGTGTCTATCGAGGCTGGCAGCCCGTATTGTCCTCGTGGTATTAAACGGAGGCGAATTTTTCCCGAGTGTTCCGGAAAATTTTAAGTCAACAGCCACGCCGACGAACCTTAAATATTTATGTCAGTTGATGCGTTTAATGTGGGTCGTGTGATAGATTGTGGTTACTATGCGTATTTTTATAGTTTTTATTATATTTTGAAGAGTTTCAATTTTTTTTGTTGATTTTGTGGTTTAAATTAATTGATTAATATTGACCCCCTTGAAAAATTGACTACAAGCCATCACTGCTCACGGATATACCTTGTTGTCTCAAAACGAGACGTCTCGTCTCGAGACAAGACGAGAATAAGGATGCCGAGACTAGACGAGATTCTTGTCTCGTCCGACTTTTACTGAAAGAAACCCTCAGCTTATGGATATAGTGTTCTTATAGGTATACCTCCTATTGTATTAACAAATTTTTTAGCAATTCCGTTGCTTAAACGTTGCGTTATAAAAATTGACCGAGTTTAATAATATCTACATCCGTGTTTTTCAGAACATGATATGTCTTTTTTATATTTTTTCATGGTAAAAAATATTGCCTTACAATAATATCAGTCTTTTACCTCTAAAATAAAGCGTATTGACTTTAAACTGAGATGAGAGTTTTTATTTTTAACGAGGTCTGCAAGCTTTATATTAAAACATAGTAAAAAAAATCGTTAAACTTCCTTTACCCGGAACCTCCCTCGTTATAAATAATTGCTTTAATAATTTAATAATTGCACTTTATTAGGAATAGTGAAGTGTGACGTAATTTAGTTCATAACCACATATATAGACCGACACACGATAAAAGGTCATGACTAAGTAATACTTTTATACTTTATGCTTGCTTGTACATCTGTTTTGGCTAATAAATCATTCCGGTCCAGGGTGTTAGAAGGAAGATTGAAACAATGTCTATATATGTACGTACAAAAATTTATTGCGTATTGCTGACTTTGATATAAATTATTCATATGCGGAAAAGTAATTAATTAATTAATTGCTAGATTGTTGGCGCGGATACTAGTCCATTTGCCAGATTGCTCTCCGTCCGGGGCTCAGAGTCGTTAAATCGGCGACCCTCGAAGTCGACCCTGCACCTTAATCCAGTTTGGAGACGTTATCGGTAGGATATCCGGATGGCGAGCTCGAAGCTCCCGAATACCCCAAAGCTCTTTTATATTTCCTCTTTAAATTTTGAAATGCATCTTGGCTTCCACTAGATGCCCCTTGAGAGTATTACTGATATCACGAGATGACCCTTTCTTTCAAGCTATCCCCTTACTCCTCCCACTCCCGCCACGTAGCGGCCATTACGCTAATATTCTATGTAGAACTGCGGCAGACGAACGGTATAGAATGCAGGAACATACATAGGCCGACACACGTTCACAGCGGGTGAAGTGTGCACCGTTAACAAATGCATTCGAGTTCATGCGGAAAAGTAATAAGCCGTATTTTCTTCAAAATAGAGGTTATGTTGGCTAAGGAACTTGTGTTGCCAAGCCGAAAAAATAGAAATCACTAGATTTGCTTAAAAAAGTTGCAAGAAAATCACCAGATGTAGTAATGGGGGGTGTGTAGATAATAAACTAATTTCGAATTAAAAAATAACCACACATCTTGTTAAAATATGTATTTTTTATTATAAAATGGCACAAATCATATACACTTATAGTAAACACTGCTAGTAAAATTAAAACTTTCAAATGATCAAGTACCAAGACAATGTTTACAAAAAAAAATGTAATATATTTTAACTATTATAAAATATCGTTGGTATATTTACTTAACAAAGAGATCAGTTGCAGGAAAATCAAAACAATTCAACAGTTAAAAATCGGTGAATATTAACGTTCTTGTTATGTAACATACCAAACGGCAGACAGCAAGGTTGTTTCCACAGTGGAATACGCAATTTGGTTTTATTAAAATTTATAGTGCTGAAAACCCTTTCTACACATGAAATGCTATGCGGGAAAGCTAATAAATTTTGATAATTCTGGAAAAACTAGATATTCATCGTTTCTTTTTGTACAACAGACTTGTCTTCAAAATCCCATCATTTCTAGAGAAATGTCAAATATATCTAATATCTTAATAATCTAAATTCCCTATCTAATTCATTGATATCAATGTCCATATTTAGAGACACAGCGGCCAAAGTACCAATGCTAGCATTAAGTAAGGGGAACATTAAGTGCACTGATTCAATGTACGGGTGGTCGAAATTGGTCTGTTTTAACAGAGAAAACCTATTTCCTGACTAGATAGAGCAAAACTGACTTAGGTGTCATGGGCTCGATTTCTGAGAAATGTTTAATGGCAAAAACCGCCTGCCGATATTTTCACTGCCAACTGAGATATAGGGCGTTTTTCAATTTTCGGCCATTTTGAAAATTGTCCATAACTTTTTTATTTTGCGGAATATTAACATTCTGCAAAGACATTCTAAAGGCACTTTTTTATGTGCAATCCAGTGGCATACTCAGATTTTTTCTATAGTTGTCCGTTTTATCATAAATAGGCAAAACTTTTTTTTTTCAAATGGAAATCATAGTTGGCTATAAATTATAAAAAATGCTGGCGTTTAGCCCTTTTCAGTGATATAAAGTTGTAGGTACTTATTTTCAAAAATAACGAAAATATTAGGTGTTTTTGGTTTACATCGAAGTAGGCTTTGATTTGTGATGACAATATCTCAATTATGTATTGTTAAGATTTATAGTTTGTTAGCAACTTAAACACAACTTTAAATAACACTAGCTAACGTTATTTTAATTATTTATTATTAATTTTTTTTTTTTTTTGTTTACATAGCAAAGTTGAACAAAATTAACAAACTAAACTACTATTTACAGCTACAAGTGAAAATAAAAAATAATTATGAAAATCTAGGTATTTAGTTAGATAGGTTTCTGATAAATATATTTAGAGAAGTTGTTCAAATTGAGCCCCTCCCTGTTGAATACAAACTAAGCATCTTTTGCGTACCGAGTTGCAACTATTTATTAGTTCAACTGGGCTAATAGGTGCAAAAGCTTGCCTAGTGGCCTCTTGCAATTCTTCTTTTGTGTGAAAGGTTCTTCCTTTAAATATCAATTCCTTCAATCTTCCCCACAAAAAAAAATCTAAGGGAGTTAAGTCACAGGACCTAGCAGGCCAAGGTATGGGGCCCCACGTACCAATCCAATTTTCTCGAAATTCGAAGTTTAAAAGATCAGTTGTGATCCTTGCATTGTGCGGGGGACAACCATCTTGTTGATAGTAGATATTTCTGGCATCAGCTAAAGGTATGTCTTCCAACAAAGGGACAATATATGTGCGCAAAATATTTACATAATCATCTGCAGTTAAATTTCCATCGTAAAAATAAGGTCCCACAAATCTTCCTCGGAATATCCCCACCCATATATTGAATCCACACCGACCTTGCCGGTCTTGTTGCACAACTACGTGTGGATTTTCAGTGGACCAGTGATATGAATTATATCTATTAAATATACCAGAAGTATCTACTCTGGATTCATCACTCCAAATAATATTTAATGGAAAATTCTCATTCTCCATGAATTTTTGCTCATACCACTGACAAAATCTCAATCTTCTAGCGGCGTCCCCTTCACGGAGTTGATGAACTCTTCTCGTTCTGTACGGTTTGAATTTATGTTTTTTGAGTATTTTTAAAACGGTGGTCTTTGTAACATTCGTTATATTAGCCAATGTTCGAGGAGGTGCCAGGATGATCTAATACCTCACCAATTATATTTAGCTGCTGGATTTCCTTTTCTTCCTTTAGTTCATAATGTCTTGTTCTTAACTTTTTAAAACTTCCGTAATTTACTAAATTACTTTTTAATGTTTGATAAATTCGGTTATCCGGTTGACGTCGCTCGGGAAATGTATTAAAATATAATTCACTTGCTTCAGGAACTTCGTTAGATAATATGTAACATTTTAACATATCATACTTTTCATAATTCTCAAACATATTTTGTCAGCAACTTAACACAACTTTATAAAGATAACACCAAAACGCAATAATTACACCAGACTACAGTAATCTGACAGCAATATATTCAAAATATTGAACGCGCGAAATGTAAACCAAAAACACCTAATATTTTCGTTATTTTTGAAAATAAGTACCTACAACTTTATATCACTGAAAAGGGCTAAACGCGAGCATTTTTTATAATTTATAGCCAACTATGATTTCCATTTGAAAAAAAAAAAGTTTTGCCTATTTATGATAAAACGGACAACTATAGAAAAAATCTGAGTACGCCACTGGATTGCACATAAAAAACATGTCTTTGCAGAATGTTAATATTCCGCAAAATAAAAAAGTTATGGACAATTTTCAAAAATGAAAATTGAAAAACGCCCTATATCTCAGTTGGCAGTGAAAATATCGGCAGGCGGTTTTTGCCATTAAACATTTCTCAGAAATCGAGCCCATGACAGTTTTGCTCTATCTAGTCAGGAAATAGGTTTTCTCTGTTAAAACAGACCAATTTCGACCACCCGGTACGTGCATTCAATAAAAAAACTACAACTTTCGGTTTTTGCTAAAGAAAAAATTATCAGAGATCGGCTTTTAAAAAAAATCACCAAAAACGTACTTTTTTGGAAAAATGTTCACCAATCACCAGGTTTTACATAAAATCACCAGATCTGGTGAAATTTCACCAGACCTGGCAACACCGTAGGCAACTCTTGTAGCACTGCTTTTGCTGCTTATTGGTACCTTTTCAGCTACGGTGGTGTGATAACTAGCATTATCATAAATGACTACACTGCCTGGCGGGATATTCGGAAGAAGAAAATTTTTCATCCAATTTTCAAATAGCTCACTTGTCATGTCCTGATGGTATATAGTCTAACGAGAAGTCCTTAATGTTTTTTTTTACTGAAAATAGCAAAGTGTTCGGCACCCAGCCATCCCTCGAGCCACAGTGTAACATGGATATTCTCTTTCCTCGAGAAACAGGAACATCTAAAATGCACTTTGGTGAAGAATCTTGCCAACCTTTAATTGTAGTGTCATGGGTGTCGAACCAAGTCTCATCTAAATAGGAAATATTTCAGTTTTCTGCGCGAAACTGATGAATTTGGATCAAATATTTTTGTCTCCATTCCACTAGCCGTTGGGTCTCTCTAATGCAAATGCGCTTGTCAATTTTTTAAATCAAAATCCAATTTTATGCAGGAATCGGCGCAACGTTTCGCGACTAGCAGTGAATTGAATGGCCTTGGAGGAATCGACGCAAGGTAGACCTTGGAATGCCGGTTAACTCCACTCTCCTCTTAATGGTAGCTTCTATTTTACGTTACTGAACGTTTCTTGATTTTCCTGCATATACATATTAGTGAATGCGGTTTAAAGCTTTGCACTAGTATGTGAGTTATTATTGGTGGATGTGCTACAGTCAAAGGCACTGTAAGGAGTCTATTCTATATATATATATATATATATATATATATATATATATATATATATATATATATATATATATATATATATATATATATATATATATATATATATATATATATATATATAATATTCAGGTACATATTTAGGACCAAGAAATATATATATATATCTATAAAGTTTTTATTTATATTTTTAAATATATATATATATATATATATATATATATATATATATATATATATATATATATATATCAAAAATATATATATATATATATATATATATATAAACGCATCTTGGCACAAAAGCTTTGAAATCAAAGACTAACACATTTTTTGAGGTGTGTATATATATAAACAAAAGGTATATATATATATATATATATATATATATATTCCACCATTTGCTTCTAAGCACATATATCGGGTTGCTCTGTGGATACATTCGGGCGCATTTCTTAGTGTTTGTGCTGCGTTTGTTATCCGATCCAATAATGCTTCTCTTGTATTTACTTTAGTGGAATATACCAGTGATTTCAACTATCCCCAAAGACAATAATCCAAAGGATTAAGGTCTGGCGATCTAGGTGGCCAATTAAACGGACCTCCCCGACCAATCCATCGGTTTGGAAAGTTTTGGTTTAAAAAATCTCTTACAAGTAAACTGTAGTGTGCAGGGGCTCCATCATGCTGCAAATACATGTTTTGTCTTACATTAAGGGGAACATCTTCTAATAGATTTCGCAAGTGATTTTCAAGAAAGTTTAAATATTTTTCTCCTGTAAGACTACCGTCGATTATAAATGGACCAACTAAATGACCATTTAACATTCCACACCACACATTAATGCTAAATTTATGTTGGAAATTATGTTCTACTGTAGCGTGAGGATTTTCATAGGACCACCGGTGTTCATTGTGATTATTATACCATCACGCGTGAACTGTGCTTCATCAGTGAACAAAACATACCTATACAACCTTCGATCTTCATTAATCCAGTTACAGAATTGCATTCTCAACTCAAAATCACCCTCCTGCAAATGTTGAACCTGTTGTAAATGAAATGGGTATGAACAATTAATGTGAAGATTTCTCCAAGCAGACGATTGTGTAATTTGATAAGTATCTGCAATCCGCCTAGTGCTTATGCTTGGATCATTTTCGACGACATTGAGTATAGCCTCTTCTACTTCAACGTTGGGTCCCGATTCCCTTTCAGATACAATTTTCGCACTTGGAAATATTCCAGATTCTCCAGCAGTAGTGAAAACTTGTTGAAAAACTCTTCTATCTGGCACCCTTCTATCTGGAAAACGACGCTGGTACTCCGCGACTGCTTGAATTGCGACCCCATTGCAGAAGCCATAGACGAATATCATATCTGCATATTCACGATGCGAGAATATAACAGGCATAATGACGTATTTAGATCTAAAGTTTCTTAAATGATTATTGTCAGATAATAAAAGTTATGAACAGAAATTGACAGTGACAAAATTTGATCTTATTATTAACTGACATTACTATTGCTAACTAATAGGAAAAACGATGATAACACCAACCAGCAGTTGTTCTGTCAGGCAAGGCACACTTCTATTTTTTTACAATACATGCATACTTTATGTGAATTTGATAAAAAAAATCACATGCGCCGAAACTGTTTTAAATCCAAATATCTCGAAAACGGTTGCTCGTATCCACTTTTAATAGGTATACCTTTTTGACGTAGAAATGGCAAGGGAATAATTTGTTTTAAAAAAATGTAATACAAGACTGTACCAAAAAGTTGTGATTGTTCGAAGAAGTAGAAAGACATGTAGGTGGCGCCCCCTACAAGTAAGAGCAATACTAATATTAGATTCGAATTTGTCATACCAAAAAACCCCGGTATATCAATTTTCACTCCATTATTTATATTATCGTAGATTTTATTAAAAAAATTGGAAAATTAAATAAAAACTTTAACACCCTGTATCTCGAGAACTAAGGCCTTGCGGACACTTATTTATATAGACTTTTATGTTTATTTTTTGGTCCTGAATATGTACCTGAAGTATTGACATTTCCTCATGAATCACCCTGTATATATATTATATATATCTATATACATACATACATACATACATACATACATACATACATACATACATACCTACTTACATACATACATACATACATACCTACCTACATACATACATACATACATACCTACCTACCTACCCACCTAACTGCCTTTTTTTTTCTGGGGGATGTAGTCTGTGCAAGCACAGAACAAGTGGCTCTCCCGAACCGCCCATGTGTAGTGGAACCTCCGACCTGGCATATCATCGTTACACGGGGCTGTCTTATTTCAGTTTCCTGTTCTTGCCTACACCCCCCGTCCACCTGTGGTGATTAGGGGTTCGGCTTTGTTTGTCTATAAGGTTGTCTTATTACAATTTATTGCCCTCTTTCCTCCTCTTCTTTCCTTTTCATTATTTTCCTTATGTATTTCCTAACTGTACGCCATTTATCTTCGCATCCTATCATCATGTCAATCATGTCTGTCATTTTCACATCTCCCGCATCCGAATACTATATGTGTTACCGTGTCTCTTACATTATCCCAATAATTGCATATGTTATCTCCTTTACCCAGTCGAACAGTGTAGGTTTTAAAAGACGCGTGCCCCGTCAGAACTTGAGTTAGGTAATAGTCAGTTATTCTATGCTTACATTTAGTCCATGTTCTTACGTCCGTGATGAGGGTTTTCGTCCACTGGGCTACTTCTCTAGTGTTCGCCCATCTTTCTTGCCAACTTTCCAGACTTGCCTCTTTCTCCTCTCTTTCAGCTTGTTGCGTATTTCCATCTTCTTGTTATGCAGTCTTGTCCTTTCTTCGATTAGTATATCTATAGGGAGTATTCCCGCCACTACTTGTGCAGCACGTGCTGAGAGGGTTCTGTACCCGCTTATAACTCTTAATAATGTCTTCCTTTGTGTTGGTATCAATAGGTCCCTGTATTTTATTTTAGTGAGTACTGAGTGCCAGATGGGTGCTCCATATGTGAGTATAGATTGAATTACGTTATACAATGCTTCCCTCTTTCTATTTCCCGGACCTTTTATATTGTATATTGACATAGCTGCTAGCTTGACGTCTGCTTTTTTGACAGTTTCTTTAACGTGTGTGCTAAAAGTCTCTCTATCGTCTATTGTTATTCCTAGGTACTTAACATGTTTCCTTGGTTCAATTTGGGCTTCACTGAGTCTGAATTTTATTTCTCTTCTTCCTATCTTCCTCTTAAAAACTACAGCTTCGGTTTGTTCAGGAGCAAGTTGCAAGAGATGCTTCTTCATCCACAGGTCTATGATTTGCAGTGCATCTTCTGTCTTATTTACTAATTCTTCTGGCCATCCGCTGTGGCTACTAGAGCTAGATCGTCGGCAAAGCCTATTGTCCAAGTGCCTTCTGGCATTTTCTCCTTAAGCACCCCATCGTACATTAAATTCCATAATAAGCGTCCAAGGACAGAGCCTTGTGGTATTCCGGCGGAAATTTGGTATTCTTCCCCTTATTTTATTTACAGAGACCTGTTTTCCAGATAATTATTTACAATATTACTAAGGTACTCTGGTACTTCCCTTCTTTGTATTTATTTTATGATGTCTCCCCACCCTGCGCTGTTAAAGGCGTTTCTAACATCTAAGGTTATCAGGGTGGTCCATTTTTTCTTTTCATGTTCTCTAGTAAGCTGCATGACTCGTTCCACTGCATGCAGGGTGGATTTACCTCTCATGAATCCAAATTGACTTTTTGATAGTCCCTCTCTGTTCTCAAGCTCATCTTCCAGTCTTTTTCTAACTATTTTCTCAAACAGCTTGCCTATGGTAGGAAGCAGACAGATAGGTCTAAACTTGATCGCATCCGTCCGTTCTTTTTTTGGCTTCGGTATTAGAACCAGTTTAGCTTTCTTCCAGGTTTTTGGAAAGGCCTGCTAGCTTGTTAGCCCATTCAGGATGCTCAGTAGCCAGTTTGGTGCGATCTTGCCAATTATCTTAGCAGCTTCGGGCGGGATTCCATCATGGGCGGGATTCCATCATGGCCGGATGCTTTACCGATTTTAAGTGTTCTGAGGGCATTGTTTAGCTCTTCCTGTGAAAACAGTTCTACATATGCTGGTTGGATTTGGTTTCTTGGTCTTAGTGCCCTTGTCGGTCCAGTTCTTTGCATATTTTTTCCCAGTGTTTCTTTTCTGCTTCACTGATTTTTTTAAAGTATTTTCTTGGTTTCCTTATATTCAGCCGTAGCTGCTTTTTTAGCCTCTTCGGTAGTATTTATGTCTCCTGTCATCCTGGTTAATTTCCTCCTTTGGGTAATACATTCTTTTCTTTTCGTTGCTATATCATTGTCCCACCAGTACGGCATCCCTTGCATTCCCAGCACGCTTTGTGTGCTCTGGTGAGTAGTTTTTAAGTTATCCCGCGAACTGACATACAGACAGACGGGCCGACGGAATTGATTAAAATATTTTTTGCCACCTAGGGACGCTAAAACCTGAAAATATGTAAAACTTGAGAGAGTGATTTTTTCACAATTATAAATATTTTATTTGGCCGCCATTTTGTTCCGCCATCTTGAATTACTACCACAGTTTTACTAGCTCGTCTCTATACCACAAATAGTTATGGCACACAATTTGAAATCAGTCCATTAAGTAGTTTTTTCAGGCTAAAAAGTAAAGATCTGAGAAAATCTCGCAGGGTGATTTTTTCACGATTACAATACTTCCCTTCTGCGAGGGAACTAAAAAAGTTAAATACAGAAACTTTATAGTTTTATCTACCACCTTGAATGCGATGCACATCCCGTTAACGTAAAAACTAACCAACAAAGACTAAACTTAAAATGGAAGTATACATTTATGGTATAAAAATATGTGGTACTGTTGAAGCTATTTTCAAAAAAACGAAACATCGGAAAACACATAAAGAAAAATAATTTTCGGCGTTAAAATTAAAAATAAAGTAAAGAAATGAGCATGGACTATTATTGTTTCGTTATGTGGGTCGTTGCTTGCTAATCATAAATATAGTAGGTTTAGTACCTTTATCTTTGAAAATAAGCGAGAAAAATGACTAAAACCCAGCCATAAGAGGAAATGGCTATTTACTTCAAATTTGTGTGTTAGAACTTAGAATTGTTCTGTCTTTTTCTAACACATTGCACCTTGAGACAAGACTCTTGTCAATTTTATTTGTTGTTTTTAAAGATAAAGGTATCAAATTTGGTATATTTATTTATTAACAGCAAGAAGAGACCCATTTAATAAAACCATATCATACAGGGTGTTCCATTTAAAATAACAAAGTCGATGGACATTTTCTCACTTTCCAATTCTTACTTCTTAATTTTTTTTTTTGAATCCTGGCGTCTCAGATAAAACTTAAAACCTCTGTTCAGAGTTCATTATTTACATATTTAGCCACTGCCAAAATTGCCTCACAGTATAAGGTCGATCGTACGACGATGCCAAGCCTACCAGGAACACCAAAGTTTATATCAATTTATATTACGGTGAATATGTTTAAACATGATGCAATAAAATTTTCATACAAAGAATAGTAATGTATTTCCAGTATTAGTTTCTAAGCAGTATAAAGAAATTACTTTTATTGCAAAATAGTAAAATACAAACTAAAATACCCAAAGTCTCAGATCAGATTTCACCAGTAACAAGAGTTTAAGTTAGCTATGGCAAACCCGATCGACAACTCCACGTATTAGAGCATCCCACTTTCATTGACAAGGGATCCTTATAGTAAAAAAGTATAGTAGTCTATAGTAAACATTGTTCTTTGCGTCATTACTGCATGTGTTTTAATGTATTATTGTGTATTTGTTGATATGGCTCAAATCTTCTAATTATATGTTGCCTTATTTCAAGAAGCAGCGTTCTAAACGTGCGGTGACATTAGAAGAACATTAATTTTTTAAATATTTAATAAATAAGGTTTATTTACTTTACTTGGATTAATTTTTGACCTAAATGTATTTAAAAAATAAGTTTAGAATTTTCTTTTAATCACTAAGTAAACAGCAAGATTTCCTTTTCCAGGAGACATGTCTAATCGAAGATATCTGATTCACTTATTTTGAGTCACATGATGTATTAACCAATTCGGTTCAGTATAATAGAACGTTTATTTCGTCGGGGGTCATGTGAGAATCTTGTGAGTGATTTTTATTGCCGATTACAATAGTTTTTGCTATCAGAAAATTAAAATAACTATAGAATATACCCATACTATATTAAAATAGTCGAAGGGCGTCTCACGCTCAAAAAAACGTACTGCGATTTCGAAAAGTATTCTAGTTACAAAAAAACCATGTTTTTTTCAGTTCCGTGGGTTAGTCTGTATGTCTGTCCGCGACAAAGCTCAATAATTGCTTGTCCTATTTACTTCAAGTTTTGGTTAAAAATTAAATTTCATATGATGATAACGTGGTAACATTTTGGTAAAAATCCAATATGGCTGAACAAAATGGCGGTTTATTGAAATGTTAAAAAAATATTACCAAAAAACTGCTTATCTATTTTATCCAAATTTTGCAGAAAATTAGGTTTGACATGACCATCAACTGATAAGTTTTACTACAAATCCAAAATGGCGTCCTAATAAAATATTGTGTGTCAATGCAGAAAGCTACTACATCGGTTATGTTCAAATTTTGCTCAAAAATCAAATATTATATAGGGATGAACTGTTAAAAATGACAAATTCAAAATGGAGGAACAAAACGGTGGCCTAATTAAATGTTTAAAAATATCTGAAAAAAGTACTTATCGGATTGATCGATTGATTTATGACATCCCCATTTTAAATATTTACTACTTAAAATGTATGAATTGCTCACTTAATATCGATTTTTAATCAAATCTGTATAAATATTAAAATTCGCTCGCATTCTAGGCATTCCTACTCTCATTTTTTAAATATTTACTAAAACTGTATGATATGAATTTTCAAATACCCTCAGATTCCTACTTTCTTTCAGCCAAATCTAGACAAATGTTAAAAGTCCGCCGCCATGTTGGCATTACAATCTTGAATTTTTAAAATGTTGACAAAAATTCATGATGTGCAGTCTTAGATACTAAATGCCGAATTTTTATCAAATCTGCAAAAATTTTAAAATTAGTCTGCTATGGTGGTGCCGCTATTTTTAATTCTCAAATATTGACTAAAATATTTTTTATTCTTAAATACTTCTAGATACTGATATTTCGGCCAAATCTGTACAAATGACAAAATTCGTTCGCTATATTGGCGCCACCATTTGGTTTTTGTTGTGCATTCTTAAATAATCTCCACAAATGTTAAAAACATCCGTCCGACCTGTTCACATTGTCATTTTGACACCGCTATTTTCAATTTTTAAATGCTGACACTTTTAAATTTTCCTAGGCACTGATTTTCTATTTTGGCTACACAAGTAATAAAAAACGTCGGCCGTATTGGCGTCGCCATTTTGTATTTCTAAACGTTGATTAAAAAAATTCGGTAATGGAAGTGCTGAAAAATCCATTACAAGATTTGAACCAGACATACAAACGTACAATCAGACGAATAGGAAGCCAATAAAAGCGCGTTAAAAGCTTTGATTTTAGTTTAAAACTCTAAAACCCTTTACTAAAGAGGTTTAATTTAGACAAGGTCTAACTTGACAGTTACAGGTTTAAGATGACATTTTCAACAACTGAACAAATAATTTTTCTAAATGTCACAATTACAAAGTGATAGTGACATAAGGCAAACATAACTAAAAACTAAAGTTTAATAATTATAAATAACTAATTTCCTTTTAAACTTACCTAACTTAATAGTTTGATTTTAGATAGTGAAGTAGAGAACGATTGTTTCTTTGAAGTTTATAAAAATACCTGTTTGCCTCATTAAGGAATAGGTAAGAATCGTTCTTTTTGTCAACGATAATGAAGCATGGCCTATTTCTTCATTTTCGTACATCAAATATTTTAACAGGTCGTCATTTTGTTTCACCATATTGAATTCATACCAATATTTTACCAGTTTTTTTTATATCAGACGTAATTTTTGTGGAAAATTAAATAAAATTAAAGTTAATCGAGTAAGTGGATTTTTTTGCTATACCGGAACAGACCGACCGACCGACAGTAATGGAAAAACATGAGGATCTGTAAACAATTTTTTCACGATTAATGATATTTCCTTATGCGGAAAGTGAAAACTCACGCCGTCACTGACATTCGTCAACAAATAGCCTCGGCTTGGGCATGGGCCATCCCCGCTTCTTGTTTTATTGTAAACATTGGTCGATAGAATGTGAAAAATAAAGGAACCATGTTGGCGCATACTCGTAACGTGATTTATAAATGAGTAAGGCATGTACCCATATGGATTTTTATTTTTTTTAGCAGTATTTTTTACGCACCTTGTATTAAGACATTCACAATTAGATAATATTGTATTGCCATCGGGTTTATGTATCTGTTGGAATTATCTGGTAAAATTTTGGTACAAACCCAAGATGGCAGAACAAAATGGCATCATAATAAATTATTTAAAAATTCACCCTGAAAAAACTACCTAATGGATTGATTGCAAATTGTGGGTTATAACGAACTGTGGTATAGAGATCAACTAGTAAAACTATGTTACCAATTCAAGATGGCGGAACAAAATGGCGACCAAATTAAATGTTTGTGATCGTGAAAAAAATCACCCTCTCAGGTTTTACATATCTTCACGTTTTAGCGTCCCTAGAAACCAAAAAATATGTTTTATCAATTCCGTCGGTCCATCTATCCGTCTGTCTGTCTGTCAATTCGCGGCATAGCTTAAAAACTCCTTACCAAATTGACCTCAAATTTTAGGCAAAAATTATTACCAAAAATTAAATGTTACATAGGAATGAACTGCTAACATTTTGATATGATTCCAAAACAGCAAAACAAAATAGCGGCCAAATCAAATATTTAAAAAATCAGCCTGAAAATACTGCTTATTACATTAATTTTAACTTTTGTGCAAGAATTAAGTGGGATATAGAGATAAACTGGTAAAGTTGTGATACGAACTTAAGATGGCGAAACAAAATGGTGGCCAAATAAATTTTTTAAAAAATCAAAGTAAAAATTTTTTCTCAATTCACTTTAAATTTTGCAGAAAAATTAAATGTGAAAACGTGATAACCGGTACGAATTCAACATGACGTAACAAAATGGCGGTATATGTCAATATAAAACCTCGCTATTGAATTTATTTTAAATTATGTTCAAAAGTCAAATGTGTGGCATAGATGGAAAGAAACTGGTAGAATATTGGTAGGAACCCAATACGATGGAACAAAATGGCGCCCAATGAAAATGTTTGAAAAGACAGTATATGTAACACATATACAGGGTTATGATAAATTAAGGAATAAATTCATTATCTTGGAAATTAAAAAGGTAATAGAAAAACGCTCGAACCCGTCGATTTAGATTTATTTTTACGCATATTTAGAAATTATTTTAAACTATACAGGGTCACTCACAAAAGTTGTACAACTGTCATCTTTGATTTTTTCAATACAACGTCTTATTTTTTTCTCCTGATTTGAATTCTCTATGAAATTCTAGACATTTATACATAACCTATACTGAAAATCAACAGTTATCGAAATATTCTTATCTAAATAAAACCTGTGTATTTAATAATCTATCGGACATTTGTATACCCTACCTATGTCTGTCGCGTAATCCCAAAGAAAAATGACTTTGTCACTGTCACTGTGTTGACAAGTCATATAATTTATTTACGATCTGCCATTTTGATTTCAAATATTGATTATGCGTTTAACAGAGAAAGAAAGAATTGAAATTCTAATAATGCTTGGTACTGGTGATAAGACTAGGACACAAAAAGAAGTTTGTCAGCTGTTTAACAACAGATATCCTCATAGGCATCCTATTACCCAGTCTGCAGTGAGCAAAATAGAAAGGAAATGGATACTGGTAGTGTTACGGACCGCTTTGGAAAAGGTCGCCCTAGGAACTCAGATGAAAAGAAACTAGACGTTCTCTTAACTTTTCAAGATAATCCACATTCCTCAACTACTGACGCAGCCTATGATAATGATATACATCAAACAACAGTTTCCAAATTTTTGAAAAAAGAAAATTTTTATCCCTATAAAGTGAAATTCGTTCAAGAAATAATAAATGATTATTTAGATCGTTATTTTCATTTTCATACACAGTTTAGTATACCTGAAATCAACGAAAAGCATCTCATCCCAAATGCTTTGCAAAATGCCAAAATTATGACCAACATGTGTAATCATGGTCCATTATTTGTTAAAAGAATTTGTTTCACAGATGAGGCAACATTTTGTCTCAATGGAGAAGTAAATAAACAAAATTTTAGACACTGGGCACAAGAAAATCCGAACTGGTACAGGGAAAGTCATACACAGTATTGTCAAAGTGTTAATGTATGGGCAGGTATTGTAGGCAATAAAGTTATAGGTCCATATTTCTTTTCCTCACTAACGGGGCAAACGTATCTCCAATTTTTGGAAGAGAATCTTATACCAGCATTAGCTACCCTACATCCTAATGTAAACTATCCGGATCTTCCCAGTGAACTGTTATGGTATCAACAGGATGGGGCACCACCCCATTTTGCAACTGATGTCAGGAGATACTTAAATGAAACCTTTCCGAGACGATGGATTGGGCGACGTGGGACAATAGAGTGGCCGGCCAGATCGCCGGACTTAAGCACGTTAGACTTTTTTCTTTGGGGGTATGTGAAAAACGAATTGTATAAAAATAAGCCACATACTATTGAAATTCTTAAGGATCGTATTCGAACTGTTATAAGAAATATTCAATGTGATACAGTTACTAATGTGCAACAACAGTTTTTCCATCGTCTAGGGCATTGTAGAGCTGTAAATGGTGGACATTTTCAAAATTTAATAAAGTAGATTTCTTATTTAATTTCCTGATATGTGTTTTATGTTTTATTTAGATAAACATATTTCGATAACTGTTGATTTTCAGTATAGGTTATGTTATACCAAAAATGTCTAGAATTTCATAGAGAATTCAAATCAGCAGAAAAAAATAAGGCGTTGTATTGAAAAAATCAAAGATGACAGTTGTACAACTTTTGTGAGTGACCCTGTATAGTTTAAAATAATTTCTAAATATGCGTAAAAATAAATCTAAATCGACGGGTTCGAGCGTTTTTCTATTACCTTTTTAATTTCCAAGATAATGAATTTATTCCTTAATTTATCATAACCCTGTATACTGTGACTATGTACTGAACTAAATTGGGCCACAATTCACTATTCCTATTTTTTAAAATATTATAAATAAAATAATTCAATTAATAAAAAACTTTTTATTTTTAGGATTGGGAATAGGTCACTTCTACCAACTCATCTGGTTAGCATGGACTTTGTCGCTTTACAGTAGAACCACGGCAGTTTGTGTACTAACCAAGAACTCGACTACATATCAAGAAAAATATGAAGATTGCAGTCGAAAGTGGCAGTATGGCCGATGCGACCAAAGAATGAGGAATGTGGAAAAAGGGCCAATAGTATTTTCTTGTTTAAATACTGAGGATATAAATGAATTGAATTCTCAGCTTCGATCCAACATTGAAAATATAATATTTGTTGAACAGCTAAGCATCAGGAGTCTGGAACCAAACGGCTACTCTTGGAAAAACCTAACCGAACTTTACATGCAGCATACGAATGTTACGAAAGTCGTGCCTGGATTTTTCAGAAAATTCGAGGAATTACGAGTATTGGAAATAACCAACAGCGAACTCGTACAGATCAACGATGGACTGTTCAGCTCTCTTACATCACTTACAAAGCTGAATATATCGGCTAATTTAATTGAAAGTCTCACAGAATACAGTTTTTCTGGCCCTCTAAATTTGCGAATATTAGATGTGAGTAAAAATAAACTAACGTTCATCCCGCAACGCATCTTCAACTATCTACCGTTTTTGAGATACGTGGATTTTTCTGAAAATGTTCTTGTTAACGTAAATTACATATTTGAGGTACCATTTGCACGGATGATAGATCTGTCTAAGAACAAACTCACAGATTTTGACTTTAAACAATTTGAATATAATGCTTTTCTAGAAATTCTAGATCTTTCGGAAAATAATATAGAAAATATTACAAATTTAAATTACACCTGCGCTCAGTCATTATCTCTGTCTTTTAATAAAATTAAAAATCTCAAAGGCGTAGGATGCCTCTTCAATTTGAATATGAGCAACAACAGGCTGCAAACTGTAGATGATACCTTCGATTCTGAACTCGAAATTCTTGATTTAAGCTATAACCAAATATCTGAAATGAAAGCAGATTATTTTCTAGACGCCACTAACCTAAAGGATTTATATCTAGACCATAACATACTTAAACAAATGCCCATAGATGTATTTATCAATCAGAGTACTCTCAGAACTCTTAAACTTTCGCACAACAATATTAAACAAATTCCTTTTGGTCTGTTTAGTGGTTTAAAGAACCTCACTGTTTTAGATATTTCTGATAACGACATGGTTTTAGATTTTGATACGTTATCAACATTAACTAATCTTCAAGAGCTCTATTTCGCAAACAACACTGTAAAAAATTTTAATCCGCAAACGCTTTTAACTCGTTTTAAACATTTAAGTTATATAGGTCTAAGCGACAGTCTCTGGAACTGTAGTGACTTGGCTAATACCATCCATCTACTAGAACAAGATTTTGTTAAAATTTCAAAGGGGAAAAATACAAAAACAAGTAATATTTATGGTATCTCATGCAAGGATAATTTGGAACTGAAAGAAGAAATAATTCGAATAAAATTGAACGAGACAAATTTGAATACCGAACGTAGCGAAATTACGAACAATAATTCTGCAATCCGTTCTCAAATAAATAGAGATTATTTCACAGGTTATTTTATGAATAACAGCAATGAACTGGCAGTACTGAACTCCATAAACAAAACACTGTCTGATATATACGATACTTTAAAAACCGCTAATGATAAAGCCGTAATTAATTCCATAAACAACTCTTTGAAAACTGCCTTGGAAACTCAATTTTTTTTCTTAAATACGTCAATTTCAGACCTTTCGGAAAACATGAAAGAAGCTTTTAATGATCAAAATAATAACTTAAGTATGTTTCTGATAAATTTAAAATCAGCATTATCCATAAAGCTGTCTTACCGAGATAAGGATCGTGTAGCAGAAGATAAACATCCTAAAACTAGTAACGAATTCACTATTTTCACTTTGGTATTCTTATTAATACTTTGCTGTGTGTTGTTACTGTCTTATCTATATTTTAAAGTTAAGAGACAAATCTCCATAACAAGAGGTCGTCGAGATCAGATACAGTTAATTTAAAGTTTTAAGACGTCTGAACTCATTAGTACTGCCAAAAAATATTTTTAAATTTGTATTTGTTTTTTGAGAGTAATTATCCAAACAAGTCTAATTAATTTCGGAATTATTAAATGTATTCATTTTTAAACTAAAATTGTATATCGTAATAAAACAATGCATTTAAATGTATATGTTGTTTCATTAAAAGAATTTTGATCCAGCTGAATGGTAAACTTGGGATCTTTACATGCCTCAAAAAGGCCACAAGCAGCACTCCAATGTCGTCATGCGAATGTTGGTATTCTCTCTACCACGTCGACACGAAGGAATAAGGACTGTTTCCCGACTGATTTGGGGAATAAGAACTTAAGTCGTCTAGACGTCGCCGATGCCGATGGTGCATGTTAACGTTGTGAAACTGGCCGCTCTTTGTCTTTGTATTGTATTTTGTACCGATGATTCAGTAAACGCCCAGCCATACACCGACGTTGTCACAGTTATTTTCTTTGTCTAACTGCCAACAGAATATTAATTATAAATTATGGCTGGGGCTAACCTAATGCTAAAGGAACAGATCCACCTATTACCATTGGTTGAAAGTAGAAAGAGTAGTGTCGAAATTTGTCTCTTCATTTAACTTAAAAATTACGAGAATAAACTGATTATTTAATTTTGATTTTTTTCACAGTACATCTATTAAATAAGTCTGCATAGTGTGCACAATTTGCTAATGTATTTTTTCCTAAGTTGATAGAGGAATCTTGTGTTTTATATGTTCAGTTCAGTGTATAAAGTATTTCACGAAGAGTCAAAAAATAATAAAAAAACATTTGAAGCCAAATTCCACAAATCGCCGGCCGACCATCGAAGAATAAAAAGGTTGGAGTGACCTGACAATATTGAAATTTCTGTTTATGAACAATTTACATGGTACTATCGAGTTTGTATTGGGTGGATTTAGTTTTTGATTTGGTTTTATACCAGTATAGTATAGTGCAAGGTATCCCTAACACCAGATGATGTAAAAGCAAAAATTATTTGTGACTCTTGCAGGTCTTCCTTCTGTCAAGCCTGCATAGGTTTGACTTCTTCTGAAATTAAAGTAATGCAGTTGGTTGGAAAGAGAATTTTAAAATTCTTCTGCAATGGCTGTGATTCTTCCAAACTTAATAAAGATGCACTTAGACCTCTTGATGATAAATTGGAATCACTAAAAAAGGAGATGTTTGGTGTTATAAACACTATCAAAGATACAGTCAATGAGTCAGTTAACTCTTTAAAAAATCAGTTTAATGATATTTCTTCTACCAACAGAGAACTGATTCATTTAATGTCTACAAATAGCGCTTCCACATCTGTAGACAAACATGTTATGCAGGATTCACAGGGATTGCCTGGTCATCTGGATCCATCCACCAATCAAAGCACTTGCGATAAACCAATAGACCGCTCAGGTCGAGTGACGTACGACGGTCCCGAATCTCTCGTAAGGAGTGAAAGTGTTAAAAGTGTTGTCCAGGTTCCATCCTACAACTTACAGCAACCATATAATAGATCGCATAATACCTCTGTAAGACCTCAAGTGATAAAAGGGGTTGGTTCTGGTACCCCCGGTGTTTTTTCTTCCGCTGCCAGACGCCTTTGGCTTTCTGTTAGTAGGGTTAGTATTACCACTTCCGAAAATGATGTCTTGGAATATTTGAAAAACAAATTTCCGGGCCACTCATTCACTGTTGAAGAGCAACCAAAGAGACCTGATGCCTTGAGTCTTGCATTTAAGGTGGGAGCAAGTGTTGAGTTGATGAATGATTTGTATGATGAAAAAACCTGGCCAAGCGGAGTTATGATAAAGAGGTTTTCCTTTCGAAAATCAAATAATGGAAGCAGCAGTGGAAATAGATCAAATATAGCTAATGATAGTATCAAAAAGCATTTTCTCGTGTATTATCAAAATGTTCGTGGATTGCGAACCAAGTTAGTGGATTTGTCATTAGCAGTCATGGATTGTGATTATGACATAATTGTATTGCCAGAAACATGGTTAATTAGTAGCATCAGTGATACAGAGCTAGGCATGCCAGATTTTACAATCTATAGAAAAGACAGGTCACCATCGACTAGTTCTAAGAAGCACGGTGGAGGTGTTCTTATAGCTGTGCCAAAGTTTATTAAGTCTAAGGTAATTGTACATACTGTTGACTCTATTGAACATTTATTTGGTTTAATTAACCACTGTAATATTAAGGCTGTTATTGGTAGTGCTTATATTGCTCCTTATTCACCCAATGATGTCTTTGAAAACCACTGTTTGGCAATAGATTGTATTATGCTTCAATATAGCGACTATCAGCTTTACCTATTGGGCGATTACAACTTACCTAATGCTAATTGGGTGAACAATGATTTTGGGCTTAGTACCCCGGATGACCAGAGAATATCAGTAAATACATTGTGTAATTGTCTGGCATTTCATAATATGTATCAAATTAATAGTATCTTAAATGCAAATACATTATTAGATTTAATTTTTTCCCAAGACAGTAATGATGTTGTAGAAATTGCTAATGAGATTATACTGCCATGTGATTCTCATCACCCGGCAGTTGTGATGAATCTTACCTTATATGTGAGTCAGGATAGGCTTGAATTTGACACCTTTTATTACAATTTCAAGCAAGCTGATTACGCAGGTTTAAACTCTTACCTTTTGAATATTGATTGGGAACAATGATTTTCTGGTTTATATAATGTTAATGATACTGTTGGAATATTTTATAATATTTTGTTTCAAGCTATTGATCTGTTTGTTCCACTTATTCGTCTGAAGACACCCAAATTTCCTAAATGGTTCTCGCATGAGTTAAAGCAACTAATTTTTCTTAAAAAAGCTATGCATAAAAAGTACAAAGAAAACAAGCAATGGGATACATATATTGAATATTCAGATTTGCGTAATAGATGTAAATGTTTAAAAAGAAAATCTTATTCTGAATATCTGAGAAATATTGAGAACTCCATTGAGGGTGATGTTAGTGTGTTTTGGAAGTTTGTTGGTTCTCAGTGAAATGATAATATTATTCCTTCTTGCATGTTTTTGGACGAAATTTCTTGTGATAATGGTCCATCAATTGTGAATTTATTTGGAAGCTATTTCCAGAAAACATACAAAGCAGACGTTAATAATACAGATACTTATAACAGTAATAATAGTAATAATAATAGTGTAAATACTATTGATTTGCACGATTTTAAAATTTCTTTAACTACAGTATTTGACACCATGACTCATCTAAAGTCTAATAGGAGCCCTGGACCTGATGGAGTACCACAAGATCTACTGAAAAATTGTGTATATTCACTATCCAAACCTCTCTGGATATTATTTAATGAATCTTTAAAAAATGGTACCTTCCCTGAACAGTGGAAGCAAAGCTTTATAACTCGTGTTTTTAAATCAGGGGACAGAGCTAATATTTGTAATTACAGACCGATCTCAATCATTAACTCAATCCCTAAACTCTTTGAAAGGATTATTTGTGAACTCTTGAGCACATCTTTTTCCTCTATAGTGTCTCCTCGACAACATGGCTTTTATAAAGGCAGATCAACCGCCACTAGTATGCTTCTTTATACCCAACATATGCTCGTGGCTTTGGAGGGTCGGTGTCAGGTTGATTCCATTTACACTGACTTTTCCAGGGCCTTTGACACAGTAGATCATGATCTGCTGCTTCAGAAGCTGAAATCTTTGGGTGTTAGAGGTAACTTTTTGTCATGGATGGCAGGTTATTTGAAAGAGAGGAGACAACATGTTCATATTAAAGGTTTTACTTCACGGGAAATTGTAAAGTCAGGAGTGCCTCAAGGAAGCTATTTAGGTCCTTACCTATTCAATATATTTATTAATGACTTATCTAATGAAATTAACTCAGAACACCTTTTTTATGCTGATGACTTGAAGCTATTTAAAATTATAAAATCCTTGGAGGATTGTGTAGCCCCACAATGTGATCTTGATCATATATACAGTTGGTGCTGTAAAAACAGGTTGTATTTCAATATTAGTAAATGCAAGTTCATTAAATTTTTCAGAACAACCAATGTGATTAACTATAATTATGCAATTAATAGAGAAGAATTAGAGAGGGTAAATTCAATTTCTGATTTGGGTATAATATTGGACAGTAAACTTAACTTTGACTTACATTACAATCATATAATTAATAAATCACTAAAACTCCTAGACTTTATTGGCAGATTTACACAACGGTTTTCATCTGTTAAATCTATGAACTTTCTTTACAAAAGTCTGGTTCGATCGAGGCTTGAATATTTATCTAGTGTATGGTCACCTTATTATCTAGTCCATATCTCCAATATTGAAACAGTACAAAATAAGTATATTAAATTGCTTGCTTTTAGAGTAAAATTTCCCCTTACTTTTCAGAACTATAGTGAGGCTAGAATTAGATTTGGATTGGAGTCCTTGAAATCTAGAAGGGTAAAATTGGATATTATTTTTCTTTTTAAGTTAATTAATGGTTTAATGGACTGTTCGGAATTGTTATATTTGATTGGTTTAAGGGTACCAGCTCGGCAAACCAGAGCTATGGAATTGTTTGCAATTGAATTTCATCGCTGCAATTATGGAGTTTTCTCACCATTGTCTAGAATTGCAGCCAATGGCAATAAAGTGAATATAGACTTTTTTTTAAATTCTCTTGAAAGTTTTAAAAGAAAGGTTTCAAAAATTAATTTTAGTTGATTTACTCAAAAGATTATTATGTAGCACTAATATTTAGCTGTAGCCTAAGTCATATAATATGTAATTTATTTGTGAACACGTAGTTATGTGATTTAATGGGTATTTATACCCGTAAATAAATAAATAATAATAATAATAATAACAGTATAGGTAAGGTTATGTAAAAAAAGTTTAGTCCGAGTAAGGATTCGAACCCAGTATCCACATGCCGCGTAGTTAAAGAAGAATACCACTTCAC
This sequence comes from Kuschelorhynchus macadamiae, assembly GCA_030620095.1. NCBI lineage: Eukaryota > Metazoa > Arthropoda > Insecta > Coleoptera > Curculionidae > Kuschelorhynchus > Kuschelorhynchus macadamiae. The sequence continues at coordinate 1,056,948 of JAUTXW010000036.1, forward strand.
ATCGAAAAAGTACGCGACCTTGTTTATACTCCGCCGAAAACACCTATTTATTAGAATTGGCAACATCGGTATGTAGCGAAGTGTTTACAGAATACTTTTGTGTGTAGTTAGTTTAAAAATGGAGGAATTGATCAGGAATGAATAAAATACACTGTTTTTACTACTTCTAACTCCGTGTCGGCAGCTTGCACTGTAAACGACTAGAGTCATTCTCGTATAAAGTCATTGTATAAACCACTCGAGATGTGCGCCATCTGCACCTTATATTGCTATGTTTTTGTCTGCATAGTTGCAGATATTTATAAACTTTAAAACATTAAATTTTAACGTTGTTAAAAATTAACTCTAATGAGGAATTCTACAAAAATTATCAGGTCTAAATAATAAATATATAACAACCATGATTCAATAATGTAACGACTAGAATATATTAGAAAATTAAGGTTCTTGGTGCAACGTTGTCACGCAAGTATGTTCTAGAATCTGCTCACTGTTTATTGACAGCAATGACAGAGCAGGAGAGGATAGCAGGTTCCATTTCAATTTGCCTTTTCAAAATAAACAGCATAAATAATACATCTCATACCCACCTAGAATTCTATTTACCAGTGTCACCGTCACATCTCAAAACTGTTACTTATGATTTATAACTACTAGGGTTAGTAGTTAGCTAGTTGATTTTTATTTGAGATGAATCGTTGGAAATATTTATTTACCTAACTAGAACCTAACATAGCATACTTTTCCGCATGCGACTGCAGTTTACCGAACAACGCGTAGCGGAGTTCTGTAAGCAGCCAAGTGCGGAAAACTCACTTTCCGCTTTAGTTATGTACATAATTTTCCTATGAGCGTGCATAAATTACGTACTATGTAGCAAATGCAGTTTAGTGAGGAGGGTATAATGAAGTATGTTAAATTTTTATTTATTAGAATTGATTACTTCAGATTATATTTGATCACAAATTATAAGTTCAAAATATGTCAAATGTGTTACAAACAAACATACATGTTACATTTATTCACAAATAAAAATAACAATGTATTTTTAAATTATTATTTTATTAAACAATTATTTATTGTTGCTTATAGCGTTTACATTAAATGTACAGTTTGTCGGATTGTTTACATTTAGAGGAGATGTCAATTCTAAACACCATTTATTATAAGTTGTACTACTTGTTAATGGAAATGAAACAGCTTGACCTTACACTTTCTTTTCGGTAAAAATTTTATTTGCAATTTCCTTTTTGTTCTCTATTGAGTCTTCCAAATAGCCTTCTGCCACGGTAGCCGATTTCCATCCGCTATGCCTCTTGATATTAATTATATTTTCTCCTGAACATTGTGGCGAAAACTGTGATCCGTGTACACTTTTGGATCTGGCAATCCCAGATATCCGATAATATTGGATGGCGTCTTCCCAACAGATGGACATCATCAGGTGCCTCGAAAAAAAATTTGCAGTTTCCGCTTTTGAAAAAACTTGATTTTTTGGACGGTCTCCTACGCTCAAAAATGATGTTAATTTTAGATATCTACCTATATCCACTTCTTTATTTGTTTTGATGATCAATATGAGCATTGAAAAACATTACCATAGCGTATAAGATTGGCAGGTTTCAGATTTTTCGCCAAAATAGGCTAGAAATACTTCTTCTTTAGGATATTTTACATGTTTCTTCTCACACCATTGTGTAAAAACTTTGTATTCTTTTTCTTACCTATGGAGGGATTTTTCAGGTAATACCTGTAAATTGACTGCTGCAGCTTCTTCCAAAATACTTTCAGAACTACATCTCCATTGTTATTGCTTCCTGGTGTCATCGCAACCGAGACTTGTCTATTAACACTATTGTTGAAATAATTGTATATAAGGTTACATAGCATTAGGCTAACTGGAATGATATGCAAATGAAAATTTGTCTTTTTCAAGCACTAGTGCGGAAAGTAAATTACTTTAGCTTATAGCCGACTCTACCATGAAGTTTTTTGACAATCCAGATTTTGAGCTTCTTGTCATTGATGTCCAAGTCGACAACTAGCTCGATTTTAAGTTACCTTAGGACCTAGGGCGTATATTCATTATCAACCTTAGGTAGGCCAACATGGAGCCTGGTGGTTTTTGACTGAAATCATTGCCTGGGATTACATATCTGCTGAGTACGGGCTTACCTAATATTGGCAATTCCTCTGCATCCAAGATTTTTTAAAGTTGTTTATAATTACTGTGTTCCACGTTATTTGTTTAAAATATTCCGAGGTATTTGTAATGGGCTTCTTCCATAAATGATAACATTGGTTTCTTACCTAAATAGTCTATCTATCAAATTACCACGTGCAATAAAAACAGGCTTATACCCACATGAAAATATCCATCTCTGAACTAATCCCGTCTATCAGAAGGCGAAGGAGAGATGGCTTAAGACATAATTTTAATTGCGAATCCATATCCCACGTCCTTAATTGCATGGGACAAGAGGTTCACCTTAAAATATTCCTCGGTGCATATTACTGCGGCGAGTTAGGATTCCTCATTGTTGTTTTTCGTGCTAGAACTGATGTCCAGTTTCTCACGGTATCCATGAAGGATCTCCTTTATCCTTGGATCGATGTCATAAACCTCCAGTACTTTTAGAAACCAGCTGTAAGGGAACGTTTTAAAAGTCTTATGAAAATCAGCGTAGGTTACATAAGTGCCTATTGTAATGCCTAGCTTGCACCAATACCACAGAGCTTTTTTATTATTGATTATTAATATTATTACTATTATTATTATCATTTTTTGTATTCGCAAATAATGAGGCAGAATTATCATTATTACTATGTGTGGGCGATGGTAAGTGCACAAGTTGTTCAGTGGTGTTTTGGCTAGTCCAGGTTAGAAGTTTTCTCCCGATTTTCTTGGCACCTACGAAAACTAACAAAGAAGCGCGCCATGACTTCAAAATTTAGAATGAAATAAATTGATGCGCCTTAACGAATGGAACGCAATACAATGTACGTTAAACGTTTACTTTAACGTTAATTTTCATTATGCGCTTTCCAGTGTTTTGTTAGATACTTTTTTCAAAAAAAGGTTATAAACGGTTACATTTAGTTCCAATTGAGTACTAACTTTTTAAATCTCGTTTTGGTTGCTTAATTTTTACGTTAAAAGATTACGGAATTCCATTGAGTTCCGGGCTTTAAGTTTCATTCTCTTTAAGTACGGAACACAATGCAAAGTGTCATTATCCTACTTCCATTTATCATTCTGTATTTTTCAGTGTTTTCTTAGATACTTTTAAGAAATACAGGTGATAAATGGATATATTTAGTTCCAACGTCAATATTATCATCCACTTTTGAACCACACATCTTACTTCCTTTTTAAGTTTCGTTTCTGTTAGTCAGTTTTTACTACTCTTGTATAAAGTCACTGTAGTTTTTACCCTTGTACATAAAGAGTTTCATTGTGTTTCATACGTTACTTTGCACTTTTGCAGAAGGTAATTGACAATGGCCAGTGACCAGGGATGTTCCAAAATATCGAATTGTGCATTTTATGCTCAATTAGTTGCCGATTTGCACAATGTATCCACGACTCGTTCGCGCCAAATGTGCACAGTCAGCACTTCCGGTCTTGCAAAGTATATATTTGCAGAGAACATACAGAATACAAAATACTAAGTTTAGTGAGATATTTTTTAATAAATGCCTAACAACATTTAAAAAAACCGTTTTTTTGGAAGTTGGTAGATTGCCTATGCCCATTGCCGCGAAACTTTTTAAGATAAGGTATGGAGTCTTCCGGTTCGTCTCGTCGAAGGCAGACCTCTGTGTTATTAACATAAGTGGTTCCACGTGTTCGGTTTTGTTGCTTTTTTTCGGGGGGAAACGAGAGACTCAAACGCTCAGAGTGGAAACTAACGACCCCGCAAGAAAGAGAGTAGACGCTGTGAACGTGTGAGGCCTAGTTGTTCCTGCATTCTATCCCGTTTGTCTGCCGCAGTTCTACATAGAATATTAGCGTAATGGCCGCTATGTGGCGGGAGTGGGAGGGGTAAGGGGACAGCTTGAAAGAAAAGGTCATCTCGTGAGACCAGTAGTACTCTCAAGGGGCATCTAGTGTACGCCAAGATGCATTTCAAAAATTAAAAAGTTATTTGAAAGACTCGGGGTGTTCGGGAGCTAAGAGCTCGCCATCCGGACATCCTACCTATTGGGCTGGAGAATGGCGCTGAAAGCAAAAAAGTGGCAGCCGACTCCATTTTGAGAAAGAAAGAAAGAAGAAAGATAAGGTATTAGGCTACACATACGTCGATGCTCTTGGTTAAGAACGAATGGATTAAGGGTAGCGTGGATAGCAAAGGAGAGTTAGTCAAAGACGTAATAGAGAGGCGCCATTTCTAATTTGGCCACAGTTTTTGTATTTGTAATTTAACTTATTACTTAATCTCAATTATAATTTAGCATTTAAGTTTAACGAACATTATTCTTTTGTTTTTTTTGTACGATTTTTAGTGGTTAGTTTTAATAAAAAATAATTTGCTATGCTAACTTTCGTGTTTTTACATATTCTCAAATGCCGAAAATAAATCGTAAAGCCGTACCAGCACCCACAACGACTTGACAACATGGCTTAATTTAGGAAAAGTTCACAATACCGTCCCATTCACGCGCTGTCAAATGCACAACCAAAAATATTCTATGAACAACCCTGGTTGTCACTCGTTTCTGTTCGTCATCGTTCAAGAAAACTTTTTGTGTTTTTGAATCGTATTTACTGAAAACTCGTGTTGATCTCTTTTAAAAAAATGAATATTACATCTGCAGGTAAGTTTTAGCTTAAGATATTTACTTAAAAGTCTATATTTCTGTTTATTTTCATAAGCATTGAGTTTTTTATTGTAGACTTGCAAGTCACCAAGAAATTTACTATTTTCTTTAAATTGTGTTCTAATAACAAAAGTTAGATATTTTACGCAAATATGTTTATTGTATTGAGCTCAGTTATATTTATAAAATTTAGACAAAAAATTAAAATATTTTTAACTTATAACCTCACTGTTTTTTTCTCTTTATTTGTAATATCTTTATTTTAGCGGGAGTGATATCTCTATTAGAAGAGCCCAGACCTGAATTGAAAATATTTGCGTTAAAAAAATTGGATAACATAGTAGATGAGTTTTGGCCTGAAATTTCTGAAGCAATTGAGAAAATGTAAGTTTTTGACTTAATGTTTTTCGTCTGGTATATTCATAATATATATTAATAATTTTTCTTATAAGAAACCATGCTGAGGAGGTGAAGCATCCTAATAGATTCAACAAAAAACAGTGTTTTAAGCCTGTAATAAGCTGGATTTATACAGGCAAGTAACATAAAATAAAAATAACATAAGTGTTAAATTCCAAGAATTCCATTAGACCAAGCCTTATACAGGCGAATAAGATAAAATAACAGATGTCTTTGATGATGGCCAAATTCTATATTTTATTCTTATTTTATCTGAAAATCAGACTGGGCAAGTAGTGTATATGAACACGGCCGGCAGTACCCTGTTCGACTGGCAAAACGAACAGCAAGCATGCATTTAAAAAGATATCTTATTGTTTAGAGTTGTTTTATTTTTATTTGCTGTATAAAGGACCAAAATCACCAGTTTTTATTTTATTTTTGTTTTATATTTTATTTATCTGTATAAATCCAGCTGTAGAAAGCTAATTATCAATGAACAAGTTTATGGCAATTCAAGAAAAATTGTTAGCTCCAGTTGGGCCTAATAGACTTGACATTTTTTTTACATAGATCTCTATTGTTTTTTAGTCGGGCATATATAACAGTTGCATAAAAATTCAGGATATGTAAAAATGTTTTTTTAGTTGTGAAAAACATAAGCCGAATAATTTTAGTACAAAACTGGATAGCTAATCCTAATTTAGAAAATGGAACAAAATTAGTACATCTAATATGTATTACTTTATACATATTAGATCTCTATTACTCTATTGTAAATGATTTTATTTGCCCATAATGACTAAACTATCACATATTAACGAATTGAAAATATAAATTAAATAATATATTACAAGAGATACTTATCTAAATAACATAAGAACTTGAAAAGACTTAAACCACCAAGGTCAGTTTTATTTGTCATTTATATTTTTCCTACATAATAAGAGAATATACTTGTCATTATTGAGATGAAATTAGTCGTGTAATATATTATAAATGTGTAAAAATTGGTATATATATAACAATAAGAAATAAAAACAGCAAGTTACAAAAAAAACCACAACAGAAGCACTAATATAATATAAATATACATACACTCTTAAATATAAAGGACATTAAACAGAGACTTGGAATGAGGAAGTCTATTAAGTGTCATAATATATCATTGAAAAATTCCAGAAGGCCATAATAAGCTTTTTCGAGTAATATGCATTTAAGAGAAGATTTAAATGTTTTAATATTATTCAAAGTTTTCACTATCTCTGGTAGGTGGTTTAAATATCTGCCTACCTGTATAGAATATTGAGCTTTTAACTCGAGAAGTATGAGGTGTGGGCAGCGGCAGAGCTCTAGTTTGTCTTGTATTATAATGATTATGATATTGATTTTTTAATTTTTTAAACATCATATAAGCTGTTTCGAAAATAAAAATACAAGTTAGAGTTAGGATTTTGTGATTGGATAAATAGTGGTCTACAAGAATCTCTATCACTTACCCCGCACATATACCTCACTGCCCTATTTTGCAAAACAAAAACTGGGTTTATCAGATATTGGCTCGATTTACCCCAGAAGCAGACCCTAACGCAAATGGGATTCTATCAAGGCCAAATATACTGATTTCGCAATGTGTTCATCTGACTTGTTCGATACAACTCTCAAGGCATAACATCCCGATGCCAGACTATTGCATACTTTCAAAATATGATCCTTTAAAGGTTAACTTAGTGTCTATGGCTACATCCAAAAATTTAATATTTGATTTGATTGAAATCTGTACAGTATCAAGATAGACATCATAAAGCGAACACTCAAAATGCATAATGTTAGTCTTAGAAATGTTGAAAGAAAGACTATTAGCATCACACCACCCTTTAATTTGTCCGTCATTTGCAATTGCATGAGTTAGCCCCTCAGGATTCTTGGAATGCCACAAAATTGAGGTATCATCGGCAAAAATTGTGAATTCACCCTTGATTTTCAGTGATGCTAGATCATTTATATAGACAAGAAATAAAATTGGTCTTAAAACAGAACCCTGAGGTACTCCCAAAATAATTTCTCATTTAGTCATAAGAATCAGCTTCATGCAACCTGACCTTCTGACATCGTCCGGAGAGATAAGACCTAAACCAGCAAAGAGCACTTTCCCTGAAACCACACCACTCTAGCTTCTGCAACAGTATTACATGATCCACGCAATTGAAAGCTTTAGCGAGATCACAAAAAATTGCGGCAGCCACCCCACCCTCATTAATGTAAAGATACAGATTATCAAGAAAAATTGCATCTCCTCTACTCCTACCACTCTGAAAACTAAATTTAACAGTTAAGATTTTGGGCTTCTCTAAGTAAGAGATAACTTTTTTTTTACAAGTTTTTCCACTACTTTAGCAATTGTAAGCAACAAGGAATTTGGTCTGAAATTCGCTGGAGAGGTCACATCCCTACCCTTATGAATTGGAATGACAATCGCTTCCTTCAGAGATTCAGGAAAGATTCTTGCAGAGAAAGAATCATTTACAGCCATCACAAATGCATTTAAAGTAGACTCTGGTAAAGCTTCTAATAACCTCACCGATATTTCATCATATATCAAATGTTTTATTACTTACTTTGTATATGCTGACGTCTCCAAGGCATTGGACAGGGTAGATTATGGGTTACTGTTGATAAAAATTGTTGGTATTCATGGTACATTATTTATCTGGGTATAAACATATTTCTCAGATAGAGTACAGATCGTCAGGTTAAATAATCATTTATCTAGGGCTATCAGTATTACTTTTGGGGTACTACAATGTGCACATTTTGCTCAGATCCTCCCCATGCTTCAATTCTTATTTATATGTAGGTGACATCAAAATTTTACATGGCAATAAATAATAATAACTTCAAAAAGATTGTGATACATTTTATAACTGGTGCAAGGTTAATAAATTGTTATTCAATATGAAAATATGTAAATATATTCAGTTTGACCAATGTTTCTTGGCACTTACTTTTTTGGCAATGTAGTAATATATATTAAAAATGTGCAATCTATTAAGATATTTTATCTATCATTAGTGAGTCGAAGTCTTTTGGTGAGAAGAAATAGTACTGATATTTTGACTGTCTGTAAAATTCTTCATGGGTCTGCTGATTGCATCCATATCTCTCTTTAAAACTTAACTTTTTAAGTTCTTCTCAGATCTTTGAGTGATATGAAGTCGACTGAACTGCAAGTATGGCAAAGACCTACAATCGATGCTCAAATGGTTATACATTTTTAAGCCGTCATAAATTATTGAGTACTTTGTCAGTGCAAGTCTGGGAATCGGTAGCCGGATATTTAAACTCTGTCTTAACCTGGTATTGTGGATGTTATGAGGGTCATGCTGAATCACACCTCCCAACAGTCTACAATGAATTAAACACATAATCTCCAAAACAAAGAGATTTACTACTGTTAGAATTTTGTACTCTATAAATAAAGATGTACAATGATCCCGATACCTAGCTTTACACATATATCTAAGGGCTCTCTTTTGAATGATGAGTACCGAGGTCATAAGTTGCTGGCTACAAAATCTCCAAAATGGAATCCCATATCTTAAATATGATTCAAATAGCGAATGATAAACCATTTTTGATGCCGAGCAACCAAGCTCCATTGATACCACCCTAATGGCGTAGCAACCAGATGATAATTTTTTATTAAGTTCTATAATGTGATCTTCAAATTTAAGTTTTGAATCAGTGTAAAGTCCGAGAAATTTTGTAACCGATTTATTCACTATTAGTTTGTTATCCAAACTGAGATCATTATAGCCAATCCAAAAGTTAATAAATTTGTTTTGTTAATATTGAAACAAATTGAGTTTGAATCACTCCATACCTTAATTTTATGAAGATCATTTTTAATTGTGTTCTTTAAGGATTGGCTATCCTTTGAATGCCATAACAGGGTAGTATCATCAGCAAAAAGTATAAATTTGCCTTCGATGTCCAAAGCTGTAAGATCATTAATATATAGTAAGAAAAGGATAGGTCCAAGCATCGAGATTTGAGGCACTCCATGCTCTATATTAGACAAATTAGAGCACGAACCATTAACTCTCACAATTTGCATCCTCTGGGAAAGATAGGATGAGAACCATTTATGCGTAATACCTCTTATTCCATTGTGTTGAAGCTTGCGCAACAGAACTCCATGATTAACGCAATCGAATGCTTTAGAAAAATCACAGAATACTTCTGCAAGAGCCTGACCCTCATTAGTGTTAGGGTATACATTTTCAAGCAGGGAAAACATGGCATCAGAGATGTTTTTTGATGCCTGTAATCCAAATTGGTATGGTGTTAGAAGGTTGTTTACATTTAGAAATTGTAGCAATCTTGTTTTCACCAATTTTTCAATGATTTTCGAGAGTGTCGCCAGTAGGGAAATGGGTTGATAATTGGAGGGGTCAGATGCATCACCTCCCTTGTGCAGCGGAATCACAACGGCCTTTTTTAAACAGGATGGAAATTCGCCCCGTTGAAATGATTCATTGATAGAACCAGCAAGAGCCTGCTAAGCCACCTCTGGTAAGTTCTCCAATACTCTAAGAGAGACACCATCCAATCCTGCAGAATGCTTATTCATTATTTTTCTAAAAGTCGCTCTGATTTCATTAGTATCAATGTATGCTAAACAAAAATCTTGTGGAAACCACAATCTTTTTGAACAGATATGTTTGACATAAGCCTTTCAGCAATAGAGCAGTAAAAATCGTTTATAATATTTGGGTTTAATTCAACAGTTGATTGCAGGATGCTATTTTTACCTCTTGAACTATTTATTATTGACCACTGCTCCCTGGATCTATTACTTGCATTTGATATTCTGGCAGTATAGTATTTTTCTTTATCACTTGTCTATATTTGACTTAAAAACCTTTATTAGTATGTCTAAAATACTTTCCAAATATTACATTAAGTAGCCATCTAAAACAAGTTGTTGTATCCGAGAAACTTGACATATTGTTAAATTTGTACCAAATAATTAATTAAAGTGGAAACTACAAAGCTCTGAGTTTTTGCTTACAAATAAGTATAATTTTCTGTAAATGAGTTGTGTTAATTGTTAAGTATTTGTTGCATTTGAAGTAATTAATAGTGACAAAATTACATTTTAGTGAAATTTTACATGAAGATAAAGTATTTCAACAGCACCAACTAGCTGCACTCGTCGCAAGCAAGGTTTATTATCACTTAGGAGCTTTCGAGGATTCCTTAACTTATGCACTTGGTGCTGGCGAGTTATTTGATGTTAATGCTCGCTCAGAGTACGTGGAAACTACTTTATGTAAGTAATAAAATGACTTTACAAAATTGACTGTTCGTGTCATGGTATGATGATAGGCAAAATATGTTTGACGAACTAAAATGTGTGGTGTGTGTATTTATATTGTAGTAAAATTTAAATTTTGGGAATTACATATGAGAAATGACTCAATGATTGTTTTTAGATTGTTGAAAACGAAGGGTTGTCTACCATAGAAGAGGCGAATTGTATATTTAATACCAAAATATCTAAGATTAAGTGTTGTTATTTTTTTATTAAACATAATAGGCTTTATAGATGATTTTCCTTGTACATTTCATACTGAACATTCATGACAATACATATTTTTTAACCAGAATGATTATACATGTTTTGTTTCTTACAAATTAAACTTGTACATTTTTCACTTTACTAAATAATTACTAAATTATAGTGGTGGATTTATGATTTACGAAGAAAATTATTTTTGAGTTCTATGCCACGAACTGTAGAATTTTTTTAGGGAGAAAGTACCCCTTCTTCAGCATGCTAAAAATAAAAAACTAAGTCTGGTAGACGAGGGTAGACTTTCATCCAAAATGTCCAAAAAAAGTAGATATTTTTCAGCGTCGTTCCTCGGGTACCTTCACCTGACCCTGAACTAAAGACCACAGATTAAAATTTTAAGGAGGTAAATTGAAATAATAACCTTTAGTATTTTTAATTTTCTATAGATTGTGGTGTAAAACCCAAAAATAATTTTCTTTTTATTTCGCTTTACTATTAAATTGAAATGTTTCAAATTAATTGAGAACTTGTTTACTTGCTTTAATATTATTGTTGTGAAACATGTATTGGTCTCTTAATAAATTGTTAAAATAAAACTTACTGCCCATGGGATCTCATGCTTGAAATATTCTTAACAAAATACAACACCGAGGGATAAAGCACTATGCCTAAGGGTGTACAGATACTTCCAAGACTTCCAAAGATTACCAACGACCTCTGGGATTTCCACAGATTTCCTTGAGATTTTCAATGATTTCTGAAAGATTTCGTTTTAAGTGTATGAGGACTAAGATTTCTTGCAGTAGTTTTCCCCCCATATACCACACTAGTCAAATATACAGTCAAACTCAACATATTCACATAACTATATGGTATCATCAATGACCCATACAAATTCATAATTACCAATCCTTGTTAAGTCATCAGATTGCGATAAAAACAAATTTGGTCCATGAATTACAACAAATCTCCAATAAATGGAGAACATCAAGCACAGCTATGTGTGATATTTTTTATATTGTTTGTATTAAGCATGATATAACCTACTAACGTTTCTGCAAATGCAAGTTTAAATAGAGTTGCAATTTGGAAAATTGCAGAAAATGCTGTAAGAATTTTATTTAGTGTGAGTCATTAATGGCTTCAATATTGTACGTAGGTATACTATTTTAATAATATAAACATTTTACTTTTTTTCTCTAACCTATTTGCAAGTTGAGGGGAGGGAGTGTGATTGTTGAGATAAAAAAATTATTCAAAAATTGCCAAATGTCACTGAACAAACGTCTATTTAAACTTTCACTTGTTGGGATATTTTAAAGTGAAGTAAATTTTATTAGTGCCAATAAATATATAATATTTTTACACAAGTCACAATAGCTTAAAAATAGTGATAAAAATGTAGTCGAACATCTTAATTTCTACACAAAAATCTTATCTTACAAAAATCGTAACCTCCACAATACTTAGCAGCAGAATTGAACAAAACAATCTATCCTGTGTACAAATTGGCGTTCAAAAATCCGTCTATACTATAGAATGCATTTTTCAATAAAATCCTTTTTACATTGATTACATATTGTTTCTCTTCAAGATTCCTGATTCCTTCAGGTAATTTATTATAGAACAATGGTCGTAATATTGTGACCCAATACAGGTTCTTTTTAGTCTATGAAATTTTATATTTAAATCATTTTTTTGTCGAGTGTTATAATCATGATGTTCTTTACAAATATTAAATTTTGTCATATTTCTTTTAACGTAAATAAGACATTCAAATATATACCTGCTTGGAAGAGATAAAATCTTTAATTTTTTAAAAACTTCTCTTATGTCAGCTCTGAAACCAAGGCCTTCGACAACTCTTATAGCCCTTCTTTGAAGTTTAAAAACTCTTGCTGACTGTGGTGAATGACCCCAAATCCAAAAAAGAGTGATATACCATTAGAATAACAGATTTCTCTACGGTGTTTTTAAGTTGTTTTAGAAGAAAAATATAGCGTGACACCTTCCCGGCGACATAGTTCACGTGGACATCAAATAGCAGACTACTGTCTAGATAAAGACCCAAGAATTTCACATGTTTATCATTTAAACTGTCTCCCTCGCACTCATTGCTGAAAACATCATTGCAGTTCCTGAGAGTAAAACATATTTCTTCTGTTTTTTTACTGTTTAGATTAAGCCTGTTTGCCAAAAACCAATCACTCAAGTTGGACAAGTTGTATGTCATGGCAACTCTCAAGGCATCTACGTCCCTATCTCTACACAATGCGGTGGTGTCGTCGGCATATAGCACTAACTTACCATCTGTCGACCACACCACATCATTTATGTAAATGATAAATAACAATGGACCCAAAATGGAGTCCTGTGGGACACCATATTCCACCATTCTCTCATCCGAGCATTCTCCTCCGAAAAGAGTTTGTTGAGTTCTCTCATTCAAGTAGCTCTCAACAAGCTGAAGGCTTTTTTGGCTTAGACCATAGTATTTTAGTTTTTTTATAAGTATTTTGTGGGGTATACAGTCGAAGGCTTTCGACAGGTCGCAGAGAGTAGCACCCACATGCTGCCTATCCTCAAAGCCGTCAACTATGTACTCCAGCATCGTGCTTATTGCCGATGTTGTGGACTTGGCTTTTCTAAAGCCATGCTGATCATTAGAAAACAAATTATTGCTCTCGAAATAATTGTAGAGTTGTTTTTTTAACAAGGATTCAAACATTTTTGACAGAGTTGGAACTAAAGCGACTGGTCTATAGTTTCCAGGATCCTCTTTGCTATCCTTTTTGAAAATAGGTACAATTTTAGAATGTTTCAAGCAGATTGGAAATGTGCCCTCGATAATACATTGATTTATAAGTTTTGTTATTGGAATAAGAAGTGGTTCTTTAACTTTTTTAATAGATAAGCCATAGATGTCCCTGCTGTGTTTAGTTTTTAACTCGTTAAATACTTGCCTCACCTCATTGAATGTCACCTCAGTGAAAGAAAACCCGTCCCCCGGTATACTCAGCTCAGATCTTTGCAGATATTCCTCTATGCCTACAGGAGAAACAGGCATTCCTCGAAGCAACGTTTCGGCGACCCCTGTAAAAAAAGTATTTAGTTCATTGGTAGAGATTACTGTTGAACCCTCAAGGCAAGGTGTCACTCTATGTCTATTTACTACTTGCCATGCTGCTCGAATTTTGTTATCTGAATTATCAATATATTTTGAATTTGCGTGTTTTTTGGCTAAGTTTATTTCATTACGATAATGGTTTCTTAATTTATTTTTTTGAAGGGCTATTTGAGGAGTCTTATATATGATATATAATTCTTTTAGGAATTTTAGTTGTTCCCTAATATTAGCTAAGTGTTCGTTGTACCAAGTTATGATTTCTTTTTTGTTTACTATTTTTCTTTAGAGGAAAAGCTTCCTCATAAAGTTCTAGAATGAGATTGTGAAGAATACTACATTTTTCTTCAATCAATATATTAGATGTTATGAAACTATAGCCCACATTTTCTAAAGAGTGAAATATACTATTAATACCTGATTCTGTTATTGGTCTATGCAAATAGTTTACCCGAGGTGTTGTTTGGTTCTCAGCTGGAAAGCTTCTTACGTTCAAGTCTGCTGCCAAGTTGTCTGAGACCATGATATCCAAAGTATCTACACTAAAATCTAAAACATTCATAAAGTTTACAAATATGTTATCTAGACCAGCATTTTGACGTGTATTATTAAAAATTTGTTGGTTAAAACCATATGAGTTTAAAAGGTCTGTAAATTCGTTTTTTTTTATTATCGAAACATAAATTAAAATGTATATTAAAATCGCCTGTGATGACTACATATTTAAAATTGAGATACAGATCTAAAATTAATGTCATTTGCTCTACAAACACTTTAAAATTTCCATTTGGAGGACGATAAACAAGAATTATAACTAGATTAAAATTTTTTTTTCACAGCTCAAACTTCGCAACACATTTCTATGGACAGATTGGTTATTTCGGGTTTTTCTTCGTATTCCAAGTTTTGTCTTAATAGGATGGCAACTCCGCCATGAGCATTTTGTGAACGCCTTCTATCTCGTGAGGAGCCATAAAATGTTCGCTAAAGCACAAGACATCATAGCAGTCCTCTTTTTCACAAAGGAAATGTTCAATATCTCCTATTTTGTTGTGAAGTGAGCGTATGTTTTGATGTATTAAACTGAATTGGGACTCGCACTTGGTTTGCGCCTCTGGATGTTCAAAAAATGGTTAATTATTATACCACTGGGCCACATTTCAGGGGCCATAACATTATTTTTGTAATTGATCGGAACCTGTACTTTAAATGAGCTCTTATATTTGTCCTTAGCAGTTTTCATTTTATAACATGCACATTTCGCAATGTTGTTTTCTTTTAGATAATTTATTATTTGTTCCTCTGTAGTGTTAGCTTGAAATCCCGATATGAAGATTGATGACCGGGTTTTTGGACTTGCTACTAGAAGTTGTGTTACGTTCTCGTTCGTGCCTTTTTTCGGTTCTGGACGCTTAATTCTAGTTTTTCTTTTGACAATCTGCCACTCGGATTTTGATTTTTCTTTACCATTTTCTTTTTCTTCGTTTAGTTCGTTTATCATTTGGAAATCCTGTTTTTCTTCGGATTTTACAGTTTCAATATTCGAAATTTGCTTGTCATTTTCGGATGTCAACGACTTTGACATTTCTTCATTCAAACTATTTATAAAACCCAAAACCTTTCATATAAAGTTTTTTTTTTGTGATGAGATGGGATTAAGTTAGTCAACCGGCTAATTGTACCTACATTTACAGTTTGGATAGTCTTATGTCAGAATAACTTAAGCTAAATTTTGATTAGAAATGATTTTATCAATTTCAGCAAAGTGTATTGATTACTACACCCAACAAAGAATTGCATTGGCAGATGGAGCTGCTAGTACAAAGCCTATCGATCCCAGGTTGGAAGCTATCGTAAACCGTATGTTTCAAAGGTGCTTAGATGATGGCCAGTATCGTCAAGCTATGGGTCTTGCCCTAGAAACTAGAAGAATGGATATCTTCGAGTCTTCCATTACACAATCTGATGATGTAATTAGCATGTTGGGCTATGCTTTTCAGGTAATTTTTATTTTGTTTTATTGGTTGTGGCATCTTTTAGAATAAAACAGCAACATATGTTGCACCAAATAAAGAACAATATTATAGTGATGGGCAAAATTTCTGTTTGCTGGAAATTCACAGAAACTTTCCTTCAACCTTTTGGAAACTTTCCTTTCAAGTATTTGGGAAAGTTCCTTGAAACTTCCTCATGAACACATCATTCTAAGAAAAAAAAATCTACAACCATTTTTTTTTAATAAGACAATATTTTCAATTCCTTTCAGTGCGAGAACTCTCCAAGTCTGTTCAATAATTCAGCCTTTATGTAAAGCTTAAGAACATTTAGAAGTATAGTAGATGTTATTCTTAAAATTTAAGAATAATTGCATTTTTAAGGGCTGTTTTTATTAACGGACCGCAAAGGTAGCATTTTTGTGAAGGTAATAAATGAATAGTAACAGAATTTTTGTATTTCAAAAGAATTGCGTTTCGAGCATCTTTAATCTTAAGAACTTTGAGTGTTTCCCTAAATTTGGTGGAAATTCTTACTTTTGTTTCAACATATTTTTATGAATCAATAATTTTTATCAAGGAGAATAGAAACCTAGTTTTAACCACAACCACAAGTAGAGAATAAGAAATTCTTCAGGGGTGGATACGGTTGTATTAAGGTTCCAGCATCAGCAAGAATGTTTCTATTATATACTAACCAAATTTTAACCCTGCTATTGTACTTTAGGCTAATAACTAAGCTGCAACTTAATATCTAAAATATCAAAATCTAAAACAGCCATAATTGAGAGTTAGAAACTGAAAGCTTTTAAAATTAACCCACATATTCACTAAAAAGGTTTAAAAGTAAGACCATGTTTAATTGCCATGGACTTAAAACTCTCAGTTAATCAGTTATGTTTCACTTCTGTCACTCTCATTTTGTAATTGTGACATTTAGAAAAAATAGTTGTCCAATTGTTAACAATGTCATCTTAAACCTATAACTGTCATGTTACACATGGTCTAAATTTAAACCTCTTTAGTGAATGTGGGTGTCAATGTCTATTGGGGTCACATGTGTTTTTCTTATAACCTTACAGTTTTATTGAAGATTTCTTTTGAGCCGAATAGAAAGTATAGGGAATCATTAAAAGGCCAAACCTAGTTGGTATTTCAAGGTATTTATGAAGTTTTTATTTCTATTTTGCCATTTTATACTGTCAACCACCATGTAGTAGTCTGAAGAATAAAGAAAAATATCTGGTGTGTTTATAGTATCACTGTAGAAAATATTCTTATTTTTAGACGAGTTCTAATTGTCTAAATTCCAATATTTTGAGGGCTTGTGCGTTTTATAGGACTATCTCAGCCACTTTTTACACTAAACTTATCTTGGTTACCAAATTTTTGTTTAGGAATCAATGTTAGCGATAATTTGGTTGTCTAAAGGCTACTAACCTACCTATCGTCACACATAACAAGTATGTATGCTAATATAATGGCTAACAAAAAGCTGAAATTCTGTTGCTGTTTTGTATTCAATCTTAAATAATAATGATTCAGTTCTGTTTGAAATAAAACAACACCTAGTAGCCTTTAAGCAACAAAACCTTCTAGAGGGCTTTCAAAAAGATTAGAAAATAAGTTTTTTTGAACAGTTTAAAACCTTTTTTGCAGTGTTAAAGGTTTAAATATGAGCTTTAAAACAGGTTGTAATAGGTTTCTTAACGGTGCCCTCTGAGCTGTATAGCTGCTTTAAAGCAGTGTTTACAGCTTATTTGGTTGTAAGGCAGTTAACACAATCATAAAGTTAAACATGTGTGTTGGGAATTTAATGTTTGTTCACATAGATAATCATTTTCTTTACAGGTTGCCATGAGTTTGATTCAAAATCGAGGTTTTCGGAACACAGTCCTTCGTTCCTTGGTAGGTTTATACAGAGGCTTGGCGACGCCAGACTATGTAAATATGTGTCAGTGTTTGATTTTCCTTGAAGACCCTCTTTCTGTTGCTGAGATTCTTGACAAGTTGGTCCAAGGGCAAGAAGAAAGTCAACTTATGGCCTATCAAATAGCTTTTGACCTGTACGAATCGGCAACTCAACAATTCTTGGAACGAGTCATGGTAGCACTAAGGAAAACAGCACCTATTCCTGGCTTACTTGAACCCAAACAATCTAAACCTGAAGATACTTCTGAAGAAGCAGCAATTACCAGTAGTACTGATTTAAAACCAACTCTGGATAGTTTGGTGAGTGTAGATGTAAATGAATTGTTTGGTCTAGCTTGTTTATTAATTTTTAATATCCATCTTTAGATCATAAAATAGCAGTTTTTTGTCTAATAAAGTAATCTTTCGTACAGTACAGGGTGACTCTACAAGTACCCAAACTGATGTACGGTACCTTATTACACAGGGCCGAGCCTAGGGTATCTGCCGCCCGGATGCAAGAAGTAAATTTGCCGCCCCCCCAATGTAAAAAAATTAGGTTGTCGGTAGGGAAGGAGTTCATAATTTATCATGCTCAATAAACAAATAACAAATTTAATAGTAAAATAACAAAGTATTTATTAACAAATACATAAAAGAACGAAATAAAAATACATTCAGGAAAAAAAAACAAAAATAATTAAACTTGTTTAAATACTAAAATCTACTTTTCTTGCTTTTTTAGTAGCAAATTCTCTAATCAAGTTGTCTACATCCAAGTTGTTAGAAATATCTTCTTCAATACTTATAATTGCTAAATTTGAAAGCCTGAATTGACGCATGTTGGATCTTAAGTAGGTTTTGATTAGTTTTAATTTCGTAAAATGACCGCTCTCCATGGGCAACAGTAACCGGCATTGTTAAAAATATTCTTAAAGCTACGAATAAATTCGGAAAGATGCCTTTTAAATCATTAACTACTAAATAAGTTAATACCTCTTTAGCCGACATATTATCTGTAGTAAGAATATAAATTGACAAAGTATCAATCTCATTGTAAAGGTCAATTGCATTTATGTTCATGTCCATATTTTTTGTTGCCAGGTCAGTTAATTCAGTTTCCAATTTTTTACAATATTGCATTATTTCATCTTTATTAAACCCTCCTAAATTATTTAAAAAATCCAAACGTTTTGTTATATTTGTTGAAATCTTGGAACCTTTCTTCTAGTTTTGAAATTTCAATGTCGAGAATGTAAAAATAAAAATTAACTTTGAAATTTCGCTCTGAAGATTATAGGATATAGATAGGCTCATCTTTGTGTTCATAATAAAAAAAAACCTTTTTTTCTTGGTCTAACTAACTCAACAGCTGGAAAACAAATGTCGCAGTCTATTTCTTCCGCAATTTTTGTGGCTTCATTACGCATTTCGGTAAAACCATTTTCAGATCTAAGGTTGGTTGAAAATATTTTAATATCTTTTAACATTCGCACAGCTTCTGGCAAAACAATGGTAGATTTTTTGCATTATTTTGCTTACAACATTTATTTTTGATAAAATATTGTACCAGATAACTAATGAACATATAAATTTAAAAGACTTTATTTTTTTAATTAGGGATATTGCAATATTTTTTGTGTCATCTCTAGATTCATCGCTATAAAGGGCAAAGAGAGCATCATAATTTTTTTCTGGTTCAAATTTGTGGGTTTTGATAGCATCAATTCGACTCTCCCAACGGGTATCAGATAGCGGCTTTACTGTTGGGTTGGGAAGTTCTTTCATAAGAATACCCCATCGGTAGGTTGAGGCCGAAAAAAAGACATATATTTCCTGAAAAATGTTGAAAAAGTTTGTTACTTCAAGAGAGCATTATGCAGCGTCATTTACGACTAAATTAAGGCTATGTGCCGCACAAGGTACAAAAAAGGCTCTAGGATAATATCCAAGATCTTCTTTTGCAGTTCATTATGTTTGCTTTTCATTTTGGCACAGTTATCATAGTCCTGACCTCTCATATCAGCAATATTGATATCAGCTTCTTCTAAATATTTTAATAAAAAGTCAGTTAAACCCTGACCAGTAGCATTAGTAACTGGACAAAATTCTAAAAAATGCTCCCTGATTTCAACACTCTTTGAATGCTCATCAATAAACACAACCCTAACAATAATAGTTATCTGTTCTTCGTGACTAATATCAGGTGCACAATCAAGAATTATAGATAAATATTTAAGTAATTTTAAGCTGTCAATAATATTTCTCTTTATTTTTTCTCCTATGAGAAAGATTAATTCATTTATATTTTATCACCCAAATAATTGGTCATTTGTTTGGTATTTTTTTGAACTTTATCTATGTGTTCGGCCATTACGTTATCAAATTTGGCAGTTGCCTGAATAAGTTTCAAAAAATTACTGTTACCTTTGTCAAAAAGTTTTTGATTGCTGCCCCTAAAAGCTAAATTTTGCTGAGCTAAAAACTGAATTACAGATACAATTCTTTCTAAAATAGATGTCCACCTTTTTTCCATCTGAATTAAATTTTGATTGACAGAGTCAACCGTAATACCTTTTTCAATTGATTTTTTTAACTCAACCCATTTTCTAACAGTTTCAAAATGTCCCTTACTTGCTTCGTGTTTTTCTAAGGTTCGAGACAAATGTCGCCAGTCACTATATGGGTTATCATGATTAAGACTATTAACAGATATTTCAAATAATTAACAACAAAAACAGTACACTGAGTTCTTGGATTTTGAATAAACAAGCCAAGATCTAGGAACTATTTCATTATTACTTAATGTTTTTTCAAAGTAGTTAGTGCTAAACGATCTATTTGAATTATTTACAGGATATGTCATATTTTTTAATTGTATTGGTCCTATTTCAAGAATTATTATACTAATATTATCTTTTAATACTTGAGGCCAATCGGCTGGGTCTTTTAAGGGTTCCTCATTCACCTTACCAACAGTTTCGGTTTGTATATTTGCTGGCGTGTTAGTCATAGCTTTATTCGGCATGTTCTTTTCCTTTACTTCAGTGTCCGAATCCGATTTACCTTCTTCGTGCAGCTTTTCCAATGGTTCTTCTGCATCCTCACTTGAATCAAAATGTGCAGCATCTAGGTGTTTGCTACTTGAAGGTTGTGGTTCTTTGCTGGTTGTAGGCATAAAATACTTTTTCAATGACCCAGCTAATCGTTTTTTATCTTCCTCTTTCTCCAACTTTCTTTTTCGGTATTGTGAACCAGAAAGTCTCTTTCGACCATCAGCCATCTAAATCACACAATTAAATTTCAAAATTCAAGTCAAAATTTAAAACATCGTTTTTTTTAATATCAGGAAGAACTGAATCATATTCTCTGGCATCTCACCTCGTCTTTCTATTACTAAAGTTGAGTTAGGATTTTAATAATTATACTTAGATAATCACACTATATCATAGAATAATAGAAATAAATCAAATAAATACTAATATTCAACAGGTAACTGAGGTGACTTGATTATAGTTTATTTGTTTTTAGTTTTTAACTTGAACGCATTATTATTAAATTAAAGAAACTAACTTGCCGACCCAAATAAAGTTTGCATACTATTTGTCTCATGTAAATAGAAAAACAAAAAATGGCTGATTTGCTGACTGAAGAAATTATTATTCCAAGAAAATTGTACCTACCTACTCATTTTTTGTGGTGTTCGCGCGTTCGGATTATGTCTTTTTTATCTTTGCCGCCCGATCGCACACACAATTTCCGTATTGTTTTTATATGTAGAATAAAAACGATGATTCCTTGAAACGCCGATATCAATAAAACGCAAGTGATTTTAGAAAGTTTTTTGCATTTTGCGAGGTGCCTTTTTTATTCTTGATAATATAAAATTTTTTTTGATGTTATTTTGCCGCCCTGTGTTAGTGCCGCCCGGGTGCCATGCACCCCTTGCACCCCCGGCATGGCTCGGCCCTGTTATTTCAGGCAAGAAGTATGCATTGCAAGTTTTATATTTTGTTTGGTCTGTTAAAAATTGGTTACAGCTAGAAGCATGTATATGATTTACATTTTATTGTTTTTTTAGGCTAGTTGAAGAGAGTGTAATTTTTATTTTTGACCTTCTGATTTTGTAAATTATGGTTGTAATATTATAAGAATTTGAATTTGAAACTGTAGCTGTTAAAAGAACCATTTTATTTCTAATATGCTTTATATGTGCACCCCTCTTCAGTTTGTCATCTAAAACTAGTCCTAAAGAATTGATAGTGCTATTTCTTTCTAAGCTAAATTCCTTTATTTTAATATTTATATTATTGTAAATGATATTTTTTTTTGCATAAAAATTATAAATTTGGTTTTTTCTAGGTTTACTTCTAAATTATTGATGAATAACCATTGATAGTACTTGTTTAAGTTTTCGTTTAGGTCACTAATCAACTTCAATATTAGTACCATTGATATAAGAACTGTATCATCAGCAAATGGTAATATTTAGTATTTATCCTGACAGACTTAAGCTTAGAATAAACAATGTATACAGCAACAGCTGTACCATGCGAGAACCCTATAGCAGGGCACAATTATTTGATCACTATACAATGAGCGCATAAAGTCTGGAAACCTTGAGATATGTCAAAAACTATACATGTTGAGTAAAAAAGTTTCATATAAAAGTTGTATAGTTCCTTACGATTAATGCTTCAAAAATGTCTTGAAATATACAGGGTGTTTTAAAATCAAGTTACACGCCAAAACTTCAGAATCTCTAATGGAACACCCTGTATATTATTTCATTTTAAGAATCTACATGAAATTCTGATCATATTTTATTAAGCATACTCTATCCCTAAAGTCAACTGTTTTTGAGATAAAAAAATGAATAATGAAATCTGGTGGATTATTTTAGAACTCCCATAGAAACTGTCATGTACTGACAATAAACTGTGTCAATTTTTAACATATTGTTCAGAAAGAGAAAGAATAGAGATTCTTATGATATTTGGATGGGGAGATCGCTAAAGAAATCTTGACGAAGTATGTGAACTTTTTAATAATACGCATCCCGAGCGAGGACAAGCAATTGCAAAATCCACAGTTAGCAAAATTATCAAAAAATTTCGTGATCATGGTTGTGTAAAAGATCTTCCCAGGACAGGTAGGCCAAAACTAGATGATGATATGAAATTGAATGTTTTACTCAGTTATAACGAAAATCCACATTTACCTACAAGTCATTAGATTTAAACCTTAGTCAATCATCGGTAAAAAATATTCTGCACACGGCAAAGTATCATCCCTACAAAATAAGATTAATCCATGAATTAAATGAAGACGACTTTGACCGCCGACTTGAGTTTTGCTAAAGTATGCAAGAGCGGTGCAACCTGGATCCATTATTTTGTAGAAATATTTTATTTTCCGATGAAGCCACCTTTTTTCTTAATGGTACTGTCAACCGACAAAACTGTAGATATTGGTCTACAGAGAATCCCCATTGGGCTCAAGTGGCTCATACGCAATATCCCGAGAAAATCAATGTTTGGGCTGGAATATTTCAAGATAGAATTATAGGTCCCTACTTTTTCGACGTAAATTTAACCGGCGAAATTTATCTTGATTTTTTACAACTCGAGTTGATTCCTGCCTTAGCTCAATTGTATCCAGGTAATGAGCCCGATATGCCTACTGCAGCAATGTGGTTCTAACAAGATGTAGCACCACCTCACTACGCGCTACCTGTTCGGCAGTATCTCAGTGAAATATTTCCTAACAGGTGGATAGGACGTCGTGGTCCCTACGACTGGCCGGCCAGGTCCCCGGACTTAACTCCCCTAGATTATTTTCTGTGGGGATATTTAAAGAGCAAAGTTTATTTGAACAGACCTCCTAATATCGATGCGCTGAAAAATCGTATAAGAGATGAAATCCGACAAATCCCACCTACTTTCATTCGAAATCTACAACAAGAGTTCATCAATCGATTAGGATTTTGTCAGGAAGTGAACGGACAATAGTTCCAGCACTTATTACGTTAAAACGCATCATTTAGAATTTTAGACTATCGTTGTTAATCGTTATTAAAAAAAATTTGTAAAACCGTTTTCTCATTTTTTTATCTCAAAAACAGTTGACTTTAGGGATAGGGTATCCTTAATAAAATATGATCAGAATTTCATGTAGATTCTTAAAATGAAATAATATACGGAGTGTTCTATTAGAGATTCTGAAGTTTTGGCGTGTAACTTGATTTTAAAACACCCTGTATATTTCAAGACATTTTTGAATCATAAATCGTAAGGAACTATACAACTTTTATATGAAACTTTTTTACCCAACTTGTATAGTTTTTGACATATCTCAAGGTTTCCAGACTTTATGCCCTCATTGTATAGAACTGCAGTATTGCATTTTTGTTTTTCATAAAATTTGACTACTGGTGGTATTTAAACAGATATATTGCTTACAATTTAGTTTAGTTGTAGGTATCTATAATGTAATACCCATTACCTCAAGTTAATTGTAGCTTAAGACAAATATGAATTGCAGTTTAAGATAAAATATATATCACAATCAGAAGTCTCATTACAACTTTCTTAAACCTTTTTTTTTGTAAGTGGTCTGTCTTATACAGATTGGAAGGTGGTTAAACATTTTCTTGAAATTATAAGTTCTAGATTCTTTAAAAAGTTCTGAAAAGGGAATCAGAGCCCTAAGAATTGAATTGGTTTTTTGGTTAATCAACCAAACTTTTTACAGTTTCCAAAAGGAAATTTAGTTTACATATGGCCTAGAATTCTATTACTTAATGTTTATCATTTTGAGTTATTTGATTTGCCATTCCGTAGTCAAAGTTCGCGGAATGTGGTTGAAATAGCTTTTGTAGAACATTACATAAATCAATGTTTATATAAAAAATTATTGGATTATTAACAAATTTCAGTACTGTCTTGCTACTCGTTTCACTTAATTTTGCACAATTTTACACACCTATTTTAAATTTTGCACACTCTCCTAGAGAAAGTTATGTGCTGTCGAAAATTCGTATTTCTCCTCCCCCGTCAGTCACAAAATTGAGAAACTATTCTGCTACTCTTTTCACCTACGTTTGCACATTTTTGCACACCTATTTTCTCATTTTGCACACTCTCCTGGAGAAAGTTATGGGGTTTCCAAAATTTGCATGTCGACCCGTCTGTCACGAAATTGAAATATTTTTATGCTACTCGGATCACTTAATTTGGCACTGAATAAAGTAGCATAGAAGTTTTTCAATTTCGTGACAAACGGGGGGAAAATGCAAATTTTTGACCCCCCTTAGCTTTCTCTAGAAGGATGTGCATAATTTGAAAATTAGTGTGCAAAATTGTGCAAAATTAGATGGGACAATTGATATAAAAATATTTAGATATTTTGAAAGACGGGGGGGAATGGTCAAGTTTGCACCCCGTTTAAAAAAATGCTTTAGTTTCTCTTGGGTGAGTGTGCAAAATTGTGCAAAATGATAGTGTATCTATTTTTGAAATTCTCCAAATGACCGGCCCAAATGGGGTCATCTGACATGACCTGATAAATAGTGAGGTGAGCTGACTGAATAATGAAACATTTTATTTGGATAAACTACATAGAATTTAAGCAGTTTGCAAAATTAGTAAAAAAGATAAGCCCATATAGAAAATGTAATTTCTCTGGGTCTAAATAAAAAATATTGTTAATTCTAACTCAGGTTTAGCTATTAAAATAGTTCCTATAAGTGAATATTCATTGTTTTGCTGTAAAATCGTTTTAAATGCTTCTCTAGAATATTTTAAAGGGAACTAAGTAAATAAGAATTACCGTTTCACACACATAACTCTACTATTCAATGCTCTGTATCTTAAAACCCTTGAGATGTTTTTAATAATTTTATTGTGATGTAAGGTTGTTAGAAGAAACATTATTGGATAGTTTTTACGAAATCCCTCATTAAAATATTAAACAAACTCTGTAGGAAAAAAATAACTTTTATTATAAATATACTTCTTAAATTATTTATTTAAAAATTTCATTCTAGTGGATTTGTTTTAATATTTTGGAAAGGTATTTTATAAAAAACTCTCAATATTGTTTCTTTTAAGTCCCTATATCAGAATAGAATTTCAAGGATTTCAGGTACAGGGCATTGCAACAGGAGAGTTCCGTTATTCTACAATTAAAATTATTTTACTACTAAATGATGAATATTCGCGTATTAAACCAATTTTGTTAGCCAAACCTGTGTTACAGTGCTTTATGCCAGAAAATATGGTACTATTTTTAAATGTTTGCATATGGTCTTCAATTAAATTCTGAGTAGTTTTTTCAAATAATATTTTTCAAAACTTTGTTATTTTTTTACCTGATTTTTTAACATTGTCAAAATATATTTTTTCTTCATGCACCAACTTTTTTCAGGAAAAAAACATTCAGTTCATTCAAAGTTTTTTTTGTTTTTTGAAAACCTAGAAATTCAGTTTTAGTTCTTAACAATCTATATGGCATTTATAGAATTTGTTGATCATGATTTCTTCGGGTCTAGTTCAGAAAGTATAGTTTTATAATTTTTTACGTATTAGTTTTATAATTCCTAACGCATTTTAGAATGAAAAGGACAAAGAACATCAACTGAGGATAGAAAAACTACACACTATCCTGTCAGGAGAAGTATCAATAGAGTTACACCTACAGTTCCTAATACGCTCTAACCATGCAGATCTCTTAATCCTTAAACAAACTAAAGAAACTGTTCGAGTTAGCATTTGCCACACCGCAACAGTTATTGCCAATGCCTTTATGCACAGTGGAACCACCAGTGATCAATTTTTAAGGTAAGTACATTGGATAAGTTATTTATTTTATTTTTTGTACCTGTGACACATCGTCAGAAGCCTTTGAGAGATTGCAGGAAGGCATTACTTATAAACTGCAGCTAGTCAAGAACTGCCAGAGATGTAGATTTACCACTTCAAAATACAAATTGATTTTCTAGAATCATGTTATTTGGTTCAGTGTAGTTGTATATTAGGTGCTCACACAGGCTCATGTCCATTTTGTGCTGTCACTACATTTCCAATTTTTGTGTTAATGACTTACATATAATAATAGTTTTATAAATTTAGAGTTTTTATTTCCCATAGATCTAGTATAAGGATTAACTTCGTATTAGATTTGTACAAAGAATTTTATACTATGTACAATTTATTACAAATTTGTTTCATATTTATAATAAATTGTAAATACTATGGCATAAATGGCTACACTCATGATTGGTTGAATATCTCCATGGGCGCGAACAAAAAACTTTTCTTAAATGTGCGGGCAACACACTGGTGTCGGATTCTGCTCAAATAACTTCCGGTATTCCTCAGAGATCAGTGCTGGGACCCCTTCTGTTCTCCATTGCGGTGTCTGATTTACAGTTTGCGCCTAAAACGTGCTGTATTCATTTTTATGTTGATAACGTCCAACTTTTCTGTAGTTTTGCCTCAACTTGCATGATTGTCGTTGGTGAGCTGATTAACCAGGATTTGGATTCAATATCTTCTTGGATAAAAAACAATGCTTTAAGACTGAATAATCTATCAATATAGAGGATTATAATGGGAAGAGGGCAGGCAAATAAAACCACTATGGTAGTTCACATCCCAATGTTTCGTGGTCAATCACCACTTTCTCAAGGGCCAATACCTCACGCGGTCTGGATGCCTTTATAAATCATTTTAGTGTATGTAAATTACAAAGCTTCATGAGATAACTACAAAATCTTAGCAAATACACCCTTTTTACGTTTTAAGTTATTCTTATTCTTGTGTATTTGCTAAGATTTGTAGTTATTTCATGAAGCTTTGTAATTTACATACACTAAAATGATTTATAAAGGCATCCAGACCGCGTGAGGTATTGGCCCTTGAGAAAGTGGTGATTGACTACGAAACGTTGGGATGTGAATTACCATAGTGGTTTTATTTGCCTGCCCTCTTCTCACTATAATTCTCTACATTGAACGATTTAAAGGGTGCTATACGAATTTCATTATGAATAATCTATTTTCTGCGAAATGGAGTTGGACTAAGTCTGGGGATCGATGGACGTGAAATCCCTTGTAGAGTTATTAAGAGCCTTGGGCTACTTCTTGATTCAAGGCTTAAATTTGAAAATCATGTCTCGCTGGTGTGTCGTAAAGTATTTCTCAGTCTTAAATCTCTATATAAATTTAAAGATCTACTGCATGATAATACAAAGAAAATGCTAGTCAATTCTTTGGTTTTGTCTCACTTTCATTATGCAGATGTTGTTTATGGACCTTGTTTGACGAATGAGAGTCGCATGAGGTTACAGAGAATGCAGAACTTTTGTATCCGTTTTATAACTAAAGTTCAAAGATATTCTCATAACACCCCCTTTTATGAAAAGCTAAACTTGTTCAAATTGAATGAGATGAGATTTGTTCATTTCATCTGTTTTGTGTTCAATGTGATCAACTCTCAGAGTACAAAGTATTTAGCTGAAAAACTTATTAGAAGAAGCGATGTCCCTGACAGACTGCTTTGGGGAGTTTATGCTTACTTCGACATTCCCAGCTTAGAACCGAAACTTTTGAAACAGGCTTCTCTTATCTCGCACCATAGGCCTACAACCAAATGTGATTTGACTATGTGTGATGACTATTGCCAAGCTCGACTTCTAAATCCAAACTCACTGTGAAACACTGAAGCAGAAGGTCAGACAAAGTTTAAAAGCTTTTAATCTTAATATGTTTTAATTATTGTCTTTTTTGTGTTTTGTTTTCCTTTTAATGTTTTCATCTGTTTTGACATTTGGGGCCTGGTACCTTGTCCCTTTGTGTAATAATAACTGTATTTTTTTTATCTTTACACAATAAATGTTTTTTGAATTTTGTATATTATGTTTATAGTTTTTTTCTCGATGTTTATTTGTATCTTCTTCAGGCTTAACAAAGTTTAGAGTGTTTTGCACAAGGTGCACACTCATTTGCTCGCAATATTAAAAAAGTTAAAATACTTTAAACTTTATTTAGCCTGAATGCAAGTAAGCATCGAAACATAGCATATATAATAAAAGAATTTCAACATATTCTTTTGATATTCTCACTATATCTTCATCCAGATTGTCTTATTTTGTAAACTTTTTTCCTATATATAATATAGTAACATCCCTTTTACATTGTTGGCATTATTGTTTGTTTGATAAATATATTGAAACGGGCGTTTATTGAAAAAAACCGTTTGATCATTGTTTTTAAGGTGTACTTTTACTTACTTTATGGAAAAAAGGAGCAAGCATTTTACACATTTTTGTCAACCTGATTTTCTTGAACATTTTTGAAACATTGAATTTATCTACTTTATTCAATTTAAGGGTGGGGAGGGGAAAGGTTTAACTAATAAAAAAATCTCATGGTACCATAATAATATGTTTTAAAATTATTGTGTGGATGTCATTAACTTTCTGTTTTTCTTTTAAATCAAAAGCCCTTTTCTTATGTAATTATTAAATAAAAAAAATTGTTTTGGTGTTTTTAACCAAATGTTTCAATAGTAAAATTTTACATCATTAGTTATATCATCATCATATATACATTTTTTTTTGTGGTAAAACAAAAGTAAACGCAATATTGCTTGACGGCTGTCAAAGAATATTCATTTAATTTTACAAATTGAAGAAAAATGTTAGTTAATTTTATTAATAGAGAGAAAGTAAATACAATACAATAAGACATAAAAAGCTTAAATATGAAAAACCTCTATATCATGCTGGTTTATATAGAGTCTAAATCTTTTTTGTGGATTCCCAGAGAAATTTTTTTGTACAAATTTCTTACTAATTTATAATTTCCCATATAAATAAATTGCTTTGCTAATTATCAAAACTAGATTCAACTTATTCATTCTGAAGGCAATTTGCAAAGAGACCTTAATAACAGTACCTTAATATCTACTTTATTTTGAAAATGTTCCAGAATTTATTTTGTGGGAATTTTTTTTTTGCATTTTTTTGGCCAGTAGTTTATATTTGATTAACGATCGTTTATGCTGTCTTATGGCAGTTCTGTAGGCTTTTTAAAAATATCTTATATATACTTTTAGTTTATCTGTGGGGCTGTTGAAATGTTTTGGGATAGGAATTTGAGTACTTGTTACAATTTTCTGTCATTAAAACAATGAAGTGTTTTATTACTGTTTTTGTTTTTATTTTCTGTTAGGGTTCTTAATGATGGAAACTTTATTTGAATTATTTTCTTATATTTCATTTCAATAAATATATCTAATTTATTATATTTATTAACTTCTGTGTTTTAAAAATGTAAATGTCTGTTATATATGGAAAATCTAAAACTGTTTTCTACCATCAGATCAGTAGATGACTTTTAGCTTTAGGAGCAGATTCAGATTACTTTGTTTAAAAGGTTTTATAAGCAGAAAAGTCTTTTAGAATATATCACTATTCGATTAAAAATGTTACTATAGAATCTGTAAATGGTTTTAAGAACTGGGTGTAGTTTTTAGTAAGGACTTAACTTTTAATAAAAATATAGATTATATAACTTTAAAAGCGTTAACAATGTTAGGCTTTCTTCAATATGATTGTTCAAATATCTGTGCCAAGTCATTGCATAATTGTCTAGTATGTAGTATTTTAGAATATAGTGCTATCTGGTTTCCTTTTTTTCATTCAACTAGTAGGAACTGAAAGCCTTCAGCTACATAGACTAAATCCCCTAGTTTTCTTTTTATTTAAATTAATGCCATTCAAATCAATTGCACTATTGTTCACCAAGTTCGAGACTTATTTCAAACTGTATACCATAGATCTATTTATGGAGCCCAACATTTTTCTTACAGATGAGCAATTACAATGACATTTTTTATTACATTGATTTTTTATCAGGGTTTGGTATTTTTAGAAGTAAAAAAACAAAACAAGGCTAAGTTAATGTCATTATAACATTTCTTTCGTTTGTCAATTTTTCATGTATGTATTGGTTTATGTAGTTTTTGTTTTGTACCATTAAGAGTTTACTTGTTTACTCTGAGCATATACTTAAGTAAATAATTAATTTAAAAATATTTATTAAAATAATTTTTAAGGGATAATTTGGAATGGCTGGCAAGGGCAACGAATTGGGCTAAATTAACAGCGACAGCATCGCTAGGCGTAATTCATCGAGGACATGAAAATGAAGCTCTAGTTCTCATGCAGAGTTATTTACCTAAGGAAGTAGGCCCTAGCTCAGGCTACTCAGAAGGTGGTGGTCTCTATGCATTGGGTCTCATACATGCCAACCATGGGGCTAATATTATCGATTACCTTTTGGGGCAGTTGAAAGATGCGCAAAATGAGGTAACAATATTTATTTATATCACATACAAAAGTTATTACAATAAGGTGATAACAGATATATGACTTAAAAATTACATAAAAATGCAATGAACGTGCAGTACACTTAACTAAGCATGTAGCAAAAGTGGTCTTAAATCCTTTTTTAAAGGGTACACAATTCAGGTTAAAGTTAGTAGGAATATAGATGTTAAAATAATGCATGATTCTGTTCATGACATTGTTCCTCCCAATAACAATGCACTGGTTTAATTGAGAATATATTGCAAAGCCTGGTATGGTAATTTTATGTCCAAAGATCAAAGTTAGATACATTTTTTGGGTTTCTAGGCTGCCTATTCCCAGTAGTTGAAGTCTTTGCTGATGCGAAAAGAAGTGTGTATCTATACTTAGTATATAAAGTAGAACATTTTGACAGAATATATGTGATTCTTTTGACATGTGTTTTGTAAATATCTATTTTTGATAATCAAATAATTTTTGGGTTTGTATATTATTCCCTTCTAAACTACTGGACACATCAAATGCACCAATGACATTTTTGGTTCAACTTTAAAGTGATATCTCAAAAATTAAAAAATATATTGTGATGTGCTTCCCATATTTTATGGGCAATTTTATGTAAAATAAGCTCGAGGCGCTGAGGTTTTAACAATACCAGACATTTTATTATACAGGGTTTTAAAAAAGGATGCAATTATTGCAAAATTTTATCTTATTCAATTTCTTTTTATCTTATGGGATTATTTGGAAGAGTATTAAAAAAAAGCATATTCATGGGTTTTTCAGTATCCCCTTTAATTCTAGAAATTAAGGAAGTTAAAATTATCTATTGCATTTTGGGTTGGTTTGGAGTAGTGCTAATTTTTGGGAAAAAAATTCTCAGGTAATTTTGTAAAAGCATAAGTATTTATAAAAAATCTTTAATAGGTAATTTTGCGATTTTTAAAGCATGGTGAGTGAGTTCAGAAAATTATGTATTAACATTTTTTGCTACAATAGAAACACCTCATTTTTAATTTATATAGTTAAAGAAGAAAAACTCG
This sequence comes from Kuschelorhynchus macadamiae, assembly GCA_030620095.1. Classification (NCBI taxonomy): domain Eukaryota; kingdom Metazoa; phylum Arthropoda; class Insecta; order Coleoptera; family Curculionidae; genus Kuschelorhynchus; species Kuschelorhynchus macadamiae. The sequence continues at coordinate 1,089,195 of JAUTXW010000036.1, forward strand.
CTTTCCAGTTTTTAATATGAATTAATTTCACCCTGTATAGTACTAAAATGTTATGGTGCCATAACTCTTCAAACACCATGTATAATAAATATTTTCATTTTCTGGAATGTTCTATATGTAAATCTAAATATAAAATATGGATATGATACACTTTTTAAAAAATGGTTTGGAGTAGTGTTAATTTTTGAGACAATATGTACATTAACAACAATTTTTGCAGGATAATTTTGGAAAAGCAAATGTATTCATATAAAACAAAAATCTTCTGAAGTTAATTTTGTGAATTTTAAAGCATGGGTTAAGAAAATTATTAATTGGCATTTTTGGTTCCAATAGAAACAACTCAATTTTTTTAAATTTTTATAGCTAGAGAAAAAATCAAAAACTGCTTTAAAAATGTTTGATATTAGAACATGAAAAAAAAACATAAAAATGTAACTACAGTACCTATGTTGAAATTACGGAAGCGTATAAGGGCCACAATTTTTTTTTTTATTTTTAAATTCTGAATTTGAAGTCGGAATTTAGCAAAATTCTGAGTTTAAAGTCAGAATTTAACAAAATTCTGAGTTTAGAGTCAGAATATAACAAAATTCTGAGTTTAAAGTCGAAATTTAACTAAATTCTTAGTTTAAAGTCAGAAATTAACTAAATTCTGAGTTTAAAGTCAGAATTTAACAAAATTCTGAGTTTAAAATCAGAAATTAACTAAATTCTGAGTTTAAAGTAAGAATTTAACTAAATTCTGAGTTTAAAGTCAGAATTTAACGATATGCACTTTTGACGTCTCCTGCCAAACCTGAAATTGGTGTCAGGAGATAGATAATTAAATATTAAGACAGATAAGTGAAATCCATTTCATTGCAAGTAAACTCGTTTGAGATTTACCGAGCTTCAAAGGGTCAAAATTGTCATTGTTCAAGCGCCATTTTCTCGAAAACAGTTAAATTTAGGCATGAGAAAAGTAACTCAATAAGTGCTTGGATTTTTTAGAAAAATAAAAATATAATAAAATATAGGATATTTCATTTAAAAAACGGATGATGCCTCCGGTGTGAGGTAGAAGCGGCAATACCGCGCAATTTAAAATATTTTATAACGAGAGTATATTATGTTCATCTATGGCCAAAGCCAAATTCTCAAAACATCCTATTCGTTGGTTCTCCGGATATTTCTAATAGGACACTCAACTTTAATCACCCTGAAACAGAGGGGGAGATCGATCAGTATGTTTCGCGAGACACCCTTACATCGTCGAAACATATATGAACCGTTTCTTAAGACTTATTTATCGTTTTGTATTACCTTTTTTATTTTGTGAACCTTTCAATGTATATGTTTTCTTGTATTCATTTTGGCTTTTTTTTCAGCAATAGAAATAAATAAATGAACTAATTAAACATATGTTTAAAATGAACTAATTAAACATATGTTTAATTTGTCAGGGACTTATTTAAGACTCAAAAATCAAAATAAGAAACTTTTATTTTGTACCCTCCCCTCCTTTTATCGTTTTTTAAAACTATCAGTAGTTTGGTGGAACAATTCATAGCGCATTTGCCATTATTCAAACAAGAATATTGAACTTGTTTTTTTGGTTCCAGTCTGTTATACAATCGTACGGACTAAATTCTGACTTTAAACTCAGAATTTTGTTAAATTCCGACTTTAAACTCAGAATTTTGTTAAATTTCGACTTTAAACTCAGAATTTTGTTAAATTCTGACTTTAAACTCAGAATTTCATTAAATTCTGAGTTTAAACACAAAATTTAGTTAAATTCCGACTTTGAACTCAGAATTTTGTTAAATTCTCACTAAACTCAGAATTGAAAAATAAAAAAAATTGTGGTCCTTCTACGCTTCCGTATGAAATATACTGGTATAAATTTTAATTAAGTTTTGCTATGACACTAACTATTATAAACTATTAAAAAACTAAGAATAATGAGGGACCAATCAAATCCTATTTTAAAAAATTGTGTGTTGGGTTAAAAAGCTATAGGTTGATTTATAAAAAAAATAAAATTTTGAAAATAAATGTGAAATTTCGAATAAATTTATAGTTTTGAAAAATCTGCCAAATTGTTTTTTTTTTGCAATTTTACTAGGGATTGTATTAGTATAGCAAACAAAAAATAAAAATTGTTTTTGTAAATTTTGTTACACCAGATATAAAGGAGATCTTATCTCAAGTAAGTTCTATGTTAAAACTGGTTAATAGGCAACAAAATTTGCAAGAAACGTCTAAAAACAGGAACTTATTAATCTTTTCTCGTTACGACAATAAAGCACATTGGATATGATGTTAAAAGTTATGCTAAAAGTTAAGCTTCCCGATCTTCTTGGCGAGCAATCAAATCGTCGCGCAGCCATTGCTGGCAAAACGAAATAACTCTAGTCTCTGCATTATTGCTTTAAGTTTTTTTATTCTTAAATTTTCTACTGATTTTAAGATTTGATGTCCTTGCTCGACTTCTATCTACCTAAAAGTATCCGATATAATAGCGTTATCAAGTTAGTATAAGATAAAACATGAACCAACATTGTGTAGTGTTAAGAACATATTGTTTTATTTGTTGTTTAGATGGTTAGACATGGAGGTTGCCTTGGTCTTGGCCTGGCAGCTATGGGCACACACAGGCAAGATGTTTATGAGCAGCTTAAATTTAATTTATACCAAGACGACGCCAACACTGGTGAAGCTGCTGGTATCGCTATGGGCATGGTCATGTTAGGCTCTAAAAACGCGTCTGCTATCGAAGATATGGTGGCGGTAAGTACATATTTATGGCGATTGTATTTTTATCTTCCAAACAACTTATTATAACAGGCAGTGCTTCAACAAAGTGTTTTAATTAAAAGTAGCTATCTTATATACTCGCTTAGTTTAAAAAGAACTTCAACAATTTATTTGTAAAATTATTGTGTACAAAATAATTTGGAAAGCGCTATTTTGCCGGTGGGTAACATTGACATTGTAGTATATTTAAAAATTGTCTTAATTTTTATGCTACTATTTTTGATTTTATTAAAACTAAACTTTTTAGTCTATGTGTCTAGTGTGTTTGACTCATATATAGCCATTTAAGAGAAAAGTGACTAGAAACAAAGCATTTTTTTCCTGATTAATATTATTTTATAGACAACCGTTTCTTTCTGTGGTTTTGATGCTGAAATTCGGTAGAAGTCTTTAGTGAGTCTGTTTGATACAATTAATTTGTGCTATAAAGAGATTATTGGACTATTATTGCAAAAATTCCGGAGACGATAACTCTAATTAGAAAATGAGAGATATTTATAAAACATCCATTTCAGTTTTTTTTATAATGTATTACGTGGGACTCAAAAAGGAATTTAAGGTCTCCATTATAAAAAAACCTGCTATCCAGTGGAAAATAATCGAAAATTTGGACATTCATTCTTTAGGTATGTTCTAATTTGTTTTATTTATGGAAATATGAGGGCCTTTAGGCAAAGACTAGGACTGGTACTACCAAAACTTTATTTATTAATCTTAACAATTTTTTTGTCACGGTCTATATAGCCCCTCTGTAATGCAATAATCTTATCCTGCTGCTGCCATTGTTCAAATGCGGAAGCCATTCTTTGAGAGCTTTTTCAAAACCGCCTCTGAAGCCTTAACAGCATCTAATTCTGTTCGAAATCGTCGTCTTTTGAGGTCTTTTTTTTGCTTGAGGAAACAGGTAGAAGTCGCAGGGGGCTCTGTCAGGACTATATGGAGGATGCGGTACAGACTTGATATTTTTAATTCTGTCACTATATTCGCTACGTGAGGGCGAGCGTTATCATGATAAGTTTCCACTTTCCAATCAGCTCACATTTTTTTTGGGGATGTGATGCTTCAGCAACTGGAACAAAACTTGTTTATAATAACTGGCAGTTACTGTACTACCATGTGGGGCCATGTGCGTATACACCATGGCTTTGTGATCAAAAAATGTTATGACCTTAGCTTTAGCGGCAGATTTTTGCCCACGTGCTTTTTTGGAGGTAGTCCTCCTTTTTCTACGCACTGCGTATTCTGTTGCTTCCTCTCCGGATCATAACAATACACCCATCTGCAGTAACAATGGTCTTCCACCATTTTTCGCCTTCTTCTTCAACGCATTGTTTCCATTCACAAACTGCTACCCTATTCGCTTTTTGATCTGGTGTTAGTATACGCGGAATCCAGTGAGCACAAACTCAAGACATGTTTAAATGCTTGTGTAAAAGAGTAAAAACACTTCCAACAGATATTTTAAGAATATTTGAGAGTCGTGCGAATAATTACTGCTCCGGTATTGATCGTTTCCTCAGTTAGTGCCACAATAGGAGCACCTGGAGCACCTTGCATCTCACAACTTTCCCTGTCAAAACAAGCAGAACTTGCCATAGACAATTCTCCAAAAGCCGTATTAATCATCGAAAAAGTTTCCGTTGCTGATTTTTCAAGACGAACACAAAATTTGATCGCATATTTTTGTTCTTTCAATTCAACCATCACGATTCTTAGAGGCGCGGTAACAATATCGCAACTTTAGAGCGGTGTCACAATCAAATAAATAATTTATAACAACTGACATTTCGCAAAATGAAAAAAGCCTGCTTGGGTGATATTTTCTGATTTTTGGCGGTATGTAGCTCGTTGCACTGGGCCGTAAAAAGTTCAGTCCTAGTCTTTGTTGAAAGGCCCTCGTATTATTAAATAAATTATACAAATATGGGGTAAGGGATAATGTGCTACATTGGTTTAACAACTAGTTGAGGAACAGATATCAAAAAACAAGAGTATCAAGTGACCATTACTTTTTATTTTGTATAAAAAAGGATATTTCATCAATTTTAGAACATTGCCTTATTCAGTTATTTGCTGATGACACATTAATTGATATACAAGATAGAAACACACTAGTAGCACAAGATTTTATTAATTCAGATCTAAATGTTTTATCAAATTGACTTAAAGTAAATAAATTAAAATGAAATGTATCTAAACAAGATACATGGTTTTGGGTAAAAATATATTTCATTATAAGGGTCAAATTTGGAAATAGTGAAATCCTTTAAATATTTGGGCATAATTATAGATGATAGATTAAATTTTAACTTACATTTTCAAAAAACTATTAGTAAAATTGCTCGTAAAATTGGGTATTTTAAAACAATTTCTCCAAATTTAAGATTTTTTTTCCAAAAAAAATTATTTTTAATACCATTATCTATCCACGTTTTCTCTATGGTTCTACATTTTTTTATTTGGCAGACGAAGAAATATTTGATAAATATACAAAAATTACTTTAAAGTTAAGAAAATTAGAATTGTTAAATATTTGTAATTTAATTTTTTATTTAGTTCAAATTTTTAGTTATAAAATAAAAAGTAATTTATTGCCCGAAAATCTAAGAACATTTATAAATGAAAACTCTGAAGAACATAATTACCACACAAGACAAAACCAAGACTTATATTTAAATTATGTTTTTAAAGGGGTTCCTTATAAGTCAGTTTTCCATAAAGGGTCGCTTCAATAAAGTAAATTACCATTTATCAGAAATCTAATAAAAAATTTAAAAATAACTTAGATTATTAATATAAAAATCTATTTTAAAAGCTGTTTTTTGTATAATTCTCGGGAGTTTTTTAGTTTAAGGTTTTTTTATATATCTTCACAACTGCGGGCAGCGCGGCGTCCTAAAAACAGGTTAAAAATGTAAATACAAAGCTGTCACTGTCAGATTCTCACATAGAACAGAAGCTTTCATGGCTTTCGTCAGTTAAGAAATCATGGTTCTTGGGATTAGACCTTGTCATTATTGGAATTACTATCCGACGTTTCGCTTTCGCTTACGCGAGGCATCTTCAGGGATCTTTACTTCACGAACACTGAATGAGCTCGGGGAGATTCAGGCGGACTTTTTTTCGTTTATAAAATCCTGGAACCGATGACGCTAGAACCTTGATTTCTTTTACATTTATGATATGACCAGTGGTATGCTGGTGTTCTGCTATAGCAGATTCAACAGTTTATTTATTTTTAATACATCGATTATGTTCCCTAAGTCTAGTGGATATTGAGTGTCCTGTTTCTCCCTCGTACATGTCTCCACGAGAGCAAGGAATTTTATATACTCCTGTCTGAAAAGGTACATCAACTTTCGGGGATCGCAACCATTATCCAATCTTATGTCTATTGAAGATTGTACGTTTGTTGGACCGAAAATAGGACGATTACTTCGACGGTCTAATATATGTACAGAGTGTCCGGATTTGGTTGCAAACGCAGGGTATCTCGCTTATTTTTAAAGATAGAACCTTGCGGTTTTCACGAACCTGAGCTAATTTTTTATGAAACTCATGAAGCCGTAAACAAAATTTTCATAGCCTTCTTCGTTTATGAGATACAGGGCGAAATAGAAAATTTTGCATTTTGGGACCCCCCTCGTATCTCGGTTATCCTTTAACTTAACGCAAAGGGAAAAATTGCTGCTTATTCAGTTTTTTACGCTGGATCCAGTGGCCTAGTCATATTTTTCATTTCAGTTGTTATTTTTTAGATACAACCCAAAGTTGTGTTTTTTTAAATAGAACACCCTGTATATTTGTCCAGAAATTGATTTGCCCTTTCAAAAGCTTCTCAAAAATATTAGTATGGGTCTATTTTAATAAACAACAACAAAAATCCTAATTTTTATAATTATCCCAAATTTTGTAGTAGGCCATGCAAAACGATGCCGTTTTCTTTTGTTTTCTTGGAAGCAAATGACATTCCCCAATTTTGTACACGTATATAAAATATAGCGCTAGTTTTTTGTATTTATTTATTGTGTAAAAATATATTTGTATTATTATGGAAGAAAACCTAACATGTTATTAGAAAATGGAATATATATGAAAATTTGCAATAAATCTTTCGAACATTATGAAAAGTACGATATGTTAGCTTGTTTTATGTTAAGTAATGAAAATGTTGAAGCGGCTTCTGAGATGTATTTTAACAGGTAAATAGTTAATTTTTAGGTATGTTGAAATACTATTGCTTAATTTTTATTTAGATATCTAGAAAGGAGGCAACCTAATATATCCACTTTTTATCGGATAAAAAAGAATTTACTTAGTCACGGATCATTTATCAAACCTCGTACGAAAACATATAATAAAGAAAATCGGGAGGCCGAGGAAATTACGGTTTTGGCTAATGCAGAAGCTTATCCTACAAACTCTTGTAGGGCCAGTGAGAAGAGCATAGGGATTCCAAAAACTAGAGTTCAAGAAATTTTAAAAAAGCACAAATACCACCCATACAAATTTAGGCTCGTGCAGCACTTACATCCAGGGGATGCAGAGCGTCGGGTAGTCTTTTGCAATTGGTTTCGAGAAAGATGCGATATGGTTAGAGATTTTGAAAGGAAGGTTATATGGTCAGACGAAGCACATTTCAGTAATTCTGGTATACTCAATAGGCACAATAGTAGATTCTGGTCCCAGGAAAATCAACACCAAATATTTCCCAGAAGACAGCAGGGCAGGTTTGGTCTAAATGTGTCCTGCTTCATATTAGGAACACATGTAAAATTTTATATATTTGAGGGAAATCTAACAGCCAATCGCTATATAGAAATTTTAGAGGCAGCTATACCTGAATTACTTGACGATGTTCCTCTAGCGCAAATTAACGAAATTTATTTTCAACACAACGGTGTTGCTGCACACAATTCTGGAATGACGAGATTATTTCTGGACAATAATTTTACCAATCAATGGATCGGAACAAATGGACCTATAAGATGGCCCCCTAGGTCCCCAGATTTGTCGATTTTAGATTTCTTTCTATGGGGATATCTGGAAAATAGAATTTACAAAGACCACTATGATAATGTCCAAGATTTAGGAAATGCAATTAGAGAAAATTTTCGATATTTACAAAATCATCCCGTTATTTTGCTTAATTCCCTAAAACGAATAGGAAAATTGTGCGAAGCATGCATAGAACAAAATGGAAATCAGTTTGAACAGTTCTTTTGATTTCCTTGGTTACTGTAGTTCTTATACGACAGTTGATTTTTGCTGAAAGGCTTGTTACATAATAATTTATTACTGTTTTGTTCTTGTGTTACGTAAATCTAGGTAGGTGGTACTTTTTTGGTGCAAAATTATCAATACATATTTTGATAAATATATTTAATTACATATTTATTTTGATTTATTGTTAGGATGTAGATATTGTTAACGACTTTAAATAAAAGGCAGCATTGTTTTGCATGGCCTACTGCAAAATTTGGGATGATAATTATAAAAATTAGAATTTTTGTTGTTGTTTATTAAAATAGACCCATACTATTATATATTTTTGAGAAGCTTTTGAGAGGACAAATCAATTTCTGGACAAATATACAGGGTGTCCCATTAAAAAAAACACAACTTTGGGTCATATCTAAAAAATAACAACTCAAATGAAAAATATGACTACGCCACTGGATCCAGCGTAAAAAAACTGCATAAGTAGCAATTTTTCACTTTGCATTAAGTTAAAGGATAACCGAGATACGAGGGGGGTCCCAAAATACAAATTTTTCTATTTCGCCCTGTATCTCATAAACTAAGAAGGCTATGAACATTTTTGTTTACGGCTTCATGAGTTTCACAAAAAAATTAGCTCAGGTTCGTGAAAACCGCAAGGTTCTATCTTTAAAAATAAGCGAGATACCCTGTTTTTGCAACCAATTCCGGACACCCTGTACAGGATGGGCCGTCTATCTTGGGACACCCTCTCATATTGGAAACGGTGAGATTTAGGAAAAACTTTAAATATAAAAGTTTCTTAGATTGAGTTGTATTTTTTATTTTTTCTAATTTTATATTTAGAGGGTGTTTTGTTTTGCGTGAAGAGGTATGCATTTTAAATAGCTCTCTCAAGGACTATATCAATCAATCAATATATAATAGTATGGATTTGTGATGCACCGTTTCGGACTTGTTGACGTTTATCTCCACTGTTTGACATATTTTCAACCCATTATAACAATGTTATCTATTAACTTTTTCAATTGGGTCTTGTACAGCAGGAAAGATCAATTGATGAGATATCTTTTCTGTATTCGAAAAGTTATAATTTTTCAAACATATTACAGTGTTGCCAAATTTGGCGTACCATTAATTTTCTCAACTATTTTAAATGCAACACTCTATATATTATATCGCATTTGAATAGGGTATCAAAAGACCTTTCTAACGATGTCTAATACTATGGGTCTGAGATTCACCGTTTCAGACCTATCGAGAATTATCTTCAGGAATATCCTTATACCATCGATTTTCTCTTTTTTTTAACCTGTGTATATTATACTGACTTAAAATAGAACGTTAGTTGGCCTTTCCAAGGATGTGTAGCATTATGTGTTTGAGAGTTACTTTTTCGGATGTATTGGAGTTTATCTGATATAATATGATACGTTAAGAATACTGAAGATACTTGTCTATACATTCGAAAAGATAAACCGCTGACCCATGAAGTATAGTTCAATAGTTATTCGTATCGTTTTTAATATAATTACCATATATTGCGAAAAATAACTATATACAAAATTTAGCAATAGCGTACGTATATTTTTTCTTATTTTGATAGATGGGTACTAGATATTATATGATATTTAGTTGTCGTGCAGGTAGATTATAGCTAAAAATCTTGAATATGCGTAATGGGGTAAAATACGTCAAATAATGAAGACGAATAATATTATGTAAGATAAGCCTATTCAATAGGTCCGAAAACAGAGGGTCGCATTTAAAAAAATGAGAAAATCAATGGTATAAGGATATTCCTGAAGACAATTCTCGATAAGTCCGGAACGGTGAATCTCAGACCCATAGTATTACACTTCGTTAGAAAGGTCTTTTTATACCTCATTCAAATGCGATATAATATACAGGGTTTTGCATTTAAAATAGTTGGAGAAATTAATGCTACGCCAAATTTGGCAAGACTGTAACATTTTTGAAATATTATAGCTTTTCGAATACAGAAAAGATAATTCATCAATTGGTCTTTCCTGCTGCAAAATAAAAAAGTTGATACCTTTAAATATAAATATTGAAAAAATGAAAAACACAAGTGAATCCGAGAAACTTCTGTATTTATGTTTTTTTCCTAAAACCCACCGTTTCTGATATAAAGGGATGTCCCAAGATAAATGGTCCACCCTGTACAATCTTCACACATAAGAAGATTGGACAATCGAACAATTTTATTATATAATAAATGAAAAAGTTATTACAAATTTAAAAATGTGGGCTTTTTTTGGCACACTGTATATAATTTGTACCTTTCCTTAATGCTTGCATATTATAATAAAAACAATTTTTATTTATCGTCTTTGTATGTGCTTTCTAACTAGTAGATTAATGAATATACAAATTAAATACATCTTTACTATTTTGACGTTAAAAAAAACCCAAAAATATTATAAGGGCTTTGAGTAAGCCCTTACTCTCAAAACCTTCGGGCATTTTTTTGCAATGTAGGACGCTTATAAAGATTTAAAGCGCGGTATAAACGTTTAATTTTCTTTATTTTTAGGCAAGCAATGTAAATATATTCTTTTAACTCATGTCTTAAGTATCATTATATATGGGGGGTAGGGGTCATCGAAGAGCTTTAGATCAGAATGTTTTTTAGTTTTTTTTGTATGACAAAACATGTTGCAATATAGGGGATAAGATTTCACTCTTAATAATTCGGCCGCCATTAAAGTTTTTATTTAATAAGCTCTTTTTTGCATTCTATGCAATGTTTTAGTGGTGTTTGCATTTTTTAACTGCTTTATTTATACTATTTTTTTAAGATTTCACATAGAGGTAAAGGTGAAACCCTTCGACCTTAGTTCAAAATTAGCACTCTTAACATTTTTTTTTTCACAAATTTTTGACATATCGCACAATATTGAATCACACAGTTATACAAAGGACCAAAACCTAATAAATTTAACAGTGAATATGGAATAATATCATCTGGTTATTTAAAATTTTCCTGGTACGATGCGAAGTAAATACAGATATTAGGGATTATTTAGGAGTTTTTGATGAAATGCATTTTTGCTTACATTTCTATTCTCTGTTCTATATATATTGCTTACATAATCTCATTAATCTTTTAGGATATTTTAGAATATACTTTTTAAGTATTATCTAAGTCCACAATTTATTTCTAGCATAAGGGCATAATAACTATCTTTCTTGGGACCATTTCGCTAATTTTAAGTTATCTCCTTGATCATAGATCATCAAGATACAAATTTTTTAATTAATATATGCGGCCCTAACCCAAAAAGTGCATGGAAAACATCAAAACAGTTGAAGATTTTATGCTGATGTTTGGAGGATGAAGGTTTTACTGATTGCAAAGAAAGTGGGAATATTAGGAACAACCACTTTAATTTAATATAGCATTTTAAGATTTTGGGAAAATCTTATTGAAGAACATATGAAGAAAGGTACCTCAATTACAAGAGATGTGTATATATATATATATATATATATATATATATGTATAAAACAGTACATTTGAAATTATAAAACTATGCTGCTGCACGACAAAAGTTCTGCAACCATTGTGGCTTTTTAAAGATGAAGCATACACCTTATAACCCATATTTATGACCGAGTTATTATTACCTGTTTATTTAGATAAAAAGTATTTTCGGAGTCGCCGGTGTTCCTATGATGAAGACAAAAATCCATTATAGCATACGCAATAGATAACTCATTTAAATGGAACGACTTGAATCGGTCCGGAGATATTAATGCTCGCCGAAACTATATTATTTCGTGCTGTAACCGCTAGACTCCCGAACGGGAACGAGACGCGGCGTTTCCAATCACTAAATATTAGAAGAGATCTTTTAGTTAAAAGAGGAATATTGAATTTGGCTGTTAATCTTTTGGGTTGAAATTTGATATAGGTTAGCTTGAAATAAGGTTTCTAAGAGTAAGCATATGTTTTAATAAAAAACAAACTTATTCCTACAAAAAATCTGAATAACTAAATTAAAAAAACAATGCTAAATATTTTTGTAATCAAAAAGCAGTTTTAAACCTATGAACTTATACAGGAAGAGGAACATTTTTTGCTTTTTAAGATACTTGTAGGTACGGGGTGAGTTATTATATTATGACACCCACTTACGGGGTTATTTATTAACAAAGATAGAGAAAAAGTATAAATACAAAAAGTTTAAGGTAAGAAATACTGTTTATTGTATATTGTTTATTTTTATGAAAGGTCATTTTCTTCTGATTTCAAAAATATATAATTGGATTATATTGGCGCAAAGCATTTATTAATTATTCTAGTTTAACTGCAATATTACTTGCAATATAAGTCTACGGTAATATTACGAGCCAAAGTAGTCAAACTATATATTTCAGAAATCAGGATAAAAATACAGGATTTTCCATTAAAAAAAAACGTAGTTCGTTATATTTTTAAAGCATATAGATAGGCATGCGATAGTCGTTGGTTTTTTTCATAACGGATTTTGGCGGTTTAAAAGAAACCCTAAAGCTTTTATGTTTACACTTTTTCTCAATCTTCGTTAATAAACCCTGTAGGTAGTTGTCAAAATATAATGACTCACCCTGTACATTTTTGAAACAAGTCAAAAAGTAATTGTCCCCTTTTTTAAATTAGGTAATCAAAAAGAAGCTAAATAATTTCTTCATACTAAACACATCGTAAATAAGAAAAGCGGGTTTTTCATAATCAACAAAATTTGGCGGAGACAATATATATATATATATATATATATATATATATATATATATATATATATATATCTATTTTTGTAACGAGTAACTAAATCTTTTTTTTTAACAAGCGTTGCCGTTTCCAGAGGGTAATATAGGTTAATATAGCCGCTATAGAAAAATATATACATCTGGGGATAGCCGCAAATTATCTTTTGCAAAAGTCTGCGGTCGCTACTCTCGTCTGCCGGCTTCTTCAACACACTTGGCAACATTGCGCGTTAATTTCTCGGATGGATGCAGGCTTTTCAAAGCTTGCATCCATTTAGGTGGGCCTGAATGTTGCCGTGTCTTGTTCGATCTACTGGGTAGCTATATTGATCTATTATGAAGATCAAGAAGCGCACAAGATGTTCTTTGCAGGAAATTTTTTTTTCGAGGGTAATGCGTAAATGCTAATGAGAGCTATGTTGAACAATCAATTATTACTTGGTGTCCAAGTATTTTACGTCATGGCTAAAGCCCAGTACTCACTATTCGTTCATTCGTCCATTCGTGATTCGTGTAAAGGGTCCCATTCGTCCGTGCGATTGTTTCGTGGCCATTCCGACTTTTCGGCGAATAATCAAATAGGCTTTGACTTCTGCGAACCATTCGAATGTGGATAAAAGATTTGTCCATTCCTTGATTCGCCCATTCCTTCATTGATATGAATTGATGAATTTAATTAATGAATCGAACTGACGAATAGTGATTAGTGGGCTTAAGTAGATTACATAAAAATTTCCCTTCCTAGTTATCTCATGCTTTTAGTTTTTCATATTCTTTTTGGCTTCCAAATCTTTTTTGCTAACTACAGAAGTTACATCGTCTACCCTATTTAAACAAAAATTATTTATCTCTTCTGTCTATTCCTATAACTATGTGAGGGATTAACTTACTAATATGATGATGCTTCTAGGCATATATTTATAAAATTCAAACCTTTCGACCCGCTTCTAAATTTATGTATTAAGGTTTGTCAACAACCGCGTGATAAGGGTAGCGGGTCAAACGAGTATACACTGGACAAGTACGGATGGATTTGCAAATACATGTTCCTGACGAGAAATATTATTTCGTTTTGTTTGATGGAGATTAGGCCTTCAGGCTAATGTTTGGCGTTATTGGGGTGTTTTATTGTATATTTCCGTTTTATGGACATAATTTTTAAGACATAAGTTTTATGGAATAATATTAAGAAATGTATTTAATATGATATGATTTTAATCTCTATACAGTGTTCACACTTAAGTGGAACGACACATTTTTCTTGCCAATATTCAAAGATTGGAATTTTTCTATTTCTTTATACAGTCGACACTGTTTATAGTGAAACTCTATATAGTGAAAAATTCTTTATAGTGCAATTTTTTCAAGATCTAGAATATTTTAATGAAATTTCATGTAAAATGCCCTGCATATAGTGAATTTTTACCGGAATTTTATGTATATATTTTCATGCATTTATTCTCGGAATTCCATTTTTGTGACGCATTCTTTTGAAAACGTTCTCAATGGTTGGCAATAAATCAGGTAGATTTCTGTGAGAAACTCGGGGAATAACCCATTTTATAGAAACCCGGGGAAAAATCCCTTCTATAGTCGAGGCCTAGTAATTCGCAGATTCAGGTTCAGTTTGTTTTTGTTTAAGAATCAAGTAAGATGTCCAAGCGAGCGTATTTGAGTTTAGCTGAGAAAATTAAAGTTTCGGAGGAAGTTGCATCTCTCTGATAATAAAAAGTCGCGAAAGTATATCATCAAGAAAATAGTGTTCCAAGCAGTCGAAAACGAGTAAGCGTGTGTCATTACGAGGATGTAAATGAAGCAGTTTTATGATTGTTTCAAGTGGCCCGTTCGCATCAAAACGTACCAATATCGGGAAATTTAATAAAGCCAAAGGCTCTACAATTTTCTAAAGAATTTACCTGCATTAATTTTCAAGCTAGTGAAGGGTGGTTGAGTGCCTGGAAGATTCGCAATTCAATGGTTTTCAAGACGGTGACTGGTGAGAGTGCAAGCGTTAGTCAGGAGGACTGTGACATTTGGACTGAAACTGTTTTAAAAAGTATATTGCAGAAGTACGAGCCAAAAAATGTTTTCAATTGTGATGAAACCGGTTTATTGTTTAAATTTTTGGCCAATAAAACTTTTGCTTTTAAAAGTGATAAATGTTTTGGTGTTAAAACAAGTAAAGAAAGGGCGACACTTATGGTTGGAGCAAACATGGATGGCTCACAAAAACTGAAATTACTGCTCATAGGTAAAAGCAAAAATCCTCGTTGTTTAAAAGGGGTTAAATCTCTGGAGTTAGATTACGTCAATAATAAAAAGACATGCCTTCTGAGATTTTTGAAAGATGGATCAAAGAATTGGGCACGAAAATGAAAAGCCAAAAGCAAAAGATTGTGATGTTTATAGACAATTATCCTGCACATCTAGTTACTGTTAATAAAAAATTAACGAATATTGAATTGATCTTTTTTCCACCAAACCTGACCTACAAATTGCAACCTATGGACCAGAGTATTATAGAAAACATAAAACATCATTACCGAAATAGAATTGTTCAGAAAATTTTTAATGCGATTGATAACAACTTTCCAGTCCAAAAATTGATTAACCTTAAAGAGTGTATAACGGAAGTCGTTAAAGTATGGAGTGAAAATGTTTCTCAGAAATCTATCAAAAACTGCTTCTCTAAAGCAGCTACTGAAAAAAATGACAAATGGGAAGAAGAAGACGAAATGGATTTCGTTACCTTAAAAAGACAATGGGTATTCTACAAAAAACTGTTACCGTCGACGTAGTTTTTTTACTTGAAGATTTCTCAGAAATTGACTATGATGTTGGAACGACAGATCTCCTAACTGACCAAGACATAATTATCGATATGAAAACTAAAGAGGATCATGAAACTGAAATCGGGGAATGTACTGCTAAATTTAGTGAAAATGAAATAAGAAATGCATTGGACATTGTGCGAACTACTCTCAGGGGCCAGGAAAGTGTACTTGATATTAAGTATGTTATTTAGCAATTTTTCAAGACTACACAAATTTTAATTTTTGCGTTAGGTTTTTTTATTCTTAAATATTCTACAGATTTTAAGATGTCCTGGCTCGACTTCTATCCACCTAAAGGTACCTGATATAAAAGCGTTATCAAATTAGTATAAGACATTAAATATGAAACAACATTGTGTAGTGTTTAGAATATATCTACGTAATACTTGATTTTTGTGTAAAATTTGAGAAAAATTGGATAGTAGCTTTTTAGTAGTAATATTTTTAACATTTCACTAAGTCGTCATTTTGTTTTGTAATATTGCATTTTTACCAAAATACTACCAGGTCCAGGTACGACTCTTATTTTTTGACGCCTTTAGCGACTCTGAAACATAAAGAGGCCTCGTACAATTATGACTAAACTTAACAGGTAAGTTGGTTTAATCATATAACTGTACTTCAGCACATTCTGAAGATATATTTTAACTAGGTAGTTGTTTAGAGACTAAAAAGAAAACAATTGGATTTTCGCCTAATTGCAAGTATAATAATTTTGTTGTAGTACCAACAAACAAATAATGAACAGTTTTGGTGCAGAATTAACTCCATAAATCATTAAAAATATTAATGCCCCTAAAAACTAAGCTAACTTATAACAATATCTTAACTAAATGTTTAACCTATTAGAACATTGGAGAATTGTGTGGAGGAAAATTGATTGTCCACTGATGGTCTGTTGTAAAACTTGAAAAAGGTCTACAGATAACCCTCTATTAAAAGCTAACGGCGTTGACGCATGTCGAACAGAATGTGGCTTAAAAACTGAAGTATCAATCCCCGATAAATGTAGTGTTTTTTTCAACCATCTCGCTAACGTGTCCTTGGAAGCAGCGTCGAATGGTTTTTACTGGTTATAAAAAGCCAGACTTCATTTCTTCTCAAAGGTTTAGTATATTCTAAATACAATTTCAGCCTTGTTGCCACGCAAATATTACTGTTACTAACTGAAAGAAGGGAAGCTGTAAACAAGCTCGAGCTCTGCCTGGACGTGAGGTTTCAGATTTATCAGCAATAAATATTTGCAAGCCTGATGAAGACTCTGATATATTTTCAATTTTAATCAAGGAAAGTGTATGAATTCGTTGGCCCGTCGTAAGAGCCAACAAAGTAATTAATTTCAGGAATACGTTTTCTAAAGAGGCAGTAGATATTTGTTCTAAAAATTTTAATACGGGCCTGGGATCCCAGACAAAATCATATCTTGGCTCAGAAGGTTTTATTTTAGAAACTCCCTTCATAAATCGTTTCAAAATAGGGTCATCTTCGAAATTTTTTGAAGAAATAATGGATAGAGCTGAACGATATGCATTTAAGGAACTATATTTATAATCACGTTCTAGTAAACTCTAAAAACTCTAATATTATACGTACATCGCTAGTGTACGGTGACATATTTTTCGAACTGCAATAATTCCACTATGTTTTTAGGCAAGTATTATATTGTTGTAAAGTTGACTGAGTTATAGAACATATGGCAGTATCTAAGGCACAGTCTAGGATTCCTCTTTTGCGAAATGCTTCCCTGATAACATTCCGGCCACCAGGGTAAGATTCTTTGACAGTGGATGAGCACAGCTAAAAGAAGATGTTAAAAGATCAGGTTGGGGGTGAAAAATCAATAATTTTGAAACAAGTAATCTATGGAATAAGGGGAACCAGGGCTGTGATGGCCAGTATGGAGCAACTACTATTCCCTCTGCCTGGTCGGAAATGATTTTCTGTAGTGTTCGTAACACAATAGAAAAAGGCGGAAATGCATAGTAATATATCTTGCTACAGTCTAAAGTAAAAGCATCTGCACTAATTGAACCCTGGTTCCTCCTCCAAGAGACATAATTTGGACATTTAAAATTGTCTGAGGAGGCAAAAAGATCTACATCAGGTACCCCAAATTCCTGAGTTATTTCATTAAAAGCAAAATTACTTAAAGACCATTCTGTCTCTTCCGGAAGACGTCTAGATTCTTTATCTGCTCTAAAATTATCTTTTGAACTCATATAGGCTGCCACTAACCATAAATTACGTTTTTCGGCAAATTTCCAAATGTCTTTAGCAATCCTATCTAGTTGCTTATATTTTACACTTCCCAATTTGTTAACGTAAGATAAAGCAGTAGTATTATCCGTTCTAATCAAAATGTTACAATTGCTTATATATATATATATATATATATATATATATATATATATATATATATATATATATATGTATATATATTTATATAATCCTAATAATATGGCTTTTAGTTCTAAATAATTAATATGTCGTTTTTGTTCCTCTTTAGACCACCAAGCGTGAGAAGCTTCTTTATTTTTAGACCAAAAATCAAAACCTGTCGGCCATGCATCTGCAAATAGCTCTAAACGAAATTGGTCTTTTTTATTAATATCATTGTATGAAGTCTCAATTATTTTTAGCCACCATTCTAAATCTTCATTAATTTTATTTGATAGTACCATTTTAGCATTGTAGTTCATTTTATTTTGCAATAAGGCATGATATTTTTCTCGTTCTAAAGATTTAAGATATATCCAGCCATATTTTACAGCTGGACATGCTGACACTAACAAACCAACACATTTGGCAAATTCTCCAACTTTATGAATTTTATTATGTTAAAAAAAATAAAATACGTTTTTTAATTCGTATTTTCTTTTCTGAAGTTAAAGTTATAGTCATCTTGGATGGAACTATCAAAAACAAAACCCAAAAATTTTCTTCTTTGGGAAGGGCTCAACGCGCTTTTCTCTAAATTGGTGATTAAACCTAGTTTTTTCAAAAGATTTAAACAAACTTGTGTATTTTCTAAACATTTTTTAAATGTACCGGCCAAAATTAAAAAATCGTCTAAGTAATTTACACAAATAATATTTAATTTTCTTAAATGCGTAACAATACGTCTCATTAATTTATGAAAAATGTATGAAGTTGAAGAAAGACCAAAACAAAGGCAGGTAAATTCCATTAATTGGGTATCGTAAATAAAACTTAAATATTTAGTATAATGCTTATTAATTTTTATTAAAAAATAAGCGTCTTTTAGGTCAATGGTTGACATATAATAATTATTCATAATTAAATTCAGAACAGTTCTACTGTCTTCTGATTTAAAGTATGGCGCCTGAACAAAAGAGTTTAATTGTTTTAAATTTAAAATAAAACGTTTATCTCCATTTGGCTTATTAGCTAAGAAATAACTTAAGACAAATTGATTTTATATCGGCTTACAATTTCTAATTGCACCCTTTTTTAACAATTCCTGAAAGGTTTTCTCTTAAAAGGTATTTTATAACCTTTAATAAAGCTCAAAGTTACGGAATTCTAGGTAATTTTGACCCATTAATATAAAAATGAGATAGTCTTCCAGCTACTCTTTTTATTCATACCTTGTTTAACGCTTCCCCTATTTGTTGTCGTACTTTCCTGAACTGCGCCCTTTCTTGTAACTCGAGTCCCTCAGATGACGACGAGTGGGGCGATTCCTGTTTAAAAAATGGGACGTAGATGTCCTAGCTTGCTGAAAATGTCTATTAGGTTGACTTTTATTTGTAGCCCGTTTAAAAGTCAAAAATTATTAGGACCTTAGACAAGGAAAGAGAGAGGACGCGTAATCTATGCATATGAATTGCTGCCAGCTGCCACCAATTCATGCCAATTTCAAAAATTGTCAACTTTTCTATTTTATTTAGGGTTTCATTTTATTTAAAGTTTGCAAATTTTTTGACTAAAACAATGCATTTAGGTAATTTATTAATAATTATAATACAAGTTAATAACATTTACAGAAAACTGAAATTTCAATAAAGAAATTGTTACATACCTCATTTAATCACTACACTCTTTTAATAGCTCTAATATACCTACATTTTAAGATAACATAGGAAAGATCTCTAAGACCAACAACCAATTATTGTTGATGAAATAAAATATGCAATCATTATAAATCCATATATTACATTGCAATGTTGGATGGCGCACCATCAAATGTAAGTGATACTACACGTGCCCCTGTCTCAGTTAATAAACTTATGCATTGGGAGACAAGAGCACTTTTCTGTTGACCACTCAATCCATCAGTTAAAAAGTAACCTACTGGCAATTTCCACTGACCATTAATGCACACAACCATTGAAACAAAAACCTCTTTTGCCATAGGATTATTGTCATCTTGTAAGTCGATGCCATAATTTATATAACCGTGAAATTTAACTCCGTCCCATTCAATATGTTTTCTGATAGACATCTCATCTACAATGAGAGCAAGAAAAATAGGCTTATGAGAAAGGTCACATTGTTTTTTTAGAATGTCAAATGACTCACTCGTAAAGCCAGGATCCGCATTAATATTTCTAAACCATTTACCTATAGTACTTCTGTGTGGTAAACATGTATCGAACACAGAACGAACATAATCGTAAGCTTTTGGAGAAAAAAAACTTAAAGTTATCGCAAATTTTCTAAGTTCTGGAGAGTACTTAATTTTCTTTCCTAATTTTCTTTTTTGCAGTTCTTTAGTTATTTCTGGCATATTTTCAAATAAATAAGAACTTTCTGATGACAATAGATTTTTTTGTTTTAAAGAAGTAATCAATTGTTTCAAAGAGGTAACCTTTTTTTTCAACCTTCTTACTTTCTCTCGCAAAACTTTAATTTTCTTTACACGACTTTTAGCAACTTGACTAAAAAGTTTTCGCTTCAGTTTTTGTTTTCTAGGAGTATCTAGAACTGCTGTGTCTGGAACCCCGTCTGGAACTGAAGAAGTAGATGCTTCTTCCTGATGAGGTCTCTTTGTCCCCTGAAATAAAATACACAATATATCAAAAAAAAGTTAGACAAAAATTTCTATATTTATAAAAATACATCAATGTGTTTTTAAATAAATGGTGTCATAAAAAAACTTAACAACTAAGATAAAATACAAACAAATGCTAATATTAAATTTAAACAATACATTAAACGCAAAATAAACATTAAAATCAAACAATATGTTGGAAAGTAGAAAATATTTTATGAAATAATATGTGAATTATGAATGAAGATAAATAGATGGGATGAATTAATATTCTGTCATTTATATTTTACACAAAAATCAATATTGCTGATAAAACTTACCTTGCGATAATGACTACTTGGCTGCATATATTTTGGTACATCAGGGAACACTGTTGATACTGCTTCATCTAGTAGACATTTTTTTTCGCCAACACGATAAAACAGTTTGGGGTCAAAATGTTTCGAGCATAGCCTATCATTTTTTGTAGGTGTCCAGTCTGCAATATGCAGCTGTTTTACCCATAAAGCAGTTTTTTTTGCACATCTTTTAGAGGAAACCTAAAAAGAAAAATACATTTAATTGAATTATAATAATATTCACCACACATGAAGGTTGAATAACTATTATTTCTTTATATCCATGAAGCATGGCCTACGCCACTGGAATAAGTCGACCTTCACGCCTAATTAGATCATAAATTAGATAATTTTATAAGCTATTCTGAGTGAAAGAGGACCAAAATGCTGAGTTACTTATTTGTCTACCAGTAAATATAAAGTGTGTGGATAGAAATATGGGTATTAGGCCGCCTTTAATAATGAAAACGCGAATTATAGGGACACCTAAAATATGCAATTTTCTTTTATTTACCTGTGAAAGGTTATTCCAGCTTCTTTTCTCTCGCTACGACTTTTGCAACCAAAAGCACAACAATTCACCATTTTAGTTCGATAATAATCACAATGTCTTTAATTCACTGTTCTCTAAAAATCACACTACAAAACCACACTGCCACCAGAAAATGACGTCGATGGATAAATTGGCCTCACTTCTGAGACGGCGCATAAATTGTTGTTACGCGTCCTCTCTCTTTCCTTGTCTAAGATTAGGACTATACGTAGCTTTAAAAGCTTTGCCCGCTGATTCGAACGCATTTATTTCTTTTACCTTATCTCCAATATTTAAATCAAAAAGAAATTCACCTGGAGGAGCATTTTGTAAAATGTCTTTTACTTTTTTTTATCTAGAAGTGGTACCAACAATTTTTGATACTTTTGGATATCGTATTAAAAAATCCCGTAGACGCGTTCAGCATCACTTAAGAATGACAAAATTTGTTCCCCGTCGGTTTTTGATAATCCTTCACCTGTATTATTTAAAATAATATTCATAGCTTTACCTATCGCCGCTATAGAACCCCCTAAATGGTTTTGATTTTTTTTTAAAAATCAGCATCCCGAATTTGGTATTTTTGCTGATGAGGTGCGGTAAGGCAAAATAAAACCTCTAAATTTAGTTTAGGAGAAATTAAATTTAAATTCCGTGGACCCTCGTGTGCTAACAGCAATTTTTCTAATTCACTGTCAGGCAACCCATGAGCCAAAATATAAGCCCATCTTGAGGCCAAGGCACCGTTTAAATCAAACCTGTCCTCAGATTTAACATTTGGGTCAGCGCCCAAAATTTGTTCAATTTCCGCCGACAAAACGGTATTTTGATTAATTTGTTCCGAGTCCGGCCCTGTCTGAACGCCCTTCTTTTGTAAACAATCACCTGCGTCAGCTTCGTTTACCCTAGAACTTACATCATATAAGTCATCTTGCCCTATTAACGATATATCCAATGAGGGAGAAAGAGATGGGCTGTGCCTAAATTGCACATCCCGATCAGCTGACCTGTGCAGAGTAGATCTGGAGCGTCCCCGCGTAGATTTGCCACAAGAATGGGAGCGATCCAGTGGACTGCGACTATGAGACTGCCTAGATTCGGAACGAATACGTCTTTGTGACGACAATTCGCCGTTCAAACGGTGGTCGTCAGAATGTTTCCCCTTATATTTACCAGTTAAGAGTTGATTATCGCTCGAATTTACAGTTCTATCTGATTTAAAACAGGATGTGGATGCCGTTTTGCCGTTCAGACTTTGGTCATCCAAATTACTCTCTATTGATTTTGATCTCCTAACTTCCCTTATTTGATTTTCAAGGCTGCATAACGTCTGGAGAATGTCTTTAATATCTAAAGATCCTTCCCTCCTACAACAAGAAGAAAAACGGGAACATCTGTTATGTCTATGCTTATGCTTACCCATTATTTTTTAAATATATTTAACACTGCTACGCGCTACACTGATTATTTCTCTCAAAACTGTAGAGGAAAAAAAATCGACTTGTTGACATGATTAACGCACAAAGGAAAAGTGTGCTTGCAGTTTGCAGTGGTAAGAAGAGATTACCTATATTCTGCCTAGTTTTTTGTCTTTGTCTCTGGACTTGTATGTGGTTCACAGTACAGGGGTGTACTAACTAGTTAAAATATATATTCAGAATGTGTGCTGAAGTACAATTAATTATGCAAAGACATTAAAATTTCGGGTGTGACAGTGACAGACTACAATTGCCTATACGTGTACTATCACGTTTTCTGGAGAACCATATAAAATAGACTAAACATTTTAAGACAAATATTTCTTCGTTTCTTGTGAAGTTTCAGTTTATTTTGTTTTCATTTAGAGAGCCTATGCATATGGACATATTTTAGGGGAGAAGTTATCCTTTATAAAAAGTTTTATTTATTAAAAAAATAAGTTTGGCTGCAAACAAAATGTCAAAAAAAACAGAAAAAAATTGTAATTCCCACTTTTAAGCTAACTTAAAAAGCCTGCAAATTCAAGTAATAAAGCTTTTAAACGTTTTTTGATAATAAACTTAATTTTCCGAAAAATTAATGGTGAATATGTAAAAAATTAATAATTTTTACATAAATTTGAAAACGTAAAATTACTCTTGATCGTACTCTGTATATCAAAAAATATTTTTGAAATATACAGTGTTCTTTGTAGTATTTTCATATAAAGCAACTGGGATATTGACAGAGATTCAGGACTATGGATTAAATGTAATTAATTTCATACTGAGTCAATAATAGCTATTCAAAATATATCATTCCTCTTGTTATTTTAGTGTATTTTATTGCAGTTTAGAAAGGGAATAATAATTTTTTTGTGATCTAGATTTAAAAAAGTTAATTTGCGAGTTTAAACACGTAGTAAATGTACCGTTCGCTAGAAAGATGTTAAATTACCTTTCCGTGTTATTAAGAAGGGTCTAATTCATCAAGGATGGCAGCCCGGAAGGGTGACCAATTTATTTCACGCCTAACAGGGGATGCCTGGACTAAAAGCAGTGCACCTCAAACAAACTTACAGTTTTTGTTCCCACACGCACTCAGTACCACATATTGTAAACGGTATTTTTGTATATTTTCGAATATTTGTAGATTAATCGGGAAAGCGTAATAAGAATAATTTGGTGAAAAAGGTGTATTTTTTAAATTGTGGAAAATAAATTAATATAAGCTTGAAGTTATACAGGGTGGATCACCACACACTCGTAGGTCTCCTTCCAGCTGCTAAATGATCCCTTTTTAAGTACAATTAAGGCAATTACTTTTCATAATTTAACTTAAGATTAATCTAATTTGCTCAAGTGTTATTTATGTGGTGTTTAGGAGTTAGCGAGTCCACGAGACTGGTCTCGATCTCGAAACAAGACCGAGACCGATACCGAGACTTACCTATCGAGACTCTCGGTCTCGATCTCAAAGTGAAGTAGCAAAACAATTAATATTCGTAAATTATTTGTTTTGACAAAATAATTCAAAAAATATGTTTGGGTCAAATTAATTGATGCAACAAATAATTTTTTTATAATCAATTATATTATACTAGCATTGTATATGTTCTTATAACAATGATACTAGTGAAATAGTCATTTAAAAAACGATATAAATAACCATAAAAAGAGAATTTCCCAAATTTATAAATTCTAGTAGCGAAATTCCACTTCACATGTCGAAAACCGTAAATTGCTACCCTGTTCTCAAAAAGAGACACTTTATCACAACTATACTATATAGGATTTTGATATTGTAATCTTTATAAATTTATAATCGTTTTTTATGTTTAATTATTGAAAGTAACTAAAATCCAAAAATGTTTAGTTTTTTAGTTCAATAATTAATAACTGATAGGCTGTAACAACTAAAAACATAGCAATATCATATTCTTATATAGTATAGATACGGTAAAGTCTCCAATAGATGAAGTAATTGTGGTGATTTTTGTTTAAAAATTTTCCGATCTAAAATAAACAAAAAATTGTTAAAAAAATCAGTGAAAATTTTTCTTGACATTTTCTTCATTAATGGCCTCGATGGCTTGCTAATTAAAGAAGGTACGTGTTTTATAGAACAATATTTTTGTATTGATTTTGTTTGTATTTGAAAATAATGGACGATATAAAATTTTTAAATAAATTTGTATAATAAAAATAATACATATACATACGGATAAGATTTTCAACAAACAAAACACAAAGTAGAATTTGGCTTAGGGTTTTAAATAGATGATCAATAAAGCTAATTCAACTATTACGCTTAAAAAATATGAATGAATAAATACATAATAAGCATTTGTTTGAATTTTCATTTAACATGCTTCTTAATTTTGCATTAATTAACCCTGCTTGTGAAAATAAACGCTCTACTGCTACAGAGGTCGCCTGTATAGACAAAAGATCTTTTGGAAAAAATTTTGGCTAAATTGTTTATCGTGTGCTTTCTACCATTCTAAAATACCTGTACCATTTGGAGCGCGCTTTAATTGCAAATATTCTATTATTTCTTTTCTCCAATTTTCGGAATCACTTTTTTTCAAATAGTGATGTATAATCGATGTCATAGTTATCATCGCTTGAGAAACTTGATATTATTGGTGATTCAGCAGGCACAATATAATATTTATCCCTGTACATTTTCTCAAAAAAGGTTATAGATTGATCTTTCAGGCGAAAAATTGAACAAGTAGATATTTGTTTAATAAATAAATTTACTTTTAAAATCTACTCCACTTTTAAAATTTAATTTACCAAAGAACAAAAATAGTTGATTTACAAGTATTATGAACAATAGCCGCCTTTGTGCAAGCACAACGTGCAGGCCCCTAAGAACGGCACTGGTTAAGAAAGTAAATACGTATCAAAGTAATAAGTTACATTATACAGTGTGTCCTTATTTTGTGTTTAATATATCTTATTCCATTTGTATATCTTTCGAAATGTCAAATAATTATTGTTCTGTGAATGGTTGTTTAAGTAACTCTAGTGATGTGTGGCCTTTCTGTTGATGTCCAAAGAACAAGGGATATGTAATATTTATTTTGATACACCTTCTATTGTCCGTATATCTTCATTTACTGATTCCATCTGTTTATTATAGATTTTTGGAATAATTTGTTATATAAATATACCTACATTTTTTCTACTTTACTGAAAACATTGGGTTTTTTTTACATTAAATTTTTAAGATTGGAAAAACTGTGGGTTTCGAACGTAGGCTTCCATGTACTTTTGTCTAAATAACATCTCGGCGAACAATTATTATTTTTAAAATTTTGTTTTTGAGACCACCGAGACTTTCGAGACCGATACCGAGAATAAGTAGGTCTCGGCCTCGGCCTCGAAGCATCGAGACCGATACCGAGACCGAGACTGTAAACATTTTCCGAGACCATTCAGTCTCGGTCTCGGTCTCGCGAACCCCTAGGTGTATTAGATATAAAACTGTCGATTTTACTATTTAAATACTGCAATTTGCTTACCACCGATTTATTATTATTTTTTTTTAAACTGTGTAGTCACCTTGCTGTGAAATTACACAAATAAATGAAATGCCTGAAAACGAATAGTATAGGCGTCTTAAAGGTTACTTAACACAGTCATTTGCTTTTTAAAAATTATTTTACACATGTACAGAAGATAGAGGGTTGTGGTTATCGCGACATGGTGCTACTTTTTTGTGAAACGAAAGATGATCAAAACAAAATTTTCATAGCCCCTTTCGTTTTTAAGATACAGTGTGAAATTGAAAATATTGCATTTTTGGGCCTCTTCGTATTTCGGTTGTTGTTTAACTTATCGAAAAGGTAAAAACTGGCTGTGATTAAGTTTTTCACGTAGAATCCAGTGGCGTAGTCAGATTTTTTATGTGAGCTGTCGTTTTTGAGATATAATACAGACTTATAATTTTTTAAATGGGACACCCCGTATATTTGTATTTTATATTATTCAGTTCACAATAAGCTTCTCAAAAATATATAATAGTATATACTTTTTTATTCGAATCGCCCGGTGATTTGCATTTTTTTAGATATTTGTAGTTTTTGGTAGTAGGTTGGGATTGCTTACAAAACAAATGAATTTTTCAGGTATGTTTTATTTAAAGTAACAAGCATTTTTTTAAAAATTCTACAATAAATTATTACCTTGTATATCCTTGTTTTATACTATGTTACAAGAAATGTTCAAATTTTAGCAATTTAATAATTCAATATAATGTAAAATGTAAGTAGATTTGTAATAACTATCATAGCATTATTTATCCTACAGGTTCAAAATCGGACCGAAAACTCGGTTTTATAATAAAAAGAATTATTTTTAACCTGTTTTTCGCTGCTAAACCCGTGAATCCATCAGTCTTGAAAAGTATTATTAATTGAATAAAATGAACATGTTAATAAGTCTACCTCTAATACCTCTAAACAGCAACTAACAACAAGAACAAAAACAAAGATCTTGTTCGAAATGATGTCCATTTTGCCTTGCACAAGCCTACATAAATTCCGTAGTCTAACGTAAATACTAACTGGTCGTTGTTGCATTTTATTGAACGCCCTTCTTGTGGCGTTTATTAAATCGGCTAAGGCAGGGGTGCTCAAACTTGAACTGCTGGCGATCTACGTCAAAATTTTTAGACTACTTACGATCGACTCTGAGAGGCTGCACGTGTGTGTGATGCAGGGTTGTACATACACGATACATACACCCTACCTACCTACCTACCTACCTAAGTAGGGTGTACCGTAGCATATATAGATATTAGCTTTCCGCACAATATACATTATTTTAGTCAAGGTTTGGGTTAGGTTTAGTTAGGTTCTTCTCTAAAATATAAATGAAAAAACTCATAGTTATTCAAAATTGCGAGTTTATTGGTTGTTACAAAACAAAAGAGTTACATATGGTGTTAAACTTAACTAAGGAGTGACTTTGGATGTTGAAGCGTGGCACTGCATGTTCTCAGCATTTCATAAGATGGTACGTAACCACTGAGTGCTAATCGTAAGCATGATGACATATGATCGTCAGTTAGTCGATTGCGATATTTTGATTTAATTATCTTCATTTTAGAAAATGCAGACTCGCACAAGTAAATTGACCCAAACATTGCAGTCAGTTGAAGGGCGATTTGCCTTAGATTCGGATATTTATCTTCAGATATAAACACCAGAAATTTGTATCAGATGCTGTAGCTTTGAGATGTATATCTGATATAATCTGCACCAACTCATTTTCAACAGAACATGAGTTCATATTAAACTGACTTGCTATTTCAGTAGCTAGTTCCTCAATGTTTTTACATGAAAAAGGATAACTCATAAATGCTACATTTGCCAATTTACTACAATCATAAAAACGCATTTCGAATTGTCCCAAAATATTTGATAATTCAGCCTCATATGTGTGTTTCAGATCCTTTCTTTTCAGTTGATCTATCATAAGTTGCAATTTACTTTTGAATGCGTTTGCTGCGCTAATCATCTCAATAACAGTTTTTCCTTTACCTTGAAGCTCCAAGTTAATGGTGTTTAAGTGCATTGTAATGCAGTCAAAAATGCCAAATCAGTCAGCCATTTTTCGTTTTTCAACATCTGAGTGTCATCACTTCGTCTAGAAAATCTGTTATTTCGGGCAATAATTCTTGAAACCTTTCTAGGAATTTTCCGCGACTCAACCACATGACGTCCGTGTGAAGAACTAAATCAGTGTGTTCAGCTGACTCCCTATCTTTCAACTGCAACTTAAAGAGCCGCTGTTGCAAGCAACTTTTGAACACAAAACTTGTTGATGTATAATGCAATGGATTGAAAAAAATGAAGGGAAGTCTTCATTAGCTCGACACAATGCCACAAAACCGTTTATGTTTCCAGTCATTGCTGGTGCTCCATCGGTTGTAATGCACACTAATTTATATATTGGTAACTTGTAGTTTTTTACAAAATTGAAGAAAACGTCATATATATCTTCACCACGGGTCTTCCCCTTCAGAGGAATGATTGTCTAAAATCCTTCCTTAGCCAACATGTCATTGAATACCATCCGAATAAAAATACACAGCTGGGCAGTGTCTGTCGTATCGGTGGATTCGTCGAACTGTAAAGAAAAGTATGTACAATGCAGATAAACTAAAAAATGATATCATTTTTTAGTTTATCTGCCATGTCCTGATTCATGACTTCAATACGCTGTCTGACAGTCGGACGAGATAACTGAAGTCCTCTAATAGCAGACATGATTTCTGTTTTATTTTTAAAATCTCCAAATGAAGTCTCACCCGCTTCAATAAATACTTCCTTCCGATATATGAGATATTTTACATGACGCAATCGTAGCAGCTTTTGATTGTTTGGCTGGTCTTGTGAACATGGTTTGTTCTTTTTTCAAACAAGATATCAAATCAGGTAGTTTTCGTTTTCTTAATTCACTATGTGGCGGAAAATCCTTTCCATAGTTTTTATGAACCGTTTTATGATGCCTCTCTAAGTTACCACGCTTTGGTATTGCAACTGACGCACGACAAATAAGACAAATGCACTTATCCTTCACCATACAAAACAAAAATTCTTCCTCCCAATCGTTATTAAAATGATACGTTTTAGATTTCTTCGCTGCACTCATTTTGTACTATTTAATAATAAACTTTGTATCGACGTAGTATTGCCTTCAAGTTGCAATTCAGAATGACTCCAATTCCTGCAGGCGCAACATTTATATCGGCGTGAACGATAGTCTCGAATGTTCCCGTTAAACGCGCCGCCCGAAATTTCTAGAAAAGCGGCAAGAATAAAAAACGCGGCTTTTCTTTGACAAGTACCGCGCGTTCTTTTGATAAAGCCGCCTTTTGCCGCTAGCAGAGTGTTATTTTATTACGTAATAAATTTTTGTAGTTTAGTTAAGTACCTACTTATTAAAACATTTTTTCTTCTCGAGATCTCAAAAAGTAATCGCGATCGACTGGTCGTTTGAGCACCCCTGGGATAATATGTCCTATATATTTTGTTTTCTAAAGTACCCCACAGGAACTTATCCAAAACCAAGAGATCTGGCGATTTTTCCGGCCATCTTACAGGACCATTGGTCCCTATCCATTTTCCAGGAAAATTATTTTCCAAATACTGCCTTATTCTGCCGGAATTATGAGCAGGTGCTCCGTTGTGCTGAAAATATATGTCGCGTAAATAGGCCAAAGGCAGATCATCGAGTAATTCTGGTAGAAGAAGTTCCAGTATTTGGAAATACCGATCTGTATCTAAGCTCCTCTGGTATATACGATACATAATTTTTGAACCCAATATGAATGAAGTGGTTGATGGCAATTCATCAAAATTTCGCCAATCCACAGGGTTCAGTGGTGGCACCTACCTTATTCTTTCTGCACATCAATGATCTGCTTTCTTTTACCAGCAATCTTATTCACACTTGTGCTGACGCTAGACCACTTCTCTCCAATATACAATTTCCGAAACCTCTCTTCAAGAATCACTTTTCTTCGCTGGCAAGATTACATCACCTCAATTGATACAGCAGCCGCGAAGAAATTGGGTTTTCTTTTCCGAGCTCGAATTTATTTTTCTTCTGTCAACTTTACCCTTTACACATCGGAAATCAGACCCTGCCTTGTGTATTGCTCGCACTTATGGGGAGCAGCCTCTCCTTAATATCGTTGACTCTGTCCAAAGAGCTATTCGCTTGATTGATGATTCAAACATCACAAGGAAGCCTGCATCACTAGAGCATCGTCGAATTGTGGGCGATCTGTTTCGGTTTTACGCCTTCCACTCCTTAGTAATTCCTGCCAGGGAGATACCAGCTTCGACCCACATGTATTCTTTTACGGTCCAACTGCAGAGACCACTTTCTTCGCTCCATGATTCCTATAATGTCCCGATTATGGAAGGTGTTACCAAATGCCTTTCCTTCTTCTCCTAATCTGCAAATGTTTAAATCCCACATCAATAAACTTTCCCCGTCTTTATTTAAAACAACCACACTATCTAGTACTTAGTTTCTTGGCCTTCGTGGTCTGCTCGTAGATAAAATAAAATTAAATACTACGGAGATTCTTATTCCAGTATTAGAACTATCTTAAAAATAAGTTTAAACATCAGCGACAAGCTTTTTTATTTTTGTGAGATAGATGACAATGTATTTTCCAATCATCAAATTGAAATGATACAATAGATCAATTAGTAATTTTGACAATATATGATTGCGTTTAAATCAAAACCATTCCACCTCTCTGTTATTATGTCTATATGAAGAGTATTTTTTTCCTGTTCAGGATTTAAAAAAGTTAATTGGCTTGTTTAAACACGTATCTCCCTAGAAAGATGCCAAATTACCTTTCCGGGTTATTAAGAAGGGTCTAATTTATCAGCCTGGAAGGGTGACCAATTTATTTTACGCCTAACGGGGGACGCCTAGAGTAAAAGCAGTTTACTCCAAACAAAATTACAGGTTTTTATTTTCACACTCATCAGATTCATATTGTAAACCGTATTTTTGTAGATTTTCGAACAGTCGTCAGTCTATCGGGAAGCCATGTAACATGAACAAATTTGTAAGAAAATTAAGGAGGATTTTTTAAATTGAGAAAAATAATCTGTAAAAAAGGTTGGTTATAGAGGGAGATCCACAACCTACGTATAGGTTTCCAGTTGTTAAATGGTAATTAAAACCTTTTTAAATATAAGTTAAAGCAGCTATGTCAAACTCAAAGTGACTGGTGGGCCAAAAGCATTAATTAAAGAAGTCAAACTACTGAAAATCTTGAGAAAAAGTACTATTATAGGACAAGTCTGTTTATTAAAGTTCCAATAAAAAGGACATTACAAAAACCTACAAACATTAAATTCTTTTGCCAGATATTTGACATCTTTTGTCTTTAATTAAGTTGTCAATTTGTGGCGCGAATTTATCAGCGGAAATAACTTTTAAAACTGCGTCCAAGTGTGCGTCCGTCAATCGCGATCTTGCGGGAGATTTGTTTCCTTTCATCAAAGAAAATAGTTGTTCACACTTATAGGTACTTCCAAACATTGACAGGATTTTACAGGCAAATTTTCTCATTTCTTGGTATTGAACAGGCAAGTACTTATAAAATTCGAATGTACCAACACTATCAAATTTTTGTTTTAAATGGGTCAGACACTGAATCTTAATTACTTCCATTTGCAAGTGAGGGGGAACTTTATCAATATAGATAGTGAAAACGCTTCTCAAATTCTGCCAGAAGGCTTCTCATTCTCTGAATATATTTTGTATGATATTGGGACACTTGTGCTTTCCTGATATGCCTTACAAGTCAGGAAATGTGACAGATTATTCTCTGCTAACGGTTTTTACCACAACATCATCTTACACTTCAAAGCTTTCACATGATAATGCATATCTGTAATAACTTGACGTGGTTCTTGCAATTTTGTATTTAAGTTCGACAAGTATTTTCTGATATCTACCATAAATGAAAGATCTTGTAAAAAAGGTACATCGCATAATAAGCTGACATTTTCTCCTTTTGTTTCCATGAAAACGCGTATTTCTTCTTTGACTTTCCAAAACCGGTCAAGTACCATAGAACACGAAAGCCATCGCACCTCTGCATAATATGGTAAACCAGTGTACTCACTTTCTAAATCACGTAAAAATGCAGAAAACTGTCTCTGATTAAGGCCTTGCGACCTTATGAAGTTTATAATTTTTTTCACTGACTTTAAAACACTTTCCAACTTGATCACTTTTGAGCATAAAACTTCTTGGTGGATTATACAATGAATATGAGGAAAATCTGGTTTGTCACTGCCCGTTTCTCTGATCTTTGTCTGTAATATTTTACCGAAGCCATTTTTTACTCCAATCATTGAAGGAGCTCCGTCTGTTGCAACGGAACACAATTTTTACAAATCTAAATTGTACTTTTGCAGAAGTCCATAAACAGAATTGAAAATATCCTTCCTAGTTGTTGTATCATGCAATGGTACTAATTCTAGTAATTCTTCATACACATTGATATCTGTATCAACCGCACGAAGAAAAACAGCGAGTTGCGCCACACCACACACATCCGTACTTACGTCACAGGCAATAGAAAATGCAATGAAAGAGTCTGATTTTTTGTTTATCTGATCACTTATATGGGCAGCCAACTCAGTAACTCTTTCAGCGACAGTATTCTGGGACAAGGATATATTTTGAAATGCCTTCACGCTCCCGGGACTTACAATTTCCGCGGCCTTTACAAAGCACTCTTATAAATTCACCTTCAACAAATGGTTTTGAGTGTTTCGCGATCAACTCCGACAGTACGTAGCTCGCTTGAAGGAATTATTCATTTTCTTGCTTTGGACATGCAAACATAAGCTGCTGATCTTTCAACCGTGATTTTAACTTATTTAACTTTTCGTTTCTGACCACGCCTGTATACTTGTCAAACATAGTTTTATGAATATCATAGTGACGTTTTATATTATATAATTTTGGGACACCGACTTTACTATTACAAATCAAACAAATAATTTTTTCTTTCATTTCACAGCAAAAAAACTCTAATTCCCACTTTTCTTGAAAGATACGATGCTCATCTACAAGTTTCCTCTTACTTCCACTTGGTTTTGAAAGAGACATGTTAAAAACTGTATCCGAAATAAATTATAATAAGTACTGTTAAGTGTTTTAACAATAAGTGCGCAACTTAACTCGAAACTCTATCGCAACTGACTCATAACTGACTAAACACTGAACGACTCAATCGAACACGGCTGATATACGGATTGTGATTTCTCGAGTTCTTTCGAGAATGTTCAGATAGCGTCACCTGTGTTTTTGCGCGATAGAATTTCATGAAACAAATCAGATAACGTTTGGCTTTAGGTTTTAGGTTGAGTATGTGTAGTTCATGCTCTTAAACATAGATGACACTATGTACAATTGTACTTGTATTTGCGGGCCGCATTATCTGGCTGTTTTCAAAACTGATTTAAGCCGCAGAAAAATGCTCAGTGGGCCGCATGCGGCCCGCGGGCTGCATGTTTGACATGGCTGAGGTAAAGGACGCGGATCGGTCATGGCTACAATTTAAAATTATTTGGACATACACGGGCTACGTTATAAAAAAGTGGGTGACATAACAGTTACATTTTTTTAATGGAATACCCTGGATTTTAAAACATTTAAATTTTATATTAGCTAAATGGATTAAGAATTACCTATATCTAACGGGTTTTCGAAATCTTTTACTTTTTTGGAAAATACGGTTTTTTTTTCAATAGAATAATGAAGCCGAAAAGAATCATTGTAATAAACTGAATAATCTTGCTGTTTTTAATTGGATCGGTGACCGCCCGGGAAGACCGTGCTCGGTCTAGGAGCGGACTGCTAAAAATCGGTAAAATAGTAGTTACACTGAACAATAATGGCCGTGATCATACTACCGCGTAAGTATGGTCAATCCTCTAGGGGGGGGGTGATAAAATATAATGTCTTATCCTGTCGAGACTGCCCGGATTTCGTTGTATTTGTGGGGTATTTCATTTACTAGTAGGAGTTAGAGACTTGCGGTTTTCGCAAAGTATTGCTACTTTTTGATGAAACGAAAGGTCATGCAAGTAGATTTTTAGCCATGAAGACTCTCTTCATTTTTGATATATAGGGCGAAATGCGGAATTGATATTTCCCTATTTTCAGTAATGAAAAAAATGAAAATGGATATAGATAAGAGTTTTTTATGTAGAATACAGTGGCGAAGTTACATTTCTCGCAGTTTTGTTTGTTTCAAAATTTCAATAGGTTTTTCGTTTATAAAATCCTGGTACCGATGCTAGAACTTTGGTTTCCTTTACATTTATAATATAGCCAGTGTTATGCTGGTGTTCAGCTACAGACGATTGGACAATTTGTTTTATTTTTAATACATCGTTCATGTTCCTTAAGTCTAGTTGATATTGAGCGTCCTGTTTCTCCCACATACACTTTTCCACAGGAGCAAGGAATTTTATATACTCCTTTTATTTGAAAAGGTACAATATCTTTCGGGAATAGCAAGCATTGTCCAATCTTCTTATGTATATTCAAGATTGTACGTATGTTGCTATAGTGCCATGTATGTAGGGAAGAACAATACTACCTCCTTATCATTCTCCTTTTAATTGAACGAGTAATATCTTCAGTTCAATAGCCATTCCCTCTCAGAGCTTCGGCCAGTTTCGATGTTTCCGATGTTAGTGAATCTTGATCAGAAATCGAAATAGCTCTAAATACTAGTGAGTTAATAACAGATTTCTTTTGTGCTGGATGTTGCTGGGGATTTGCATTTAAGTATCTATTTGTATGCGTCGTTTTTCTAGACACAGAATGACCTAATGTACTATTTTCGTTCCTTTGAACACATAGATCTAGAAAGGGAAGCGTTCCATTAGATTCCATTTCCATTGTGAACTGGATATTATAATGTTGTTGATTAAGGTGGTTCAGAAATATGAGGAGATTATCCTGACCATAAGGCCAAACTACAAAAGTATTATCTATATTCCTATTTTCTATTTCCACTGGTTTAGATACCAGTGGAAAAGGCTTAGCTACCAGAGGTGATAAAGGAGCTGCCCATGAAGTTTGTACATAAAAAGTTCCTTGGAAAATAAAATAAGTGGATGTAAGTCAAGCTTCCACTAGGTCTATTAACATTTGTGTATAGTGATTCTACATCGAAACTGACCAAATTATCTTCGGGATCCAACTGTTTCTCTTGCTTCCGTTCTATAGCACTTAATAGTTGTCTTTTGTTTTCAGCCCTAAAATCTGATATGATATTTTAATTTTAAATTAATTGGCCTAGCTGGGAAGACTTAAAACAAAATATGACATAGCTGTCAACCAGCTGTATTATCATTTTGAACTGCTTTAATATTTATAAATGATACTGATATAATTTACATGGTTTGTATTGGTTTTATTTATTTTATTTTAAATATTTATATTTATACAATTTAATGTACGTAAAATATAAT
This sequence comes from Kuschelorhynchus macadamiae, assembly GCA_030620095.1. Classification (NCBI taxonomy): domain Eukaryota; kingdom Metazoa; phylum Arthropoda; class Insecta; order Coleoptera; family Curculionidae; genus Kuschelorhynchus; species Kuschelorhynchus macadamiae. The sequence goes on from JAUTXW010000036.1 coordinate 1,125,217, forward strand.
AATAATATTTATTTGTCTAGGGAAAGTATACATTTTCATTGATATGTCATGATTACAATCAAATCTTAGCCTACTGTAAATGATAAAACTAGGTAAAATATAAATTGAATAACATGTGTGCATATGACTAGCAATATTAGCAATATTAGCAAAATGGAAACATATTTATTAAAATCAAAATGCAAATGGTATAAATATATGTAAATCACAATAAAAACATCTATAAAAGCAAATAATTGGCTCATATATATAATTACACAAGTAATCAATTCCCAGATTGGGGCAATAAAATATGCAATTCCCGGCTCTCTCTCAAAGCATCCTTGAATTCACTAACAGAGTATGGGGCAAATGTTATCAAATATTCTTTAAGTCCCACTTTAAATGTATTGAATTGAAGTTATCTAAACATCAATGGAAGCAAATTGAAGGTATCTATACCCGTGAAATCAGATCTTTTTAGCCTGGAGTTTGGTTTGGCAATATTATGTCTGTATCGTGTGTCATGTTGATTACGTATATGTATGTATATCTTAGTTGGTCTGTTTATTAAAATTTTTTTTTATGTGACATATGTTTTCATAGATAATATGACCAAATAGAGTGATAATTCTAAGTGTTCTAAAATGTGGTTTACAACTTTCAGTAGGTGAAGATTTGCAGTAGTTCCCCACGCGAGGATACCATATGTCATTACAGAGTGGAACAGAGCGTGATAAGTTGTTAGTGCGGTTTGCTGACCAGCTGTAAAGCGGATTTTTCGAATAACATATATGGCAGAAGTCAGCCTACCACATAAGCTATTAATGTGTCCTTGCCAACCCAAACAAGAATCAAGATATATCCCCAAAAAATAGGGATAATTACGACTAACATTACCCCTTAAAGAAAATGTCAGCCCGGTTGTTTTCGCTTGGTTCAAAATTAGCTGATTGACAGTGAATCACACTCTTGCATCATTCAGGACCAACTGCGAAGTGTTACTCAGTGACTGGCCTTCACAGCCCCGGACAAGAAAAGAAGTATTATCGGCGAACAAAATTGTGAGAGAGTCATCCACCGATATGAGGGAAGATCATTAATATATATTAAAAAGTGTGTGAGTCCCAGGATAGATCCCTGAAGAAATCCACATTTAGCTGACTGAAATGAACCACATTTATTTGAAAAATACACCTTTTGGGATCGATCCACAAGATATTACTCAAACAACCGCAGACAATCTCCTCGAACTCGATAATATTGTAATTTACTTAGAAGCAATGAATGATCAACGGAATCAAAGGCAGACGACAGATCTGTCAACAGACACATCAAGGGTATTCTTCCTCAAAACACTCATATACAAATTCAGTCAGCTTGAGCATTGTATCAGTCAGTTGTGGATAGTCCCTTTCGGAAGCCGAATTGACTAGGTGTGAATATTGAATTTAGATTAAAAAAAGAAATTAAGTTTTCACATAAAATCATCTCGAATATTTTTGAAAAGGTAGATAGTATTGAGATTGGACGGCAGTTTTAGTAAAGTACTACATATTGGGGTGTTTATAGTGTGTGACGAACATAATGATCTTTCGTCAGACATATCCTGAAAGAAGACAACCAAACAAATTATATTCCATAGAATTAAAACGTTATAACTTTTGGATTTCTTTCAAAACCTTGCTTAAAAATTATAACATACCTCAACAATAAATCTAAGAAATTAGTCTTTTGGCAACCATAGGAAAAACTCCTACACCTTTTTGTAGGATGATTGAAAAACAAATAGGAATGTCAAAAGTTAGAGTCCAAGAAATACTACATAAAAACCATACACATTTAAATAGTGCATACATTTGCATCCTGAGGACGCACACAGATGTTTAATTTTACTGGCATAAAATAACATATATTGGTGTAAACAAATTTGGATTTAGTGTGTAGGAACTAACATCAAAATTTAGCTGTATGAAGGAAATTTGACACAACATTAATACCTACATATACTGGAAAATATTTTAAAAGAATTATGCTATGATGTGTCTAATCTAAATTAATCTGTCATATTATCATCAATATGTTGCCCCAGTACAGAAAATTCACATAGCATTGGTTTCATAAGGTGGGCCCTGAGATCTCCGGATTTATCAATCGTCGATTTTTTTCTTCTGGGGGTACTTAGAAAATTAAATATATCGGATCCAACATCAAAAAATGTAAGATCTGCTTAACGCAACAGAGCTAGAACTTAAAAATTTGCAATCCGAACCCTCTGTTCAAATCATAAAAGGCTCTAGCGATATTTTTTCACTCCGATTTCCAACAACAGTCAATACTATCCAAAAAAACTTTTTCTTAATATGGATGACCGCCCGCCTGAGACAAGCATCGCGTAAATTCAGTACGGAAAAAAATGCCAATAAATCATTTGGCTGCAACCGAACAAACTTTTAATTGGAGGAAATTCCAATCTCAACTTATCATTGGCTTTTATGGATCGGCAGAGTGGAAAGTGGAAAACAGATTCCGAACTTCTTGCCGAATCGGTTAGTTTAAAAGGGATTATGATGAGTTTTAAAACTTTCCGATATGAAAGTTTTAGGTAAGAAAAGCTTCATTCGTTTAGCGCGTTTTTTGTTACATGAACGAAACATGATTAGAAATAACATTCGGGTATTTTTATACGCGGTATGTTCACTTATCTTAAGAGGATGTTGAGGTGAATTTAAATTTCCGTTTCTCCTGCTGTACAGCTAGAGAGCTACTTTTTGATTAAACGAATCTGCTTGTGATATGTTACAAGCAGATTCGTCCTAGATTCCTTGGTTTCTGAGCTACATGGTGGTTTTGAAAAGTTGCCATTTTCATAATATCAGAACTACAGAAGCAGCTGGGGTATTATATTTGGTTTATTATTTGATCGTCTGTAAAACAAAGTTCTTGCATTTTATTTTCCAGATTTTGGGAGCTTTTTCCAAATTAATTTTAAAAAGTGTTGGTGATGTAGAACACCCTTGCCTGTAAGGACCTTTCTGACTTAATGAGATGTCATTCCATTCAGCTTTTAACAGCCTGTATGATGTTGACATTTATATTTGTAGAAGCAAGTGTTTGACGTAGTTTTATATAGCAGCTGTACTTCATTCACTGTGAGTTTTTTTCTCCTCATTCTCCTATCACTTGAATAAGGCAGAAAAGGTAGTCGACAGTTGATCTTCCGGCTCAGTTTTTATGTATTTTTCCATATATTTTGCTAATTGTACTTGTCACAGAAACTCCACGGTAGTTCTCCCATAGATCTTTCCTTTCCTTTTTATAAATGTTGGATATGACAACTAGTTTCCATTCACTTGGAAGATCGGTACCGTTAATACATTCTTGGAATAATTTTGTGAGGTATTCATATAATCTGTCTGTTCTTTACTTAATTTACTCTGCTGGAATTCCATCTGGTTCACATGTTTTCCACTTTTATGTTCGGCACATATTTTTTTAACCTTATTTCTGTTTGCCCTTATTGGTGACCCTATTATTTTCATATTTGGATGTTCATTAGTTTGTAAGCTTGTGATCCTCCCTATTTTCTGTTAGCATGCCCTCCCAATTTTTGGGCAGTTAAATATAGCTTTTATGAAATATCTTTTCTTGTCACTGCGAATTGAGTTTATTTTTCTTCCAGTGCTTTGTTTACCTCGCAAGAGTATCATTTTGTAACAGTTTTAAAACCATGTTTCGTTGCCTTTGTTGGATATTTTCTTTCGTACTTTTGTTTAGGCTTCCTTGTAACTAATTTTCACAGACACTGAGTCTTGGTTGCCAGACATCTGTGGTTTTCTCTTCTTTTGTTTTTCACTGTACTCCTTCTGCTGCTTCATGCCTGCATTTCTTTGTATATTTATAATGTTCTTCTGTGCTGTTGAAATGTTCATATTCATATTCGAAACTTTCTAGATTCTATTTTGGATCCATTTTCCCTTGCGCCACGACCATTTCTACGTTTTCTGGTTCTCTTAAGGCCGTTTTACATGCTGCAATTCTTTCTTGCAAATTGCAATAGTCTTGAACAAAAGCATGCGAAGTGGCAAGACATTTGCACCTTTTGTCAAACTACGCATGCCTTTGTTCAAGACTATTGCAACTTGCAAGAAAGGATTGCAGCATGTAAAACCGCCTTTGCAAGTTGCCTTGACGTCCCGTATTTCGAGTTTTGTTTTTTGGCATACAAAAATGTTCTCTTGTATTCTGTACCCAAGTATATTTATGTGTTCGTCGATATTGGAAGAATCCGTTCATTATTCGGAGCTGGTGTTCATTATCATTCTCAATGTCCTCCCCATACTCGCCCACTATTTCATTTTTTTTTTCAGTTCTGCTGTTGAGGTCACCGAGTATTATTATTGATGTCTCCAGTTTTTGTTAACTGGTCATTCTTTTCTTGAAAACATTTATTTTTGTTATTTACTAAGGCATCATCGTTGACAGCATACACTCCCAGTATAGACGTTAATAATGGACACCTCTTGCTGTCCTCTTTTATAATTTGGGACTCCATTGTATAAATGGTTATAATATAATATCCCCTAAATTTTCGAATTCTTGGCCTTTTTTTCGTCTCAGTTTAAACTGTCTTTAGCGTAAATTTTAATAAGATTTTATGAAAATTTCATTAACTTTTCGAGAGGGGCCTTATACGTTCAATGTTCTGAAATTCATAGTCCTTTTCTTTAGCTTGTGTCGTCATAGTATTTCAGTCCTTTTTTTGCTTTTGCCAGTATCTAGGAATTGGCCCGATGTCCCAACCCCCAACTTGGGTTTTTATAAACGTGTCAAATTTGAATTACTTTTCGACGTTTTGTCTGCGATTACACCAGGCATCTTCAGGGATCTGCACTACACAAAATCAATCATTAAATGAGGGTACTTGATAATTTCAATAGATTCCCAATTTTTTAGTTTATAGTAACCCGAGACTGATGAAAGAACCTTGGTATCTTCTACATTAATCATATATCTAGTTGCGTGCTGGTGTTCAGCTACCGCGGATTGAACAATTAGTTTTTTACTTGTACATCTTTCAAGTTCCTTAAGTCTAGTAGATACAGACCGTCTAATTTCACCTATATACACTTTGACACAAGAACAAGGAATTTTATAACCTCCTGATTGCAATTTCAAGATGTAACTACATCTTTTGGTGTCCTTTAGCCTTGCTCATTCTTTTTAAGAGTGTGTACTAAAGATTGTGCGCATCTGAGATGTCCGCAGACTTCTTGCAATTTTATCTGTGGTGCCCTGAATAAAACGTAAAGTGCACCACTTAATGGTTGATTATCCAATACTGGTTTAGGTCTAGGATTATTATAATATCTAATCGAACATCTAATATCTTTATCGCATTATTCGTTTGCTTCAGTCAGTTTTTCTGTTATTCGTGCTACCGAATATACAAATTATTTTTCGGGCGAAAACTCTCAGGTGTGGATACTTTTCTTTGGAAATGTATGTTCTGTAAAATTGGCTTAGTTTCACATAATCAAATTTAGACTTCAAATATCAGTCTTCTTGAAGCTCTATCAACTTCATTTGTAGGTGCAGCTGAGCATCTCCCACACAGTAAGTGTTATCCATATTATTAAAATCGGAAAACCGATCAGGAAATTTGTTCTGACAGTAGTTTCAGTTCTTCAGCATAGCGACCGTTTTCGTGACTGTATAATTTTAAAAAGTGAAAACAGTTTTTACTTTTCATATGTGTTTCCCACAAGCGAATTTTGTTTTGAAAAACCTTAAGATAACTGTAGAGCTGATTTACCAATTGCCTTTGTTTTTGAAGCTTCAGGAAGTTCAGGTGGTTTAAGTGTCCTGTGATGTCTACCAGGAATGCCAAGTCACAAAGCCATGTTGAATCACAAATTTTCGGTAATGTTTTCTCTTTCATTTCCATAAAATCAGCTATTTCTTTTATAATGTCTGAAGAGAGTTCATCCAAAAATGCTTTTAACTGGCGATGGTTAAGACTCGGGATCTAATGCAATGGATAGTACTTACTACCACATCCATAAGGTTCATCAGTCGAATGGACTTAGAGCACACGTTTTGTTGGTGAACAATGCAATGCAGAATTATTAAATCACATCCTTGCACATTCATAGCACTTGCTCTTTTCTTCAGAATTCCGATAAAACCTTGTTCCTGTTAGTTAAATGCGAATTGTAATATTTTGATTATTTAAAACGAACCTTTTTTTTTCTAAATACTATTCTGTATATTTGGATTTGTTTTCTGCAAAGTTATACTTCCTTGCGAAAGTTTTATATTGAATGTAAATATTCGCATCAGAAAAACCTCGTGAGTAGGAACTTTCCTTTTCAATACTTCCAATCGGTTCTTGTTTTGAATTTAAATATCGTAAATATACGTGCCGAGAAAAAAGAAGAGTCGTTGGTTGTTCGAATCTCATTCTCGAAACTTTCAATTAAATCAGACTTCCGCTCAGCCTTGTCATTCGCCACGTTAGATAACGAATACAATCGAAAATGGAGTTTCAACATCTGTAATACGTTTTACCTGGGGATTTGAAAACTACGAGTAAACAAAGTTTGTTTGGCGTTAGGATATGCTATCTCGTGTATCATACATCATTACTTGGTGAAAAAATAAGTCAAATTAGAACATTCAACTTTATGTTTGCATAATTCCAATCCTTTGACTATATTACTATAGAAGAAGCTGCTTGTTGGTTTTTAAGTATAATAAAAGTGCTTTTACTATGCCAACGTTTTGATTTTTACTTAAAATCTTCAGAACTACAATAGGAAATACAGAAAATTGTGGATTTGATTAGGGAAAATGCAAAATTAGAGAAATAAAAAACATATTGGAAACTATAAACAATAAAATAAAAATATGCCAACATACACTCAGGTGCAAAAAAAGCAACAAAAAAACATCCAAAAACTGAATAATATACAGGGTGTTGCATTTAAAATAAGAAAGCTGGTATTGGTCACTGCTACATGACACACCCTGTATGAAAATGCGCAACTAAAAATAACAATCGAGTTTGTATTTAACCGATAACTGGTAGCTTTGACTCAGACCAAAAATCCCGTGCTTGGTCTTAATTTTTATGCAGATCAGTAAATAAAATAACTTTCATTTCTGGCATAATCTATTTGTTACTTTTAAGTTTATGTTTGTGTGAGTTCGTCTTTGAAAGGTAATTAAGTTATTTTATTATTTTAATACATCGATGTAATTACACATCTGTAATTCTATTACATTTTGTAGAGTATAATACAAAGCAACCAATACTGGTATTATAAATATGAAAAAAAAAAAAGTATTGAAATTTTTGACGACTTAATCTATTAAAAAATCGTTAAATTTTAGTAAGTAGAACATTTATCGAAGTATGGAAGTCCGAATACTTTTCCTTTTAAATTATTTTCCTAACGTTCTTCTAAATTCTTCGTAATATAATCTCCAAGAAAAAGAACTTTGTAACGCTTCTCGCATAGACTGCACTATTCCTGTAACTTTTGCGGCGCTTTACAACAAAATCCTTTTAAAATTTTAATGCATCTTTACAATAAACTTTCGAGAAGCATCTGGAAAATAGATTTCCTTGGAATACTTAGATCTATTAACGGACTATATTCAAAAAACCCATTAAATGTCAGAATATAGAAAAAATAAAAAGCGGTGCAAAAGTTGGTTGGATTATATTGGTCAAATATCATCATTATGATACGAATTACAGACAATTTACTTATGTACAGGGTGGTCCACTTAAGATGCTCCTATACTTTATCTCAATAAATAAGACACTGAGAAAAATGTTAAATACAAAAAGTATTTGATCCTAAGTGTATTTTTTACTTATAATATTTTTATGTATACAGGGTGTTCCATTGTGCCAGGACAGTAACCAACTTCTTTCTTTTTAATGAAATGGTATGAATATTTTTAGAAATTCTAATTCTACGCTTGATTTTGAGTATTTTTGTCATCATAGCATACGAAATTTTGAGTAGTTTTTGAGAAAATTTAACTTCTAATTTTTTTTGGAAAAACAGGTTTTTGGAAAAATGTGATTATTTTCACACTTGAAGACTAAAATTGTGAATTTTGGTTATGGATCCATGGGAGTGGTTAATATTTAGTTCTCTGACCTATCAAGAGCGAAAATCCATTATACAGGGTGGTCACAAATGACCATAAAAAATGTTTTTGTAACTAAAAAAAATTAATTTTTTGTTAAGTGGAACACCCTGTATTTAGCACTTTTATTGTGTTTAGGATTTAATTCTGCATCATTCCGTATATATAGTTTGTATTCCAAAAATTAGTAGTTTAGAAGTTATGACCAATTTTCTATAATAATTCGGGTATTTTTGTTAAAAATCTAACTAAACCTAACTAATATCCTATTCTAAGTTTTTTTTAACTTTATAATTAAATTTAACATTAAATCAACAATTAATGCAAGAAAGAAAGTAACTAATTACTTATTACAAAACATTTTCGACGACTTTGGCAATACAAGTAGTATAATATTACGGTTACGGTTTTAATTTTCGCAATAATAGCGTTTCTAAACGGGTCTTAATTTTAGAAGATATCCATGGAAAAACAAAACTAGTAAAATTATTGCCTGGACAGCAATAAATACACAGTTTTATTTTGAAATTTAGTTGCCTCTAACTCTTTTTAAAGGAAAAATGGCTTTATACAGTGTCCAAGAGCGTTTAAATCTTCATGAATGTTACATAAGAAATAATAAGAGTCCAGCATTAGCCTTGCCGGAGTATCGGTTGTTGTATCTTGCAAGACGGGTACCAACGAAACATATTTTTTCACGAATCGTTCGTGATCTTAAACCTGGAGTGGTAATCATTAAACAAAATCGGCGCCCAAAAATTGTCCTAACAGAAGAAAAGCTATTAAAAATTCTCCTGTATTTTGAAGAAAACAACGAAAATTCGCAAAGAGATGCATCCCGAGATCTACCGGGAATTAGTAAGACTAGTGTTCAAAGGACTTTAACTGATAATAACTACCATCCGTTCAAATTTTTACCAGTTCAGGAATTATCCCAACAGGACTTTCAAATAAAGCTTTTTTATTGTTCTCTCATGATGAACCACCATTTTGAAACTGACATTTTTAAAAATATTTTATTTACCGATGAGGCAATTTTCAATAAGGCCGGCATGTTCAACCGAGAAAACTGGTGTAACTCAAATGAACATCGTGTAAAAGAAATGAAAAAACAGGGTCGGAGAAGTGTTTATGTGTGGTGTGGTATTATCCGTGATCGAATAATAGGTCCAGTATTTTATGACTTTGTTCTGAATGGTGAGAGTTATTTAAATTTGTTGGAGAACGAAATATTTCCGTTAATTGACAATATGCCGAACGATATTAAAGAAGGGCTTGTTTATCAACAAGATAGTGCTCCATATCACACTGTATTGCCTGTTAGAAATTGTTTGAATTAACGGTTTCCATTTTGGATTGGTCGGTACGGGACCGTAGATTGGCCAGCGAGGAGCCCCGACTTAACACCCCTGGTTTTTTGTATGGGGCGACCTAAAAAACGAATTAGGCAAGAGGTAGAAGGACTTAATGCAACAGACGCGGTTAGAAATGCTATTGCGAGAATTGAAACCATGTATGCTACTTGTATTGCCATTGATCCATGAAAAAAGATGGGGGTTATGTCGAAAATGTTTTGTAATAAGTAATTAGTTACTTTCTTTCTTGCATTACTTGTTGATTCAATGTTAAATTTAATTATAATGTTAAAAAAAACTTAGAATAGGAAATCATTTAGGTTTAGTTAGATTTTTAACAAAAATACCCGAATTATTATAGAAAATTGGTCATAACTTCTAAACTACTAATTTTTGGAATATAAACTATATATATATGGAATGATGCAGAATTAAATCCTAAACACAATAAAAGTGCTAAATACAGGGTGTTCCATTTAAAAAAATTAAGTTCTTTTAGTTACAAAAACATTTTTTTTTGATGGTCATTTGTGACCACCCTGTATAATGGATTTTCGCTCTTGATAGGTCAGAGTATTAAATATTAACCACTCCCATGGATCCATAACCAAAATTCACAATTTTAGTCTTCAAGTGTGAAAAAATCACATTTTTCCAAAAACCTGTTTTTCCAAAAAAAAATTAAAAAAGTTAATTTCTCTCAAAAATTACTCAAAATTTCGTATGCTATGATGACAAAAAATACTCAAAATCAAGCGTAGAATTAGAATTTCTAAGAATATTCATACCATTTCATTAAAAAGAAAAAAGTTGGTTACTGTCCTGGTACAATGGAACACCCTGTATACATAAAAATATTATAAATAAAAAATATACTTAGGGTCAAATACTTTCTGTATTTAACTTTTTTTTCTCAGTGTCTTATTTATTGAGATAAAGTATAGGAGCATCTTAAGTGGACCACCCTGTACAACTGATGTCTCAAAAACAGTGTCGCAAGTATAAAGTGTTATATTTTTGGTATTTTCTTATATTGTTATTTAATGACTCTTTAGTTCACCAAAAATAACCATTAGGAATTTGTGAGTTCGACCCTGCTAGCTGATTTTAATTTAGAGCATTTGGATAGGTTTTAAACTTAATTTTAATAATACTCCGAATTGAAATTTGCAACAGTTTTTTTATTGATATTTTATAATTTGGCAATGGGCGTCAGAGCTATAGGAGCTTGAAACAGATAGACAAATTTAGGTATTAAAAATAACAATCCTAAAAAAATAATAATTAAGTTTAGGCAATATGCTATAAATATATTAAAATACAACAAATGAAAACGACATATTTCATAACTACAAATTTATGTATCCCACGGACTACAATTATACTTACAGGCGTTTTTGTTATTCACACAAGAATTTTACAAGAAATTAATTAATTAGGTTATACAAGTGTGCAATAACCAGATTTACAATATATGATAGAGAAATGAAAATAATTAAATTTCTCTTATAAGAAAGAGACAGTATCTTTATATTTACTATTAGGTATTCAAAGATATTATAGGTAAATAATTTATATCTAAACATTTTGACAAATTAATGAAATTATCAAAATTTAATACCTATTATAAGCAAGATCAACCATTTAATAATATAAATTTAATTTCTCCAGAAGAAAATTAGGTATGCAAAATAATCAAATGATTCAAAAGAGCAGAGTAAGCAAATAAATATTAGAAGAGTTAATCAGTTAATTGGTAGCAAAATCTTAATTTTTTTTAAGCAGCTGATCATTAACCAGTTTGATGAAAGTTAATTGCAAAAATAAAGTTCCCTCCTGATCGTATAAACAACGTAACTCAGTTATGTTGGGTGGTTAATATAAATAACAGTTTACGCAGCTGATCTTTTACCAGTTTGATGAAATTAAATTGAAAAATTGAAGTCTTTTCGGATCGTACAAACAATGTAACTCAGCTATGTTCGGTGGTTAATATAAGTTAGTCTTTAAGCAGCTGATCTTTAATCAGTTTGATGAAATCTAACTGCAAGATTGAAGTCCTTTCGGATCGTAGAAACAATGTGACCCAACTTGTGATAGGTTGATAGCTGATCTTATGCAACATTTCTATGTTGAAAACATTCCGATAACTGGATTTTTTAAATTTAAGCAACATTTAATAAGCTAAGAAAATGTTTAATACTAAACCCACAGATTCTTATATCTTATTTCAAAGTTACGTAAGAGAATGTCAATAAATATTTCATGTCAAAATTGAATCAAAATTTTGATATTTTTTGAAACTTAATTTAATAAAATACCAATGGTTATATTCAACTGGAATGATTTCAGTTAAATGTAGAGTTTATATAGTTTTGTTAGACAAAACACATTAATATTAATAGGAAAAACAGAAAATCTAATATACAATCAATACAATACAATCTAATTAACAAATTACAATTACTATACCAATGCCAAACAGTACGTTTCATGTAAATTCAGTACAAGTTATACATGAATTTTATGTTAACTTAATTAGAAAAATATATTTATATTTTGGTCTATAAAATACTAATATATAATAGGTACTCGTTATGTAATTCCTATAGAATCAATATATAACCACTACTACCAGAAAAGCGAAAATACAAATTACTTGTCTTTTCACAACTCAAATCTGGAGTTTGTCCTCGCTACGGCATCACATCACATTCTGTGGACTACCCAAGCCCAAATCAGGACTGTAACACCCTGGAACTGTCCACACAGCACTGGTCCGGAAAAAATGACCGCATGGTACTATGGCAAGGAACTTTCTTACGTTCTTATCGTCTTAGAGTCGATAAGGAGCAGCAAACATTAAATTTTCTTTCGCCTTTAATCCTTTGGATGAAAGGATTTATTTAAAATTACCTTTTCTCGACACGTTAGTTATTAGAAATAGCGATAAATTAGTATTCGATAATTATAGGAAATTTACTAATACTGATAGGTATATAACATTCGACTCATTTCATTGCCGTCAACACATAATGGCAGCATTTCGTTTCTTAATTCATAGGTTAGTCAATTTTCAATTAAGTAAAGAACGTCTTAACAGTGAAATGAAAAAGACTAAAAATATAGCTAAAAGTAATGGATATAATGATAATTTTGTACATAAATTAGTAAATAGACATAAGCAAAAGAAAATGTTAAAAGATGCCACTACTCTTCAAGCACCTGAAGCTTCCAATAAGTTCATAGTAATCCCATATGATCCCAGATATACGAGAGGTCTAGAAAAAGTATTTAAAAACGTACGTTTTAGAGTAGCCTACAAAACGGAGATCAGTTTAAAAAATCTCCTTGGAAACCCTAAAGAAAAAGTCTACTTACAGGAGAGGAGTGGGATCCATGAAATTAGCTGTAATGACTGCGATCTAAAATATGTTGGGCAAACTAAACGCTTTATAAACATTCGTTTTAAAGAACACATGGCACATTTAAGATACGGAAGAACAGAACGTTGCCCAACATGCTTTGGAAAACAATCATCGAATAGGAATAAATAATCTTAAGTTTAGATTATTGGATGCATTTGAGAGTATAGAAATAGTTAAATGTGGTAAGAAAGCACTAAATAAAGACAGAGGGTCTATTCCCTATAGTCCCCTCTATTGTTTACTTGACAACGGTGCAGTCGGGTGCAACCAAGTGTGACCACATTTACCTATAAATAGTCTGGGTTAGGATAAGTTACTTTAATTTATATCATCTGCTGATGATGCTAACTTGGTTAGCGAAACGCGCGTCCAGAACGTAACAAGTTGTGGTGTAGTGTGGTTAGAACTCTTGTATTTTGAATAGATTATTCGATGCATTTGAGAATATAGAAATAGTTAAATGTGGTTAGAAAGCACTAAATAAAGACAGATGGCCTATTCCCTATAGTCCCCTCTATTACTTACTTGACAACGGGGCAGTCGGGGTTAGGATAAGTTACTTTAGTTTATATCATCTGCTGATGATGCTAACTTGGTTAGCGAAACGCGGGTCCAAAACGTAATAAGTTGTGGTGTAGTGTGGTTATCACTCTTCTATTTAGAACAACCCATTTATTATTTATTTTTATAATTATGTTCAATTGGTATACAAAATTAGCATTAAATACCTGCTAGAACTTTACAAAATATAGAAGGATCTGTGAAATGTATTCTACTTCTACTACTGATCTATATGTATTTTTTTCCGCCCCTCAAAGCTGTCAAGATATTTGCAAGAGCTAATTCTGACGCTTCATTGGCAAGACATATCTAGAAAAAGAGATAATTGCATTTAAAAATAAAACGGTTACGACCTGTTCGTTGAAGATTTGCCTCAATTTTTGGCTAATAAAATCTGAACCATTTGTTACATGACCGTCGTGATGCTTGTAGTATTTTGGTACGTATCTTACACATTTTTGATCTGAATGTTTGCTATTTTCAGATTATTCTGTTGACAGAAATTGTCACTGTCAGTCAATATTTATGAAAAAAAAACTATTTTTGTTCATTTTTGGCAAATACGTTATTGCTCAATTTTCAATATTGTGACAGTGACTTTGGATATTTCAAAAAAGCTCTCAGCGTTCCAGTTAAAAAAAGTACCTGCTTCTTACTTTTCCTTAAGTTTGTCCTCCAATGACCGAACTATTAAATTCAAGGAAGTCTAACTACGGGTTCATGAATTTTACGACCCCGAAAGCCATACGTGTCAGCAACTATTTTGGCCCCAGCATTACACTTGTGACGGTCTCAAATGGGAGCCAAAATACTTGCCTGATTTAGCGGTACATTTACTTAATGGGCTATTATTCGAATACGCTATAACTTATCACGTTAAGTCAGCCAATCAGATTACTAGATAGGTATATCCAGATGGAATAGAGAACATGATGTGTTGGTATTATTAATTCATACGTGATTAGTGAAGGATTGCGCCAAAAGGGATACCCTGAGAAGGGGTGAGTCTTGTTAAAGAATTTATCAAGAATTGTAAGAACTTTATTACCTTAATATACAGAGTGGGAAGAAGTCTGGATGAAGCAAATCTATATAGGTAACATAAAAGTTGGAATTAAATTAAACAGTTGATTCTTTATAACTCTAATTATATTAAACTTAAGTAAACGACAATTTTTATTATGTATACTAGATTTTTTATTGGAAATCAAATATAATTATTATAATATATAAATAATTAAAATAAAATAGTTATCTTCCTCATCAGTAAATAGAGATATATAAAAATAATCGTACTACATCAACAAAAAGTCAATATAATAATAATTGAGTTGACCATATTCACAATTTCTGGTATAAGAAATTTGAGGTCCTTCATGAAGCTATGGCCCATCATTTTACCAAAATAATGCATCATCAGGAGACAACCCCCGCACTTCCAATGCTGGACGCTACAACTATGGTACCCAAAAGAAATAGGACAAAAGACCCGTCCCAGTACAGGCTTATCACCTGTTTGTCCACCATGTACAAGATCCTAATAGAATATATTGCAAATCGTATCTATCACCATATTGACAGTCATAACCTATTAGCCGAGGAACAGAAGGGATGCATTCGAAACCATCAAGGATGTAAAGAACAACTTACCATCGACTCTGTGGTACTTAAGCAGGCACAAAAAAACAACGCAACATACACACTGCTTTTATAGACTATAAAAAGGCGTTTGAGAGTGTACCACATTTCTGGCTCATATAGACGTAGTATGAATATATAAAATTCACCCTATGATCATCAATTTCCTGGCAACTATCAAACACCGGTGGAGAACGAACCTGAGGATCTATAATGGGGATTAATCTCTTACCACTGATGAGATATACATCAATAGGGGAATTTACCAAGGAGACTCGTTAAGTTCACTTTGGTTCTGCTTAGCGATGAATCCTCTCTCCACGTTGCTCAATAATACAGGACATGGCTTCAACATCAAAGCTAATAAAGACAATTCCCGCACCATATCCCACCTTTTGTATATGGATGATATTAAGCTCAATAGTGGAAACCATAACCAACTAAAAAAGCTTATTGACGTGACATACACCTTCTCGAAAGACATCCTTATGGAACTTGGAATGGAAAAATGTAAAGCCTTAAATATCGTAAAAGACAAAGTCATTAATGGTGATGTAGCTCTACCAAATGGAGATATGGTTCTAGCGATGAACCAAGGGAGACCTACAAAGCTGAGAGATCAGTAGTTCAAAGAGTGCGAACTGAGAATTGAACGCCGGAAATCTCACTACAACAATTAACATCTATGCTGTGCCCGTGCTGATCTACAGTTTCGGAATCTTGGAATGGGCTAACACGGGGCTAGAAGGACTACAACAAACTACTCGTGTAATGATGACCAGACTCCGAAAAACAAGAACAGTGGGCTCACATGACACTGCACGGCCGACATTACAATGACTTGAATCAGCCATACATAGATAAGGAAGCATCCAACAGGTGGCTGAAGGATGGATTTGTGATGGGAATTCAGGACTAAGTTATTAACACACGAAATTAATTATCAAAGACCGGTCCGTTGAATCCGATAAATGTCGAAAATGTAACGAGAGATCAGAGACTATACAGCATATAATATCTGGCTGTACTTACCTAGCAAACACGGACCATCTACAGCGATATAATCAGGTGGGTAACATCATACACCAGAAGCTTGCCAATAAATACGGTCTCCTGAATACCTTTGTACCCTATTATGAATATCAACCAAGTTCAGTGCTTGAAAATAATGCCTTCAAACTGTACTACGACCGGGCAATTGTCACCGACAGACGGGTGACGAATAATCGGCCTGATGTGGTGCTGTAAATAAGGAAACAAAGACAGCTTATTTGGTAGATTTCGCCGTACCTAACAACAACAACGTGTTGGATAAATATCAAGTGAAAAAGGCCAAATATGCGGAGCTGGCCATCGAGATACAGCAGATGTTTTTAATTTATTGATGCTTGAAAATTGACATTTTTGCTTGTTTGAGCCGTCATAGCACCTGAACGGTTGGACCTAGAGCAAAATAACTTTCACATTCCTATCTTAGTTTTTGATAAGCTATCTTATAATGCCAGTCAAACAAAAAAAGGAAAATTTTTTGCTACCTGGAATATATTCATTCCTACCGTTCAGGT
This sequence comes from Kuschelorhynchus macadamiae, assembly GCA_030620095.1. Lineage (NCBI taxonomy): Eukaryota > Metazoa > Arthropoda > Insecta > Coleoptera > Curculionidae > Kuschelorhynchus > Kuschelorhynchus macadamiae. The sequence continues at coordinate 1,141,909 of JAUTXW010000036.1, forward strand.
GCTATGACGGCTCAAACAAGCAAAAATGTCAATTTTCAAACATCAATAAATCAAAAACAGTTGAAGATAGACATATAGTGCCCTTATTAAAACACACTTAGAATTGACCATAGAATCCAAAAATGTAATAATATATAGTGTGTCCAAGATAAGGATGCACAGCATGGGGATCTCGGAAACGGTAAGAGATATAGTGTCGGTTAAATTAACCATCAACTTTGATTTTTCTTATGGGACGGAAAAAAAGTACACCCAGTATTAGATTGCGATTTTCATTGCGAATTCAACGGTGTACTACACAATATGGTCACTTACGTTTTTATCCAGAAAAATGGCTTTTTAATACATTCCTAACATTTTATTATAGTAGGCCATGAAATCCTAACGATAAAAGGAAAAAAACAGTTGACAAGTTCGAATGAATGTATTTATTTATTTAACAAATATTCAAACAAGTAAATGTTTGTATTGTTATTGTTGTTGTCGTTTTTTAATTTATTTTGTTCTACAATGGATGGAAGTAATTTTACAAACGAAGAAAAATGTGATATGCTATCTTGCTACATTTTATGCCAAAGAAATTGTGTAGGAGCCGAGCGCATGTAGTATTGTATTTTTCGGAGTTTGCTATTTATTCTAAAAGAATATGGATCATTTAAAAAGCCTGTATTATCCCGACAAAAACCTTCCAATGAAGAAAACCAATACAACGTTCTACAGTCTGTTATTGAAAATCCACAAACTTCCACCAGAGAAATTGAAGACCAGACGGGGGTAGCTAAATCTACAGCTCAATTTATTTTAAGGAAAAATCAATTTAAGCCTTACAAATTCCGAATATGTCAAGGATTAAAACCGGGTGACGATGAACGACGTAGACATTTTTGTGAGTGGTATTCCAGGATGTGTGAAGACAGTCTTAATTTTCCTTATAAAGTGATTTGGTCTCATGAAAGCATGATAACCAATAACGGTATTTTTAACGATACCAATACCCACTATTGGTCACAACGAAATCCACGTGTAAATAGACCATCCAGACATCAAGATCGCTTTGGATTTAATATTTGGTGTGGGATTTTTGGTAGCAATATTAGAGGCCCTATTTTCTTTCACAATTCATTAACTTCGGAGCGGTATCTTGCCCTGAAACGTTAAGTCATATTTTGGAGTCTACCTTATATAGTCTACTTCTGTTTAGAAAATGGAGATAATTTGTTTGAACATTTGTTATAATTAGTAAATAAATAAATACATTCATTCGAACTTTTTCTTCCTTTTATCGTTAGGATTTCATGTCCTACTATAATAAAATACTAGAATTGTATTACAAAGCCATTTTTCTGGATAAAAACATAAGTAATCATATTGTGCTGTACATCGTTGAATTCGCAATGAAAAGCGCAATCTAATACTGGGTGTACTTTTTTTCCGTCCCATAAGAAAAATCAAAGTTGATGGTGGTTTCATTGAAACGAAACGTTGTAATAAAAATTTGTTAACGTCACCTTGTACAGTTTAAAAAGTGAGAATGAAAAAGTGTTTTCCGTTTTTTCATATATTTTCAAATAGCTTCAAAAAAAAAAATTAAAACGAAATATCAATATTTCGGTTTTTCTCGGATATTTCCGGAACGGCTTGTAATTTTCTAAAAAACGGGATTTTGTTGGGCTTCAAAATACGCAACTTTTGTCTAATTTAACCGACACTATATCTATTACTGTTTCCGCGATCCCCATGCTGTGCATCCTTATCTTGGACACACTGTATAGGGTGTTCTGTTTAAAAAACGCAACATCCCTGGTGTAAGTCTTTTGTTTCTCATTCAATTGTTTTTTTGTTACGATTTTCGAATTCTCCGAGCTAAAATACATCGATTGGCTATTTTGAATTTCTTGAGAAATACGGGGGAAGTCAAAAAAATTACTTTTTTTCTCAATGGAAGACCCTGTACTTTTATATGTATGCATTAATTCTGGAGAAAAATGGCTAAAACGTCTTCATTACCTTACTGCAGGGGTGCTCAACAACAAAAGAGTTACATATGGTGTTAAACTTAACTAAGGAGTGACTTTGGATGTTGAAGCGTGGCACTGCATGTCCTCAGCATACTTTTCATAAGATGGTACGTAACCACTGAATTCTAATTGCAAGCATGATGACATATGATCGTCAGTTAGTCGATTGCGATAATTTGATTTAATTATCTTCATTTCTGAAAATGCAGACTCGCACAAGTAAGTTGACCCAAGCATTGCCTTAGATTCGGATATTTATCTTCAGATATAAAACACCAGAAATTTGTATCAGATGCTGTAGCTTTGAGATGTATATCTGATATAATCTGCACCAACTCATTTTCAACAGAACATGAGTTCATATTAAACTGACTTGCTATTTCAGTAGCTAATTCCTCAATGTTTTTACATGAAAAAGGATAACTCATAAATGATGCTACATTTGCCAATTTACTACAATCATAAAAACATATTTCGAATTGTCCCAAAATATTTGATAATTCAGCCTCATACGTATCATGATTCAACTGAGGAATCCTTGCTTTCAAAGACGGAAAATGTTTCAGATCCTTTCTTTTCAGTTGATCTATCATAAGTTGCAATTTACTTTTGAATGCGTTTACTGCGCTAATCATCTCAATAACAGTTTTTCCAAGTTAATGGTGTTTAAGTGCGATGCATTGTGAAATCAGTCAGCCATTTTTCGTTTTTCAACATCTGAGTGTCATCACCTCTTTCGTCTAGAAAAGCTGTTATTTCGGGCAATAATTCATGAAACCTTTCTAGGAATTTTCCGCGACTCAACCACCTGACGTCCGTGTGAAGAACTAAATCAGTGTGTTCAGCTGACTCCCTATCTTGCAACTGCAACTTAAAGAGCCGCCGTTGCAAGCTACGTGCACGGATGGAATTCACAATTTTTGTTGCAATGCCCATAATTTCCTCCTGTTTAAAACTTTTGAACACAAAACTTGTTGATGTATAATGCAATGGATTGAAAAAAATGAAGGGAAATCTTCATTAGCTCGACACAATGCCACAAAACCGTTTTTGTTTACAGTCATTGCTGGTGCTCCATCGGTTGTAATGCACATTAATTTATATATTGGTAGCTTGTAGTTTTTTACAAAATTGAAGAAAACGTCATATATATCTTCGTCATGGGTCTTCCCCTTCAGAGGAATGATTGTCAAAAATTTTTCCTTATCCAACATGTCATTGAATACCATCCGAATAAAAATACACAGCTGGGCAGTGTCTGCCATATCGGTGGATTCGTCGAACTGTAAAGAAAAGTATGTACATTTCACGATTTCATTTTTTAGTTTATCTGCCTGCTTCAATACGCCTTGTGACAGTCGGACGAGATATCTGAAGTTCTCTAATAGCAGACATGATTTCTGTTTTATTTTTAAAATCTCCAAATAAAGTCTCACCCGCTTCAATAAATGCTTCCTTCACAACCGATCCATTTGCGAATGGTGTCTTGTGTTTCGCCAATATATGAGATATTTTAAATGACGCGATCGTAGCAGCTTTTGATTGTTTGGTTGGTCTTGTGAACATGGTTTGTTCTTTTTTCAAAGAAGATATCAAATCACGTACTTTTCGTTTTCTTAATTCACTCTGTGGTGGAAAATCCTTTTCATAGTTTTTATGAACCGTTTTATGATGCCTCTCTAAGTTACCACGCTTAGGTATTGCAACTGACGCACGACAAATAAGACAAATGCACTCATCCTTCACCATACAAAACAAAAACTCTTCCTCTCCTTTAATATTAAACTTTGTATCGACATAGTATTGCCTTCAAGTTGCAATTCAGAATGACTCCAGTTTCTGCAGGCGCAACATTTATATCGGCATGAACGAAAGTCTCGAATGTTCCCGTCAAATGCGCCGCCCGAAATTTCTAGAAAAGCGGCAAGAATAAAAAACACGGCTTTTCTTTGTCAAGTACCGCGCGTTCCTTTGATAAAGCCGCCTTATACCGCTAGCAGAGTGTTATTTTATTACGTAATACATTTTTGTAGTTTAGTTAAGTACTTACTTATTAAAAAAAAAATTCTTCTCGAGATCTACTCAAAAAGCACTCGCGATCGACCGTTTGAGCACCCCTGCCTTACTGTAATATTTTCTTTAATTTTGAAAATATCCCAGAATTTATTTTGTGTGTTACATTGGATAGTTCCAATTTAGAATCAAGTCTGTAACGTGGTCAAACGATGAGCTTCAAATAAATGTTATTCAAACGGGACGCTATTTCTTTCTCTTCTTAATGTTGGGGATCCTTCGGCTATTAACGCTCCTAAAGTAATTAATTACTTTTTGCCCGTTAGTTGCGTAAAATAATTCCCAAGTTTACATTTTACTCGTTCGGTTGTGAACAAAAACGAGCTTTGCAAAACTTTAGATGCTGTTTTCCAATTTCGATCCTACTATCCGTTAAAAGCAATGATAAGATGGGGCGAGAATGTGGTTCAATTAAAACTTTCTTCGTCGCGCTTCATTCATTCAACGGCACCCTTTTTTCCGTACAAAGTTTTGTATTTATATTTGAGACCGGCAGGCCCAAAAAAGTTTTTATACACATATCTGGGACTTATCGAAGCTATTTGGCATTTTTGTGATTGAATAGTTTTGCCAAATAAAAATATCTGAACACACTCAAAAATAAAAAAACTCAAATATACTTTATTGTTAAAAGAACATATAGTCCTTGTCAACAAAGTAAGATCTATGAAAATAAAAATATTGGGGTCTAGTCACTGGAAAAATAAAATGAATAAACATACATTATAAACTAAGTATCTATACATGTTATACAAAAAGGCACAAATATCCATCATTAATATAGGGTGGTCCAAAAGAAACCGGAATTTTGTTTTTTCTCTGTAACTTATTTGTTACTTGACTGATTCATCAATCATTTGTTTTGGGCTTGCTTAAAAGAGAGATGAATAAGCTAGAGGCTCAAACATACATTTTCGACATTTTAAAGAAATTCAAGATGGAGCCTAAAATTTTCCGTAATTTAAAGGGCGTTAGTAATTTTTTGTTACACCCTGTATATTTGGTTTTCACAGAATATTAAAGCCTATTCATTTCTGAGTAATAAAAGACTTCAGTGAGCAAAATCGGTCAATAAACGCGTGTAATATTAGCATGTTACCAAAATGAAATATTTTACATTAAATTTGGCTGAACAAAAATAAAAGTTAATGTATGAGTAGGCCATGCACGTTGCAGAAAGGATAAAAACAAACGAACTGCAACTGTCAAATAACACAGGCCAACACACATTTTGGTGTTCTCAATTTTTGTCTATCAGATCTAGTTTAAAAAAAAAATGTGTATATATTTTACGTTAAAACTGTTATAATATATAATATTACTATTGCCAGTTAAAAAAACAAAGACACATGGATTTAAGTATTTATTGCAAAAACTTAATTTACACAATTACATTAGTTACTAATCACATAAGAATTTTCTTTTATGCGACTTTCTAGAATGGAGTTTACTAGGGCAGTCTCGCTGAAGGCTCCAGCAGTAGTCCGCGATCATGTGGCTATCCCATCGTCCTTGATCACGATCTTCCATAGTTTTAATATCCTGATGGAATCTTTCCCCCTGTTCTTCACTACAATCACCTAAGTTTTCTGGAAAACGATATAGATGGCTAGGAGGTAGTGAACTTTTATACTCATCTTACAGCCCAGAATATTAAAATTTGAAAGCATAGTTTCCACTAATTCTACGTAATTCTCTGCTTTATGATTGCCAAGAAAATTTTGTACTACTTGAACAAATGAACACCAAGCGTTAGATTCAGTCTCGTTCATTGATGTGGTGAATTGTGGATCTTTAACAAGTTGCCTTATTTGAGGACCATCGAATATACCAGTTTTTAGTTTTTCCGTGCAAATGCCAGAAAATTTACGTGACAAATACCCAAAACAATTTCCATCTCGATTTAAAGCCTTATGAAGCAATTTGTGCTTCATTAGGCTTAGCTTGATATGCAAGCTAGAAACCAAAGTTTGGTTGATCACGTTTTGTTTTCCTTGAATCATGACATCTCTTGAAGGCCAATTTTTGTTAACCCAGTGCTCATTTTTAGCTCTGCTGTCCCAAAGGCAGAAAAAACAAGAATATTTTGTATAACCACTCTGCTGTCCAAGGATGAAGTTAACCATTTTTAAATCAACACAAATTGCCCTCTGTTGTTCTTCGTATTTAATTGTTCTCAAAACTAATGCAATTGTTTCATATTTTTCCTTCATGATAGTAGAATGACCAATAGGAATTGAGCCATATTTGTTACCGTTATGTAAAAGAACACATTTTAAACTACGTTTTGAACTGTCAATAAAAAGGCGCCAATCATCTGGAGTGTATTCAGGCAAACCCATTTTTTCTATGAGCCGTTTTATATTGTTACAGAATACCAAGTCATTTTCCTGAGCGAAAAAAGGCAGCAGATCCTTATCTCTTTTACGATAAAATGTAATATTAGTACCTGGACAAAGTACATTTTTTCTTTTAATCTGGATGCAAGTAATTCAGCGGATTCCTTTGAGAGATGATTTCAGGTCTCTTATAAGATCGTTTAGTTCTTCTTGATTGAAACACTGCGGAGCTAAATCTGCTTCAAATTCGCTGTCGTTTTCTGATTGAATTCTTTGAACTTCGTCAGACGTTGATGTTTCTGTATCATCTTCTGGCAGTTCGGGTAGACTGCTGAATGATGGAACGGGTATTTCTTCCGAATGCGCTACAGGCCTTCTTGCAGAATCTGGATCAGGATATGTCCATTTGTGTCTATTGTTTCTATTTATGCCTTTAATATTAACGAGACAAAAATAGCAGTCGTCATGATGGTTTCTCGGTTCTCTCCAAACCATTGGTACACCAAACTTTAGGCATTTCCTCTTTCCAGTTGTCCACTGTCGCAAATATTCAATACATGTTTTACATATGAAATGTGGGGCCCAAGATTTATCTTGATCTCCTAAATCAACGCCAAAATAGGCAAGATAAGCTCTTTTCACAAAGTCAGAAATCGTTTTTTCTGCTCTCTTTTAAAGTGTATTCACCACACACATAACAAAAAACATCGGGATGATTTACACAGGTACGTCTGCTTGTGAATGCTATTGTTTCAGTTTAGTGTCTTGATAGTACAAAACGACCAAAATTTATACAAAATGATAGCACAACTTTACTTGGGAAAACTCAGTAATATACTAAATCGAGTACAGCCAAGCAGGTATAGAAGTATCGGGTCATAGGCAATTACAGGTATAAAAGTAATTAAGAGCAGTGTATTGAGTAGTTCCTAGTATAGGAACATTGGGTCAGGGACAATTCCAGGTATCTATTTGGTTCATTAGATTCTGGGAAATTTCTATTAAAATATCAATTAACCTGTAACCTGTATCTCAAAAACTAGAGCTGATACAAAAAATCTGGTGGCATTTTTGGAATCAGCACATTAAAAACATCTAGAATCAGATGTTAGATTTCCGGCACCAAATTTTTGTTTTCATTTTGTTACCCTGTGTAATAATAATTTTAAAGCATTTTACTTGTGATTATTATCTGTGGGGAAAAGAATGGATCCACAAAAACGGCCGAATTTTTAATAGTATTGAAGACTTGAAGACAACGAATTATAGACTGTTGGCACGTAATGGATCAGAAAAATATTGCCAAAGCTATTGATTCTTGGCGCAGGCGATTAAATTTAGTCGTTAACGCTAATGCCATATTCCGGTTTAGTATTGGAAGTATTGTTGAATTTAAAAAACAATTAATTAAAAGAAAACGTTGTTATGAGGGTCTTAAATTATTTAGAAATAAATACGGTTTAAGACTTAGTGAAAATCAATATTACTTGGTTTCACAAAAAATATCAAAAACGATTTAATTTGACATTATTTTAGACGCATCGTTTTTCCTTGAATATTATAAATGTAAGTTAATGTCCTTTTTTATTGTTTTTTCTTTCGAGCAAGCCCATCGCGAATAATATTGGTAATGTAACAAAAAAGTTACAGAGGAAATAGAAATGCCGGTAACCGTAAAAACATTTAATTTGGCGCATTGAACGGGAAAACGACCTTTGGTAAATTGCTAATTTTATTTATATTAATCAATATCTCACATGTTTTCTGACCGATTTTCCTCAATAAAGACCTAAATTACTCAGAAATGAATAGGATTTAATATTCTGTTGAAATCAAATATACAGGGTGTCACAAAAAAGTTCCAACGCCTTTTAAATTATGGTACATTTTTTTAGGCGCATCCGCCATCTTGAATTTCTTTAAAATGTAAAAAAAATATGTTTGTGTCTCTATCTTATTTATTTCTCTTTTAAACAAGCCCAAAACAAATGAAATCGATCAAGTATATATATATATATATATATATAAGTTACAGGGGAAAAACAAAATTCCGGTTTCTTTTGGACGACCTTGCATAATAAAATAAAAGTGACACAAAGCTTTTAAGTACAGATTTTAGCCATATGACCTAAAATACATGAGTAGTAAAAAAAACAAATCATATAGTATGTTCACAAACTATCATCGTAAAATTCTTGTAGGTTATAATATGCTTTTGCCTCTAAGCTTTATTTTACTATTTCTTAAACAATTTAAGAGATTCTATGTTTCTAAATATTTGTGGGAGTTGATTGTACATTTTTTTACTTTCATATACAATTGATTTGTATATGAATCGCAGTAATTTAGGGCTTTTGCTTTTCCTATTGTTTATAAATTGTCTCCCTCACTTTGTAAAATATTGATAATAATCAGATTGTTTGCTTTTAGCAGATGACTCTAAGATTTAAAATTGCAAAAATTCAAAGTAATTTTGTAGACTTGATTTCGGTGACCAATTGGTTTAAACTTCATAATACATATCTTTGAACGTTAATACGTGTTTTTCAGATAATTTTACCAGAAAAGCAAACACCACACCCTTTACTTAGATTATAAATAATTTACAGGGTGTCACATTTTGTGTACTTTTGCGGGGTATCTCCGTTATTTTTATAGATAGAAATTTGAGGTTTTCACGACAATGTGCTACTTTTTCGTAAAACTAAAGATGCTGTTAGCAAAATTTTCATAGCCCTTTTAGTGCTTAAGATACACGGCTAAATTGAAAATGTTGCATTTTCAGGCACTCCCTGTATCACAACTCTCAGATAACTTATCGAAAAACTGTTTATTATATAACTTTTCCCGTAGAACTCAATTCCGTCTTCGGAATTAGTAAACAGGGTCAGGTCAAAAAGTTATCTGACCCTAATTTATTTTTTCAAATGGAACACACTATAAAATTTGTCTTTTTTTACCTTTTCAAAAATATATAATAGAAGGCACTTGTTCTCAGAAACACGCAAATAAATGACATATTTCTGAAATTAAATGCATAATCTAATAGTAGGCTATGGCTATTGTTTATGACAACAAACAAAAATAAATGTCAAATATTCGGTTTTTGGATCGATTTATGGTTTATAAAGCAGTTTATAAACGTTCTTTTGATGTTTTTATTTAATTGATATTTATCAATTTCTTCGAATAATGGCAGGGTATGAAAATTATGAAAAATATGATATGCTGGTATGTTTTATACAGAGTAATGAAAATTCTGAAGGAGCCTCGGAATTATATTTCCAAAGGTAAGTAAGCTATGAAAATCTGTATTATCATTATAAGTTTTTGCTTGTTAGATATCCAGAAAGAAGGCAATCGTTTTTTGAGATATTTGCTCGTTTAAAAGCAAATTTAGCACGGAACATTTGTCCACCCGCGTCCTAAAACATACAACAAAGAGAACAGGGGAAGAAAAGAGATAGATGTTTTGGGATATATAGAAGCAACACCTTCGTCCTCATGTAGAAAAATTGAGAAGGAAATTGGTGTGCCAAAAACTGACGTCAGAGGATCTTGATGAAATATAAATATCATCCATACAAATTTAATATAGTGCAACATTTGCATCCTAGCGATGCCGAGCGCCGGGCACTGCTTTGCCAGTGGTATCTGCAACAAATCGATGCTTGATGCTGTGATTTATTTGGCTTGGCAGACTTGCTATCTGGTCAGACGAATGCTTTTTTTCAAGTGCGGGAATTTTTAATAAACTGGCATAGTGAAAATCAGCATTTAATGTTTGAAAGGGCTCTGGGGTTGGGGTGTCATGTTTTATTTTGGGCAGTCATATAGTTTATAGGACTTTTGAAGGAGCTCTTACAGCACGTAGATACCTAGAAATCGTTGAGGAAGTTATTTCGGAACTGCTCGAAAATATTCCATTAGCCCAATATAATACTGTTTACCTACAGCAAGATGGTGCCCCAGGTCAGAACTCTAGGCTCTTAAGCGAATTTTTTGATAATAACTTTCTTCAGATATGGATAGGTACAAACGGACCTTTTAGATGGCCTCCACGATCTCCAGATCTCTCAATTTTCGTTTTTTTTTAATGGGGCTATATACAAAATCAAGTATATAAAACACGTTATGACTGCATAGCAGAACTTCGAGAGGCAATTCATTTAGCCTTTCGAAATCTGCGAATGAGACCAATGATTCTTTTTAACGCAATTCAAAGAATTACAAAAATGTGCCGATTTTGCATTAGAGAGTCGTCAATTTAAACATCCCCCTTTTTTCTTTTTTTTTAATAATTTTATTTTTTGTGTTTGTTGTATTGTTACTTTATGCTATAAAACTGTTCTTACAAACTTACTGTTATTAACCCTCCAGTGCACGCGTCGGGTCTCTCAAGCCCACGTAAAATTAAGATATTCAGCTATTTTAAAATCAAGGCGCGTACGGCCCTGTACGTCGGTGTACCTTCGGACGACATCGCAGTGAACTAGCAGCAGTGGTGTTGTGGCTATCTAGTGAGTAACAAGTATTTTATAAAGGATTTGGTTCTCTGAGACCCAACGCGTCCACTGACGTAAGTTTTTTTTACGAAGAATTATTTATCTGAATGTTTTAACTGTTTTGTTTTTATAGTTATAAGACGATGAATACTTACGAAAAAGAAGTAGAATGGTTAAAAAGACTTCATGAAGAAGTGGTAACGGATGAAGAACAATTTTCGGATTCGGGTGAGTCTGTAGATGGTCCGCAAAATGACGAAATAAGTGACCATTGCTCCGAAAGCGAACAAGAGATAGCGGAAGAGGAGTTGTTCGAAGATTTGCCGGCGCAACCGTCTTGGTGGACGTGATCATTTATATTATAAAGCAAAAGACGGTACAAAATGGAAGAAACATTGTCCTTCCAAAAATGTACGAACGCGTCAAAAAAATATAATTGTGCGACTCCCTGGGGTAATTGGTGCGGCAAAAAATGCATCATCTCCTCTTCAATGTTGGCAGCTTTTTTTTTATGATGAAATTATGCAAAAAATAATACAAAGTACAAATATTTATATTGAGAGTGTATATGATCGTTATACTAATAAGTCTGATGTCCGGCCCACAGATGTTATAGAAATTAGGGCGTTCTTTGGTTTACTTTATCTAGCCGGTGTATACCATGGAGGAAGAACATCTATTTTTGAGTTCTGGTCTACCGATGGCACAGGCGTAGAAATATTTCCAGCAACAATGACTCTGAGAAGATTTCGTTTCTTGATGCGCTGTTTTAGAATGGACGATATTCGGACAAGAGAGGACCGTAAGAGTCAAGATAAAATTGCTCCAGTAAGAGAAATCTTTGAGAGTTTAATAAAGAACTGTCAAAAACACTATGTCGTGGGACAATACACTACCATTGATGAAATGTTGCTGGCATTCGGAGGACGTTGCAGCTTCCGAATGTATATCTTCAATAAACCTGCCCGATACGGAATAAAAGTTTTTTCATTGGTCGATTCACGTTCTTTTTATACATATAATATGGAAATTTATTGTGGTAAACAGAATACAGGTCCATTTGTTGCAAACAATACTTCTTCTGAAGTAGTAAATAGAATTTGCCTGCCACTGTTCAAGTCAAACCGAAATGTTACGATGGACAATTGGTTCATGTCTGTTGAGGTAGCTAATAATTTGTTAAAAAATCAGTTGACAGCTGTCGAAACGTTGCGGAAAAACAAAAGACAAATACCAAAAGATTTTTTTACAAACAGGCCTGAAAAAAGTAGCATGTTTGCTTTTACAGAGAATATGACTATGGTCTCCTACATCCCCCAAAAAAAATAAGCAAGTTATTTTACTATCAACTTTGCATCATGATTATACAATTGATGTAGATTCTGGCGAGGAAAACAAACCAGAGATTATAACGTTTTATAAGTCCACAAAGTGTGGAGTTGATACTGTGGATCAGCTCTCAGCTAAGTATAATGTTGCCCGTAATACACGTCGATGGCCTATGGTTATTCTTTATGGACTTCTCAATATTAGTGATATTAATGCTTTTGTAATATATAAATTCAATACAAAAGAAGAAATCTCGAGAAGAATATTTTTAAAACAACTTGCCAATGAACTTCTTATAGATTATATGGCAAGAGTATATTCGCAGTATTTGCCAAGAGAAATTCGTCAACTTGCTGCGAGAATTAGCGGTACCGAATTTGTTGAACGAGTGGAAGTTGCCTACAATAAACGTGGACGTTGTGCCTATTGCAAAGATCGCAAAACACGGTATTCATGCCGATTTTGCAAAAAGCTTTTATGCATGGAACATATAGTACCCGTGTGTCGTGCATGTTCTACCAAATTTTCCACATAAATTGTATATAGGGTGTTTGTTCAAGCAATGTTGAAAAAAAGTGTTTTTTTATTTCAACTATAACTTTAAGTAAACTTTGTTTAAATGTTATTCTGTTCAGTCAAATTGACTATTATTTAGTAGTTTTAAGATAATAAAGTATTTTGCAAGCTAAAAATACATTTTTAAGTTTTGAGATTACATGTTTCTTTTTGGATATCTCAGACCCAACGCGTCCAGTCGCGTAATTGTCATACACGCGTCTCCTGGAGGGTTAAAAAACTCTATGGGTATTTTTTATATAAGAAGATACCTATATGCAAGTTATCCAATTCTTCGTTAGCAGTATGTAACTTTCAATGGTTTATTATTGTTATTCATGGCCTACTATTAGATTATGCATTTAATTTCAGAAAATTGTCATTTATTTGCGTGTTTCTAAGAAAAAGTGCATACTATTATATATTTTTGAAAAGGTATAAAAAAGGACAAATTTTATAGTCTATAAATATACAAGGTGTTCCATTTAAAAAAATTAAGTAGGGTTCGATACCTTTTTGACCTGACTCTGTATACTAATTCCGAAGGCAGAAGCAGTCACATTTTATTTTCCAGTATCACACTGTCGCGAAAACCGCAACTTTCTGTCTATAAAAATAATGGAGATACCCCGCAAAAGTACCCAAAATGGGACATCCTGTACCCATTTAAAACGGCTGAAGTTGAGGATCTCGGAGACCGCTTTCAATCAATTTAGGAATTTATTAGTCGTTATACAAATAAAACAATTAAAACCTACAGTACTTTTGGATTTATAATTAGACATTCAAAAATATTTTCCAGAAAAATTGGGTCACCTTTCAATCAAATTAAAAATTTAATACCCATTATACAAATATAACAAATAGAGCCTACTGTGTTTATAAAACAACGTCCCTAAAGACTATATAACATGGAAAATCTAGGACAGTATTTACATCATATCTAGACCATATTTACTCCATGATGTTTTCTTGCACTATATTCCCACAGCGCCGTTTATACACGATAAACTTCTTAAATTATCTAGCCATTTAGAACTTTCTCTATTTGTCTATTTACTAAAATCTTCCTGTAATTTAGCACCGAAATGCTTTGTGCTGTAACAAATTACAAACGGGTAAATTGCAGTGCTGTCTAGCAAGCACGTGGGCGTCTCGGTTTCATCCTCGTCACATCGTCCGTTAAAGTTGTAGCCCTTTTATTTTAATAACTTTAAACTTTGCAACGCGGTTGTCCGCATATTGAACAACAAACTACAGTTAACTTTTTGTTATATCAAGGCTTAATATAAATGAACCAGTTTCTCTAACGAAATATATATGTACTAGTTGATAACTATTGTAGGTCAAATTTAAAAATTCGAATTACTTCGATATTTATATATAATCATTTCCTATATATATATATATATATATATATATATATATATATATATTAATTGGCCTTCTTTCTTGGGTATAAGTTTATTTGCAAAATCAAACAATGGGATTAACTTGACGTTTCGCTTATCATAGTAGGCTTTCTCGAAAATTGCTCATTCCTTTTTTTTTGTATGTAAGGCTTTCCTTTTTCGCTTATCATAGTAGGCTTTCTCGAAAATTGCTCATTCCTTTTTTTTTTGGTATGTAAGGCTTTCCTTTCCTATCTACAATTAATTTAAAAAACATTTAGTGGTCTAATTATAAAAGGACATTTACAATTTTTCTAAAACTAATTTAAAATTTCGTACTATTGACAAATAATTATTACAAAATTAATAAAATAAGGTTACATACCTCGAAAAATGCATCTTGATTATTTATTTATATTTGAATGACAGGTAGTAAGTTAATGTAAGTAAAAAAGTGTTCTTATCGTAGTTTGTTTTTTGAGGAATTTAAAGATAATTTTTTGCTATTTTTTAATTTAAACCTTAGAGTAGAATCAGACATTCACAATAATATACTACATTTTAAAAATAATGGCTTAGACGAAGTTAAAACTATACTAAAATATCAAATTGTGGTATATTTGACTTAAATTTTGTATGTCTTGTTTGACATTTTCTGCATTTTTTTTCTTTTTTTATATGAATCATTTCTTTAATAATTAATTTCTGATACAGGTTATCTCCATCAATGATTTTGGTTTCAAAAAAATTAAATTCGTGTTTTGTGCTTTTTTCATGTTTGTGTAATGCAGTGGATGTATTCTTTGTATACTTATGCCCTTTTATTCTATTTTTAAGAGTTGGGTTGTCATATCAATATATTTCATAGGGCAGTTTAAAAAAGGAATTTCATATATGAGATTGGATTTCTTAGTTTTAGGAATTTTAGTTTTTAATTTTGTAAATAGGGAGCCTATTAGGTTCTGGGCTTTATGACACACAATTATGTTATATTTTCCGTATTATCTTCTCTTACGATATATATATATATATATATATATATATATATATATATATATATATATATATATATATATATATATATATATATATATATATATATATATATATATATATATATATATATATATATATATATATATATATATATATATATATATATATATATATATATATATATATATATAGGTATATATATATATATATATATATATATATATATATATATATATATATATATATATATATATATATATATGTATATATATATATATATATATATATATATATATATATATATATATATATATATATATATATATATATATATATATATATATATATATATGTATATATATATATATATATATATATATATATATATATATATATATATATATATATATATATATATATATATATATATATATATATATATATATATATATATATATATATATATATATATATATATATATATATATATATATATATATATATATATATATATATATATATATATATATATATATATATATATATATATATATATATATATATATATATATATATATATATATATATATATATATATATATATATATATATATATATATATATATATATATATATATATATATATATATATATATATATATATATATATATATATATATATATATATATATATATATATATATATATATATATATATATATATATATATATATATATATATATATATATATATATATATATATATATATATATATATATATATATATATATATATATATATATATATATATATATATATATATATATATATATATATATATATATATATATATATATATATATATATATATATATATATATATATATATATATATATATATATATATATATATATATATATATATATATATATATATATATATATATATATATATATATATATATATATATATATATATATATATATATATATATATATATATATATATGTATATATATATATATATATATATATATATATGTATATATATATATATATATATATATATATATATATATATATATATATATATATATATATATATATATATATATATATATATATATATATATATATATATATATATATGTATATATATAGGTATATATATATATATATATATGTATATATATATGTATATATATGTATATATATATATATATATATATATATATATATATATATATATATATATATATATATATATATATATATATATATATATATATATATATATATATATATATATATATATATATATATATATATATATATATATATATATATATATATATATATATATATATATATATATATATATATATATATATATATATATATATATATATATATATATATATATATATATATATATATATATATATATATATTATATTTGTGAGCTTGTGTATCGTTTTAATTCATCATTTCCTATATAAAAAAAATAAGAATGCGTCAAAAAACATTTTATTGACTGTCCTTTTTTCGTATCGCATTTTAATATTTATCGATCAACTTTTAAGTGAAAAATAAGGGTAGGCAAACAATATTTTTATAAAGGTAGACTAGCAAGCTCCTAAAGGGTACAAACAGAAGCTTGGAAAGCAGTTAATGATATAACGTTTGATCTGAGCTGTCAGCCAATAAACTTAACGAGTTTTATTGTTCCATGGCTGTAAACATGCCGAGTAAAATTCCAGACAATACAGATTTTAGACAATATTTAAATCAAACAAACATGTTTGAATCATTTTTCCTATATATGGACTTGAAGCAGTACTATCTTATATAAAAAAGTCAATTGCATCAGGATGGGATAATATATCAATAAACATATTTATAAAACTGCGAAATGTAGTGATGTGAGTTTTGACTGAGGCAATTGACGGGACAATTTCCTTTCTCTTGGTGGATAATTTGGTAAAAATCCCATTTTAATATTAATTAAGCACTGCAGAGTTTGGTTTTCAAAATAATAAAAAGTAACAATGATGCTATTTTCTCATTTCTGGAGTCACTGTTTTATAATTATACATTATAATTATAAAATATTATATATACATATATACATGTTTTGTTCAGTGTTGTTTTTTTAAAATTCTGTAATGCATGTTAGGTTATATTTAATTTGTAAGTGTATTTGTATATTTGCTACTTTTTAAATAATTTAATTACTTGTATTGTTTACATCTTTGTCAATGAGAATAAGTTTTTTTTATAATAAGCATATTTTCACTTCTATTTCTTTCTTGACATTGTCTATGTCTTTGCAAGCGGCATTGTTTTTTTTTAAATGGCGTTTCCGAATTCTTGTTTTTTCTTTTTTGTTCAATTGCACTCTTCTCAAGCCATTCTTGTTCATTTTGCCTTCCGGCCTCTTCTTGTTTTTTTTGTTTTTTGTCCTTTTCTTCCAGTTTTCCTTTTTATTTCTTGGTTTCTTGATCATTTAGAATTTCTCAAGCCCATCCTTTTTCATTTTATTTTTTGGCATTTTCTTCCTGTTTTTCGTTTTTTCTCTTGGTTTTTTGATCCTTTAGAATTTTTTCAAGCTTATCTTTTTCTTCCTGTTTTTCTTTTTGTCTTTTGGTTTCTTCCTGTCTTTCTTTTATTCTTTTAGCTTCTCTGCATTGAAGATATTTTAATATTTTGTGTTGTTTTTGCTGTCTTTTTTCCTCCTTAGCATATTTTTTTGTTTTCGCTTAGTTTCTTGATGTGTTGACCTCTTCATAATCTGCTCGACTTGTAGTTTGTTAAGTTGTTCTGCAATTGTCTTTACTTTTTCCTCAATTTTAACAGTTTGTTGTCTAATATTGGGCAAACAAATATTTTGTAAGCTTTTTCTTCTGTTTAAAACCTACCGATTATGTGAAGTTTTAAAAATCTTGCTTAGTTTTGGAAAAAACTTTCTAGAACTGTCTTGAAATGTCTCTTCTGAGGTGTCATTGATGTCCAAAATACGATAGTTAAAACTTACAAGTCTTGTTTGATTTCGAAATGGAACTTATTAGAATCTCTTCTGAGGTCTTCTTGAGGTCGAATAGTCAAGCAAACATGCATTAACTCAAAAGAGATGTGATAATATAAAACAGCGGCGATATTAGAAATATTTTGCTTTTATCACTTGCTCGTCTGAATACGAAAAACATTTAAGATATACAATTCAGATGATATCGGATTTAAAGGTGCGTGAGTGTCCATGGAAATGATGAAAAAATCGCATTATTATGCAAATTTTTGTGTCTTACAAACGCAGCTAGGAACACTGGGGCAATCTCAAGGGTCCACAAGTCTCTCTTAATGTTATTCAGGACATGACCCTGTTTTCAAACGTTATAATACAATCTCTTATTATAATAAAAAAAATGGATTAACAACCATTACTTGGAGCTATATTGCTATGCATAAATAGTTGTGTTATCGTTTACTTGCTAAGAACTAAGTTTGCAGCAGTTTGATACAATGTTTGCTTTTTTGTTTAAGAGTTTCCGTTTTGTTCTCTCTGTTCTCGAAAAACTAAACCTAATCGAAGGACATTTAATTATGTAATTATAATGCAAACAAATTGTTTTTAATTTAGAAGGACCATCCACTTAATTGATTTGCCAGTGAAGCGCAAAAAGAAATGGACCGTTTTTCTATAGGTAATTGTTCTATTATATTTAATATTTTTAAATATATATCTAGGATCGTGAGATAAGAATCCATTACCGTATTGATTTTAGTTAGGTAACATTAGATATTACCCCACTAGTGCGGTAATGTTATCTACTAATATTAAAATTAAAACAGAATTAACGAAAATACGTTTAGTTTTGTTTAAGATACAGCACTACAAACTACGTGTTGTAAATATTAATTATACAATTATTGCAGTTATATAAATTAATACCAGATGTACTTTATGAACATGACTTAACTTGCGATGAACTTGCATTAAATATGTTCAGTTTTTGGATACTCTTTTCTTCCGAAGCCTCAATGTATCCTTCTGCAACTGTATTTGACTGCAATCCACCGTGCCTCTTTACGGTCAAAATATCCACTCTGCTGTTGGCTAATAGTGATGTAGAAGACCTGCTAAAGGAGTGATCATACCGATCACTCCTTTAGCAGGTCTTCTACATCACTATTGTTCTGGATTGGATAATTTTAAAAACAAAGCAATTGTCTTAGGCATACCCCCAAAAGTGTTTATTCCCACTGGCTGTTTCGTACATTTACCATTCTTATAGCACACGAAGAAACGACCATGATCAGTGTTTAGGGAGTAACTTGATGTAACTTCGGACAATCTCCACCATATCTAAACCTTCAGTGTCTCCTGATGTTACAAAAAACTCTCGAGCTATTTTCTCTTCGTGAATGGTATTACAAACCGAAAACACCCACCTTCATCTTTCATATTTTCTAAGAGTAAGATGGTCAGATTTTCTCTTTTACATGCTTCTGTCCAACAATAAGTGCTACTTTCGACATAAAAAACTTATCATCAACTTCCTGCAGAAAAACACCAATATCGTTTTTCGTTAATATCTTCGATTTTGTAGGTCTATATCCTTCCGACTTTCTTTTTAATAACGCAATTAAATGCAAGTATTTATTAATATCCACATTTTTTTCTAACAGACATCACACTCCGCAACATTGAATAGTATGCCCAAAGAGAGGATGGTTTTTGAATTGTGGATAGATCATTAAAATAGGCTAACAATGCTTTTTATGTTCTTTTCTTTACACTATTTCTGATACCGGGAGTAGGCCAACTCATATTTTGCCCATGAATTTTTGGGCAGGAAACTGGAAATTTCGCCGGTAGCCACTTTTTTGATGTCGGATGGAAGATCTGAACCGCTCATGTTGAAAATATATGAAACTCGTTCCGAATTTTGTGACAAAGTGTTTGACTGTGTTATTTTCTAATGTTTTCTAACAAAAACTTAGTCACTTGGTTGCTATGGTATAGTAAGTACAGGTAACAGAGGTAATTTGTTTTTAAATATTTGATAGGTAATCTTTTTACGAAAATGTAAATTATATTGTAACTCGGATAAGATTTTAAACGATCGTAGATAAAATTTTATACGATACACGATACATCATTATTAACATTTGTGTGGTTACACCATTGGGTTATCCTACTTATATCGTAAATATCCATTGCCATTCACTTGACTTGACAGTGTTTCCTTAACAGGGTTGTAAGGAACAAAAACGTGAATTTCTCTATTAGAGATGTTAAAAACTAGGCGGAAAAATTCATCTCAGAGCTGAACAGCTTCCACAAGCAACGTCTGCAGTCAGCTACTGGTTGAAACTGATCGGGAGCGTCTATCTCACCGTTCGATAGTGGGGAAAAGCGTGTCATATTTGCCGCGGAGTGATTATCTAGGGTTGTAACGTACATAAGGCAAGACAGTGTGTAAAATTATTAACGTCAAGAAGAATTTATGCCAAATATTTAATGGAAAAATTAAGTTTTTTTATTCACTTTTTCAATATGCATGCCTTTACATAAGAGATGTGTTTGCATCAGTGTCGTGTGGTTTCTCCAAAACTTTTGATTGTTTAAGACCCAGAATATTTATGGTAAAGCTGTTTAATACCTGCACTGGAAATGATTCCAAGTCAGTACAAAATTCGTTTTCAAAAATCTTTGGTCATTCACGATTAAGCGTTTGCTTTTCTGGAGAGCTTTATGGTAGTTTATATACCAATAAGTTTTAGATGCTTTGTAGTGCTGGTTCAATAGGTCTCTATCCAATTGTGAGAGGCTGGAGACCTTTATGATAGCTTATGTGGGAGATGTTGTTGCATTAATGTTCTGGGATTTCTCCAAGGCTTTTGATTGCATACCAGAATACTTCTGGGAAAGCTCCGTTGTTGTGGCTTCCGAAGCAATGCATTTAAATAGTTGACAGAGTGTGAAGTCAATTGTTTGTCAATAAATTACTGTTTTATGATCTACTATGAACTCTATTTTCATGCACACGCCGATGTTCATAACAAAATACTTGCATGTGGGTGATGTGCTGTTTACTCTGAAAATAGAAATAATTTCATTTTAACAAATGGGTACTTTCAAAATTTTTTTCCGAAAAAATATTTCTCGAAAAAAGGTTTTTCGAATTTTTTTCAGTATTTCAAAATTTCCGGTAGATTGGCTCTACTATTATGAGTATATTATATCTACAGTCTTTACAAAATATATCCTGTACATTTTTTGAACGTCTCCTTTACTTTAGAGTACCATTTGTTATCCTCATTTCGTTAATTTATTTCTTTTTTTTAAATAGAAGTTTAAAATGCGAGAATTTCCATTATTTTAACTTACTGTTAGTCTTTGAATCCACTAATAGTTGTAAGCTTTAAGTTAAAAGCTTTAGTAGAAAACAAATGACTGCTTCTCAAAGCTTAACGCATTTGGAAAAAGGCGTCAAATATTTAGCGGGTTAGAGAAGATAAATGAAAAGCCAACGAGTTTCTTGGTAGTAGGATAACTTCGACTTTTGGCATAAATAGATCATATTTGACGAAGATTAAGGTAAACACAAGTCCTGCAGTATCAGGTAGAAACTACTACAAAACCGAATTTCCGGCATGATCGTTTCCCAGAAACTTTAGAAAATACCGTTTAATAAATAGAAAGAATTCAAAGTTTTGACTCGAGATTTCATACTGAGAAGAGAACTGAATAAGAAGCGTTTTGATGTAATAGGTTTTTAACTAAACCGTAATCTAAGAATATTGAATGACAAGAGTTAGGGTAACGCCAGAGTACAGATGCTTTGGTATACTTACTCCCACGTTGAACTGCAAAATTAAAAGTATATATTTCCTAGTAAAATATTTAATATAATTAAAATTATATTTATTTATTCAATTAGTACACTACACAATTAATATTTCCAAATGGCACTATTAAAAGTAAATTAAAGTAACATATCAATAGTAAAATTTAAAACAGTCAAGAGTATGTAAAAAGACAAAGAAAAAAAATAACACTTAAACATTGAAACAAAAATAAAAATAAAAACTATACAAATTGAGAGATAAACCTTAAGATAATAATAATCATAACAACAATAGTCTCTTAACGGAGCCAAAGATATGTGAGAAAATTTCGATGTGGTCATAATGCTTGTTGTAGTTCGTAACCAATCTGTTACAGAAAGCAGCACGTCTATAGTTTGTTCGATGCATATTTTCATAAAATAATTGTTGTCTAGTTGTTCGTAAAGCAGCTCTAATGTTAATATCATGTAGTAAAGAACTGCATGAAATTTTACCTCTTATTAGTCTGAAGAGGAAGTGTAGAAGATGGTTTCTTCTCCTCACTTCCAAGGCAACAGACGAGAATCCCGGCTAAGGCCATGAGAAGGAAAACGCTGCTTGAATAAAATATTTAGCAAATTTTCCTGGAACCCTTTCGATCCTATTTTTATAGCAGTTATAGAAAGGTGTCTAGATAATGCTACAGTATTCGAGAATACTCCGTACGAGGCAGTTGTACGATACATGGAGAGCTTTTGTGTCGTGTATTTGTTTTGTTGTTCTTTCTGTGAAGCTGAGCATTTTGAAGCTTCGTTCTACAATACTGTCGAGCTGGTAGCTAAATGTCAAACCAGTTTCGAATATAACTTCAAGATCCTTCTTAAGTTGATACAACTTCTAAGACTCCATTGTTCATTTTGTATTCGAAGAACAAAGGTGATCGTCGTTTATGAAAAGTTGTGTTTTACATTTTATGACAATCAGCTCAAAAAAAATCAAAAAAAAACAAACATTGGCACCAAGTCACCAAACTGTTTAGGTCGGCTTAAAGATTCAAATGCGAGCTTGCAGATGCAAAAAACTTTTAAGTTGTCGACATAAAGTAAATATTTGGAATCAAGGAAGCAATAACGCAATAAATAAAGGGAACAGTACAACCCCAAGTGCGAACATTGAGGAACGCCAGATGTTACGTTTGCGGCTTTGCCTCTTATCATGAAGCGTTGCTTATGATTACCATGTTGGATCCAGTTCAACATTGAGCCCCTCACACCTATAGTAGACAACTTCTTAATTAATAGTGAATGACATACAGAACCAAAAGCCTTTGATATATCTGTGTAGATTACGTCCACCTGTTGACCAGATTCAATCGAGTTGACAAGAAACTGCTGGTAGACAGCCAAATTTGTAGATGTTGATCGGCCTTGGAAAAAACAATGTTGTTGTTCTAAGATCGAATGTTTATAGGTTTCAAATATCTGGTCACTGATCAGAGACTCAAGCAGTTTAGGTATTTGTAAAAGTAAAGAGATGCCTCTGTAATTCTTCACATCCTGAACGTCGCCCCCTTTAAAAATAGAACCGCCTAATGGTTGAATAACGTTGAATAAGGCCCAGAATTATTTGTTAATAAAGGCCCAAAGTGTTTCAGATGAGTTGGTATAGAATGTTCCATGTTGGTTACATAGATTGCGTAATACATATCAATCTTAAATTTTACCTCCCTGCGTAAATCTGAGTATGTAGAGTAGTCATTGGGGGACTTGGAATATTTATATTTTTTATATGCTTTGTTTTTTAAACCGATAGGTTTTCTCAATTCAGGGCTATGCCATCGGGGATACTTGTTTCCAGCGACCGTCTTTAACGCTATGAAATTTTTGATACCACTATTCAAAATTCATTTAAAACATTTGGACCATTTCTTCCAAATCGTCACACCGCTTAATAAAGGACCAGTTAGTTTCGTTTAAGTAGTTGTTAAGATCAATATAGTTCCCTGTGTGAAAGTTGGGCAACCGCATTTTCAACATTAGCGGCCCCATCATCATTCAGGACATAATCCAGAATTCGCCCGTGGCTGTTTTTACATGAGTTTATCTGGTGTAGTTAAAGATAGTATATTGCATCGATCACGGTTTCTTCGGATCTACCCTTAATATTATGTGGTGTTAAAATTCCATCCTCAAATGACCAATTTAAATGTGGCAGATTGAAATCTCGATTCTTTTTTACAATGGATTGATAAACATCCTCTTAAGAATTAGGGGGAAACTACCAGCATTCTTGTAGAACAGCGTGCTACGATTTTGTCTGTCGATGAGTTAATCTGATCCGACTGAGGCGAGGGAACCTGTTCTTGATTTAGAGATTGGCCAGCTCCTGAGATAGGTGCGGATACAAAAAAGTATTTTCAGTAACTTCAGAAGAAGCAGAAGCAGTGACATTTGATGATGATATAGTGCTATGGTCTGACACTGTAATTGATATTTAAAAGATTTTTAACAAGATGGAGTGTGAAGAGGATATAGTAAGGTTTAAGGAAGATCCACATAGGATTTTTAATTTGTGTTTAACTAAGGAAATTTATCTTAACATCCAAAAATATAGTTTACTAAGTCTGTCACTCCATATCAAAACACATATTATTTAAGTAAAATTTTATTTAAAAAAAATATAATAATAAATTAAGTTTTATGCACTTATAGAAAATTGTAGAAATAAAGCAATGGCAGTATTTGGTTTTATTTTTAGAAACACAAAGAACTCGTCTAATGTAAACACAGTAAAACTTAAATTACACATCTTAATTAGATTAAATTAGTCTAATTCTGCACTAATATTTGGAACCTATTCTAACTTAGTTTATATTAACAGGCTTGATTCTGTGGAAAGAAAATGAGGTATATTGCATAGAAAAAACATATTCCTGTTGAAATATTTATTTATTCCGAATTTGAAAATGAATTAAATCAGTAGTATTAAAAATTGTTGTTATGACAACGATTAAATTAATTATTTAATTAAATTATTATTAAATACTTAACTGTTTTATTGATTGCCCAGAGATTTTGGTAAGGATGCAAATTTATATCCAAACACATATTGAGAGTGCTGAGTTGTGTCAACGTAGAACATTATATAGCTAGAATTCTCCAATTAATAGGATAATGTATGATGTCAACAAATATAAGGGTGATATTTTTAATATATCTTTAGATTCTCTTAAACGTTTCCTTAAAAATATTCTTAATTCTTTATTTTACCTTTTGTTTTTGAAATCTAAGAGAAAGTTGAAAATGTCCGACTACTTCCGAAGATATCTATAAAAAAACCTAAAAATCGATTTTTTTTTAAATTTTTTTTTAAGCTGCTTTTGCACTTTTTCTTCTCTACAAGATT
This sequence comes from Kuschelorhynchus macadamiae, assembly GCA_030620095.1. Classification (NCBI taxonomy): domain Eukaryota; kingdom Metazoa; phylum Arthropoda; class Insecta; order Coleoptera; family Curculionidae; genus Kuschelorhynchus; species Kuschelorhynchus macadamiae. The sequence continues at coordinate 1,167,352 of JAUTXW010000036.1, forward strand.
ATAAAATAAGATGTAAAATCCGACGTTTCGTCTTTGAAATCTCAACAACTTCATTTCCTTAAACCCGCCCTGATTTTTTTAATTTTATTTCTAACAATTTCGACCTCCCAAAACCAACGAGAAGAATTTTAATTATTCTAAATGTATCATTGGTTTTGAGAGGTCTGGGGGTTGTTAAAAATGAAATAAAAAGTACAGGTCCGTATTTAAAGAAAAGACCTGGAAGGCGAATCGTCGGACTACACCATCTTTTAGAGGAGAAGTGGTTTAATTAAATTTATTTTGTAATATCTCTTCAAATACAGCCTGAAAAAATGAAAATGACGATTTTCGGTCTTTCACGAATATCTCCGAAAGTAGTCAGAATTTTCCAACTTTATCTACGGCATATTATTACACATTAAATTGCGCAACTTTGCCCTAATTTAACCAACCTTGTATTTCTTACGATTTTTGAACTGCCAATATTATTGTATACTGTTGTATATTTGTACAAATGGGCATGTCCCGCATATGAATAAATAGATAACAATAAAGATTTAATGGAGTCGTCCGTTACTTCGTACAGTACATGTTAACAAATAAATGGAAACAAGTTTTACTTTGTTAACTGTCACTTATTTTACTTTTGCACTAGGCGTGACTGCAGTTTCGTACTACTAGTACATTTTCAAACGCAATGAAAATATTTACAATCAGGTTAGTTATATATACAGACAAAAATTCTTATGATTATGATTAGGGAAAACCAACTGTACATTTTTTATGGTCAAAAAAGTTTTAATAAGGTGGTATTTCCTACATCTGTTTGTGAATTTAAAAGGTTAATATTTGTCTTTATGATGTTTATACATTTCTATTGCCTCTAAACAATTCAATTTGCGACTTTTTTGCTCATAATGTAATATATCTAACTTATTTATGTCGGAATTTATGTGACGTTTTTAAGAAATGGTTGGCAATAGGGGTTCGCGAGATCGAGACTGAATCAGTCTCGGTCTCGGAAAATGTTTACGGTTTCGGTCTCGGTACCGGCCTACTTAGTCTCGGTATCGGTCTCGAAAGTCTCGGTGGTTTCGAAAACAAAATTTTAAAAATAACAATTGTTCGCCGAGATGTTATTTAGACAAAAGTACATGGAAGCCTACGTTCGCCACCCAGAGTTTTTTCAATCTTAAAAATTTAATGTAAAAAAATCCAATGTTTGAACATCAACAGAAAGGCCACACATCACTAGAGATAATTATTTGGCATTTCGAAAGATATACAAATGGAATAAGATATATTAAACACAAAATAAGGACACACTGTATAATGCTGCCGAACTCATGTAAGCAACGTGCTGGGCATTCTAGGGACAGACGTTATAATTCAATAGGTAGAAAACGATCAATGGCCATGTAAAGTACCCTTAGGTATTCTGTAAACTTTGATATTTTGAACCAAACTTTTATTACTTTGATGCGTATTTACTTTCTTAACCTGGACTGTTCTTAGGGGTCTGCACGTTGTGCTTGCACAAAAGCGGCTATGGTTCATAATACTACTTGTGAATCAACTATTTTTGTTCTTTGGTAAATTAACTATAAATTTTAAAAGTGGAGTAGATTTTAAAAGTAAATTTATTTATTAAACAAATATCTACTTGTTCAATTTTTCGCCTGAAAGATCGATGTATAGCCTTTTTTGAGAAAATGTACAGGGATAAATATTATATTGTGCCTGCTGAATCAGCAATAATATCAAGTTCCTCAAGTTATGATAACTATGACATCGATTATACATCACTATTTGGAAAAAAAAGTGATTCCGAAAATCGGAGAAAAGAAATAATAGAATAATTGCAATGAAAGCGCGCTCCAAAGGGTACAGATATTTTCGAATGGTGGAAAGCATAAACAATTTTTAAATTTAGCGAAAACGGTAAAAGATCTTTTGTCTATACAGGGTACCAGTAGAGCGTTTATTTTCACAAGCAGGGTTAATTAATACAAAACTATGAAGCATCTTAAATGAAACTTCAAACAAATGCTTATTATGTATTCATTCATGGTATAAAAATAACTTGAAAAATGAAATTATAAAATATTATTTTAAATTTTCTGTAATATTTTTAGGTTTATTATATAGGTTGAAATAAAATCTAAAAATATGCTTATAATGTATGTTTAGAAATTTAAATTTTTACTTTGTTATTAGAACAGTTCGTTATTTTTTAAGCGTAATAGTTGAGTTAGCTTTATTAATCATCTATTTAAAATCCTAAGCCAAATTCTACTTTGTGTTTTGTTTCTTGAAAATCTTGTCCGTATGTATATGTATTATTATTATTATACACATATAGTTAAAAATTTTATATCGTCCAATATTTTCAAATACAAATAAAATCAATACAAAAATATTGTTCTATAAAACACGTAACTTCTTTAATTAGCAAGCCATCGAAGCGATTAAAGAAGAAAATGTTAAGAAAAACTTTCACTGATTTTTTTAAACAATTTTTTGTTTATTTTATTAATGTTGTGTGTAGTTGTGGTAAAGTGTCTCTTTGAGAACAGGGTAGCAATTTACGGTTTTCGACATGTGAAGTGGAACTTCGCTACTAGAATTTCTAAATTAGGGAAATTCTCTTTTTATGGTTATTTATATCGTTTTTTAAATGACTATTTCACTAGTATCATTGTTATAAGAACATATACAATGCTAGTATAATATAATTGATTATAGAAAAATTATTTTTTGCATCAATTAATTTGCCTCCAAATATATATTTTTTCAATTATTTTGTGAAAACAAATAATTTACGAACATTAGTTATTTTGCTACTTTACTTTGAGATCGAGACCGAGAGTCTCGATAGGTAAGTCTCGGTATCGGTCTCGGTCTTGAACACCAAGTCTCGGTCTCGAAATACATTTTCAAGTCTCGGTCTCGTTTCGAGACCGACACCGAGACTAGTCTTGTGGTCTCGCGAATCCCTAGTTGGCAAAATGAGTTCTGTTTTTTTAATTTATATGAGGCGTTATGCTCTTTGAATCTAACAACGAAATTTCTCCCTGTTTGCCCTATATAGCAGCTATTTCATTCCAGACTTTTTATACTTATTTATTTTTGTTTTGACGTTAAACAACAGGTAACTTAGTATTTTTATTTCTTTTTAGAATATTTGCAATCTAGTTAGATATTGGTCCAAAATATGTAATTGTTGTATATTTTGTATGGGAATCTTTAACCCTAGGATTTTTGTTGGATAGTTAAAAGTTTACATTTTTTAAAAATTAGTTGGTTAATTTCAGATAATTTATAGCCATTATTTGTTGCTATAGATCTAATGAGGTCAAGTTCTCTTTCTAGGCAATGTTTGTCTAATGGTACAGAAAAAGTTCTATAAATCATAGACCTATATGCTGAAAGTTTATATGAAGAGAGTCCATTGGTATAGTTACATCTGTATAAGTGGGTTTTCTGTTGATTTTAAATTTTAATTTATTAAGTTATTTTTTTAATGTGACATTTGGAAAATTTATTAAATTGTTTTCTTTCATTTCAAGTGAAAATTTAATTTTGTTATGGATTGAATTAAGGTGATTAAAAACTGTGTGTAGTTGTTCTTCATTTCCTGTGAAGGAGACCAATATGTCATCCACTTACCTATGTCAAAAGAAGATATCCTTTGCAAAGGGTATATTTAAAAAATGTTCTTCAAAATGTGACATAAAAATTTCTGCTAGTATCGTCTTGTTGTTTATAGCATTCCCCGTCAAATTCAATGTAATTTTCGTTTATGTATTAAGGTAAGCATTTTTATGAACTCTTGATGTTTTACAGGCTTTATATGGTAACATCATAGGATGCTAAAATACTATTGTTTGGCAAGGTTATATCTTTTAGTTTTTTAGTAATTTCGATAGAGTTTTTAACAGAAAATTTTGGTTTAAATTGTGTGATATTTCTAAAAATTGTATTAAGTTTTACAGCGGTATTTCTTAAAGGGGTGTTTGTGTAAGATACAACCGGCCTTATGGGTGCCCCTTCTTTATGTATTTTTATGAGACCGTATAATGTTGATGGAGATGGGTTTTTGTTAATAAGCATGTATTTTTCTTTTTCACTAAAGATAGCACTCGTCTCTTTTAAGGCATTTTTTAACTTGGTTTGAATTTTATCAGTTGGATTACTTTTTAATTTAACCGGGTTCTCATTGTCAAGGAAATTTTTTACTTTATTTTTATATTGTTCAGTATGTAGCACTACTATAGAATTACCTTCATCAGCTGTAGTTACCTAGAAGAAGGTTTAGAACAAGGGACAATTTGTTACTTCATGTTAAAGTATTGCATTAGGAATTAACCTATAAACTCCACCCAGTGCAATTTGATATATTAGACGACAATGTCAGAGCTAAAATTAGTGAAATTTTTTATAAAACATTCTTAATTCAGTATAAAAAACGTCAAAATTTGATAGATAAAAAAGATAAAGCTGTCAACCATTTAAATACTACACAACATAAGTTTTACCCTAGATTTCTCGATTTATCCGATATACAATTCTCAACTTCACAAACTAATTTGTTAGAAAAAGGTCCTAAATATAATCAGATTAAAACATAAATTTAGAAAACACTGTCTCAGAAGTAGAAGTTGTATTATATAATAATGAAAACGCTAATCTTCCCAAGGAACAAATAAAAATAATTTTACAAAAACCTCAGGAAACCAACTTAATCCGTAAAAAAAAACGAGACAAATTTAAAATCATTACAACAAAATATTAAAGGCAACAACCTTTCCGTAACTAAACCTTGACCTCATTAAATCTTTAGCAACAAATAATGGCTATAAATTATCTGAAATTAACAGACTAATTTTTAAAAAACGTAAACTTTTAACTATCCAACAAATATATCCTAGGGTTAAAGATTTCCATACAAAATATACAACAATTACATATTTTGGATCAATATCCAACAAGATCGCAAATATTCTAAAAAAAAAATAAAAATACTAAAGTTACCTTTCGATCGTCACAAAAACTCTCTAATTTGATTTTAAACGTCAAAACAAAAATAAATAAGTATAAAAAGTCTGGAGTTTATAGGTTAAAATGCGACGAATGCAATAGCTGCTATATAGGGCAAGCAGGGAGAAATTTCGATGTTAGATTTAAAGAGCATAACTCCTCATATAGATTAAAAAAACAGAACTCTCATTTTGCCAACCATTTCTTAGAAACGTCACATAAATTCCCTGACGTAAATAAGTTAGATATATTACATTATGAGCAAAAAAGTCACAAATTGGATTGTTTAGAGCAGCTATGTCAAACTCAAAGTCACTAGTGGGCCAAAAGCATGAAGACCATCGACTAGGTGGGCTGCAAATCTTAAAGAAGACAAACTACTGAAAATCTTGAGAAAAAGTACTATTATAGGACAAGTCGGTTTATTAAATTTCCAATAAAAAGGACATTACAAAAAACTACAAACATTAAATTCTTTTGCCAGATATTTGACATCTTTTGTCTTTAATTAAGTTGTCTATTAGTGGCACAAATTTATCGCCGGAAATAACTTTTAAAACTTCGTCCAAGTGTGCGTCCGTCAAACGCCATCTTGCGGGAGATTTGTTTCCTTTCGTCAAAGAAAATAGTTGTTCACACTTATAGGTACTTCCAAACATTGACATGATTTTACAGGCAAATTTTCTCATTTCTTGGTATTGAACAGGCAAGTACTTATAAAATTCGAATGTACCAACACCATCAAATTTTTATTTTAAATGGGTCTGACTCTGAGTCTCAATTACTTCCATTTGCAAGTGAGGGGGAACTTTATCAATATCGATAGTGAAAAGACCAGTATATTGGGTCTTAAAATCCTGAAAACGCTTCTCAAATTGTGCAAGAAGGCTTCTCATTTTCTCTGAATATATTTTATATGATATTGGGACACTTTTGCTTTCCTGATATGCCTTACAAGTCAGAAAATGTGACAGATTATCCTCTGCTAACTGTTTTTCCCACATCATCTTACACTTGAAAGCTTTCACATGATCATGCATATCTGTAATAACTTGACGTGGTCCTTGCAATTTCGTATTTAAGTCCGACAAGTGTTTTGTGATATCTACCATAAATGAAAGATCTTGTAAAAAAAGGTACATCGCATAATAAGCTGACATCTTCTCCTCTGGTTCCATGAAAACGCGTATTTCTTCTTTCAATTTCCAAAACCGGTCGAGTACCATTGAACACGAAAGCCATCGCATCTCTGCATAATATGGTAAACCAGTGTACTTACTTTCTAAATCACGTAAAAATGCAGAAAACTGTCGCTGATTAAGGCCTCGTGAAGTTTATAATTTTTTTCACTGACTTTAAAACACTTTCCAACTTGATCACTTTTGAGCATAAAACTTCTTGGTGGATTATAAAATGAATATAATAAAAATTTGGTTTGTCACTGCCCGTTTCTCTGATCTTTGTCTGTAATATTTTAACGAAGCTATTTTTTACTCCAGTCACTGAAGGAGCTCCGTCTATTGCAACGGAACACAGTTTTGACAGATCTAAATTGTACTTTTGCAGAAGTCCATAAACAGCATTGAAAATATCCTTCGCAGTTGTTGTATCATGCAATGGTACTAATTCCAGTAATTCCTCATACACATGCATATCTGTATCAACCGCACGAAGAAAAATAGCGAGTTGCGCCACACCACACACATCCGTGCTTTCGTCACAGGCAATAGAAACTGCAATGAAAGAGTCTGATTTTGTTTTTATCTGATCACTTATATTGGCAGCCAACTCAGTAACTCTCAGCGACATGACAGTATTCCGGGACAAGGATATATTTTGAAATGCCTTCACGCTCCCGGGACTTACAATTTCCGCGGCCTTTACAAGGCACTCTTTTATAGATTCACCTTCAACAAATGGTTTTGAGTGTTTCGCGTTGAACTCCGACAGTACGTAGCTCGCTTGAAGGACAGATTCATTTTCTTGCTTTGGACGTGTGAACAGAAACTGCTGATCTTTCAACCGTGATTTTAACTTATTTAACTTTTCGTTTCTGGCCATGCCTATATACTTATCAAACATAGTTTTATGAATATCATACTGACGTTTTATATTATATAATTTTGGGACACCGACTGTACTATTATAAATCAAACAAATAATTTTTTCTTTTACTTCACAGCAAAAATACTCTAATTCTCACTTTTCTTGAAAGATACGATGCTCATCTAGAAGTTTTCTCTTACTTCAATTTGGTTTTGAAAGAGACATGTTAAAAACTGTATCCGAAATAAATTATAATAAGTACTGTTAAGTGTTGTAACAATAAGTGCGCAACTCAACTCGAAACTCTATCGCAACTGACTCATAACTGACTAAACACTGAACGACTGAACTCAATCGAACACGGCTTATATACGGATTGTGATTTCTCGAGTTCTTTCCAGAATGTTCAGATAGCGTCATCTGTGTTTTTGCCCGATAGAATTTCATGGAACAAGCCAGAAAACGTTTGGCTATAGGTTTTAGGTTGAATATGTGTAGTTCATCCTCCTAAACATAGATGGCACTATGTACAATTGTACGTTTTATTATACCAATCGTAGTTGCAGGGGCGCGCGCTTTCAAAAACGATTTTCAACTTGTTCGCGGGCCGCATTATGTGGCTGTTTTCAAAACTGATTTGGGCCGCAGAAAAATGCTCACTGGGCCGCATGTTTGACATGGCTGGATTAGAGGCAATACAAATTTATAAACATCATAAAGACTCAAATGTTAACCTTTTAAATTCACAGATGTAGGAAATACCATCCTATTAAAACTTTTTTGACCATAAATATATATAGTTAGTTTTCCCTAATCATGATCATAAGAATTTTTGTCTGATAAACCTACTAACTTGATCGTAAATATTTTCATTGCATTTGAAAATGTACTAGTAAAACGAAACTGTCACGCCTAGTGCAAAAATAAAATAAGCGGCAGTTAACAAAGTAAAACTTGTGTTTTCATTTATTTGTTAAATAACAATAAAACAGTAGGTATCTCCAAAAAAATCCAGCTTGGTCGTAAATTTTTCAGTCAGATTTTAATTTTGCTGGTTTATGATTTCTATTGTACTTTTTAATAATGTAGTTATACGCCGTGTCTAGCCAGAAAGTCAATATCAAAATTCGCTGAATTGTTCTGCCCGTGCAAATTTAACGGCAATATTAACAATAAAGTTTTATTCACTATACTCTACGTCAGACTTTTTAGTGCTATATCGGTGATTTATTCGCTACGATAGCTTTTAAAAGCCGGGCCATTGTTATGCCGCGCTTTTGTTTAACTTATACATGGCGTTGACACCGGCACTGCTGGCCCAGGTCATTTATTATTTCGGAAGACTATCAATATTTGCAGTCTCCGCTATGAATTGTGCGAAATTTTTTGCTTCACCGAGTTCGAAATAGGGTTGGGCTTGGGCTTTTTGTCGATGTATCGATAGGTCAGAGACGTATCGAACAACTATAGATAAATTAAAAAATATCAGTATATCTGAATAAATTTAGTGTTCAGATCGCATAGAGTAAAGATCCCTGAAGATGCCTCGTGCATTGAAAGGCGAAATGTCGGATAGCAATTCCAATTTGACACGATCTAATCCCAAGAACCAAGATTTCTTAATTGACTAAAGCCGTGACAGCTTGCATTCTACACTATTGTGCAATTGAAGTGCAGTTTTTTAAAATTTAAATAGCTATAACTTGTAAACAAAATGGTTTACAAACGGTTTTTTACATTTTGTAGGTTTCTGTTTTGTTAAGATTTTTGTGGTATGCGTGTTTTAAAGGTTGCTTTCGTCTGGTATTTTTCAAGGGATAAGACAAAAGTAGTTTTTTACATGAACTTTTTCAAGAGCGAAAATTAGCAAATCTGAAATTATTGTGATTTTATATGTATTTACTTAATAATTTATTTCTTATATACGCATTTTTCTCTCTAAATTAAACAATCTTTTTAAAAAAGACTATTCTTTTAATCGTTTTGGCTTCTCCAAGGACGTTTTGTAAAAAGTAAATTGATAAGAGAATGCTTAGCGTCCACATATTCCAGTTTCAAGGGGCCTTTTACGAGCAAACCTCGGGTTCCGAACTTCTTTATGGAGGCTTTCGAGGAAATTGCTGTAAGCTCTGCTCCTTTACCACATAAATGTTGGTTTAGATATGTAGATGATACTTTTGCCTCATGGAGAAGAAAATTTAACTTTATTTTTAGTTAAACTAAACCAACAAGGACGGCACTCTAGGTTATACTGTTTACTGGAGACCGACACATACGAATAGATTTTTAAATTTTAGTTTTCACCATCATCCATCTCAAAAACAATCCGTCATTAATTCATTAATAAAATTCCTTGTTCCTGGGGTAAATTGTATATAGGTGAAACTGGACAGTCTGTGTCTACTAGAGTTAAGGGACATGAAAGATCTATAAGTAAGAAACAAACTGTTCAATATGCTGTCGCTGAACACCAGCACATAACAGGACACATTATAAAAGATACCAAGGTTCTTGCGTCAGTCTCGGGTTATAATAAACGAAAAATTGGGAATCAATTAAAATTATCAAGCGCCCTGAAAATTTCAATAAAGACGCGGGCCACGTACTATATAATGTGTGGAAACCAATTATCACAGTGAGTCACGGGTCGATGGGCACAGGTCGGGAATAAATACCTGAACTCTGCTCATTCAGTGTTTTGATATTGTGCAGTGAAGATCCCTGAACATGGTTCTTGCAATCGTAGGCGAAACGTCGGTAATTAATTCCAATTTGACACAATTTAAACACAAGGACGACGATTTCTTAATTGAATTCAGCCGTGAAAGATTCCTTACTGTAGATAGATGTCAAAATTAAAATGAAAGCCCTGTACATTGTTGTACAGGGTGTCCCGTTTTCGTTGTTTTTATGGGGTATCTCTCTTATTAGTGAAGATGAAGGGTTCCGGTTTTCGCGCCGTGGTGCTACTTTTTAGTGAAACGAAAGATGATCCAAACAAAAATTTCACAGCCCCCTTCGTTTTTAAGATACAGTTGAAATTGTAAATATTTCATTTTTGAGCCCCCCTCGTATTTCGGTTGTTGTTTAAGTTATCGAAGAGGTAACTGGCCCCGATACAGTTTTTCACGTAGAATCCAGTGGCGTAATCAGATTTTTATGTGTGCTGTCGTTTTGGAGATATAATACAAACTTATAATTTTTTAAATGGGACACCCCGTATATTTTTATTTTATATTATTCAGTTCACAATAAGCTTCTCGAAAATATATAATAGTATATACTTTTCTATTCGAATCGCCCAGTAATTTGCATTTTTTTAGAGATAGACTCAGTTTTTGGTAGTAGGCTGGGATTGCCTAAACAAAACAAAACAAAATTGTTGTCGTGTTAAATAAATTACTTGTCAAACACCTCTGGTTTGTTTTGAGGCTAGATTAGATAACCTCAACAATTATTTTAATTTTATAATAAAAAATGGCTAGAAACCAAACGTTTTCTAATGAAGAAAAATACGACATGTTGCTCTGCTTTGCACAATCTAATGAAGATGTTAACGAGCCTTCGGAACTATATTTAATAAGGTATGCTTAGCATTCGTCGTATTTTATAATAAATACATTTTTATGAAGCTGTTGGCGTTTTAAACATGGGTATCCACGAAGACGAAGACAACACTGTGATATTACATTTCTAAGAATGAAAAGAAATCTAGTTGATTTCGGATCTTTCAATAAGCCGCGAAGCAAAACCTATAACAAGGAAAACGAGGAATACGTAGTTAATGTTCTGTTCTGGGGTCCATTGATGTATTTTAAGGAAACAAGGTAACAATATAAAAAAGATTGGGGCAAGACTTACATCCGGGCGACGCGCAGCGTCGTATGATTTTCTATAACTGGTATCTAGAAAAATGTGATAATGACCCTGACTTTTATAGAAAAGTTATATGGTCTGATGAAGCATATACAGTGTGACAAGCGAATGAACCTTATCAACGCCTGAAGGGGCAGGGGAGAATTTCGTCAAAAATCTTCCCGTGTCATAGGCGTGCGAAGTTATTTTAATTAGATTATTATTCATTAATATTGACAATAATAATAATAATAATAATCATAATATCAATAAATATTACTTTTGATCTTCTCTCGTAAAAGGGAAGATTGTAATCATAGAAAAAATCACCCACCGAGATTTTTGCAGATCCTTACATTTTTGGGTCTCTAGACCTCGAAAAACATGTTCTCCCATTTCCATCGCTCTGTCGGTCTGTCTATCTGTATGCGGCATAGCTCAAAAACTATTTATCCACTATCTTTAAAATTTGGTCAAAAACTATAGATCATAAGAGGATAAAATGGTAACATTTTGGTGATATGGCACAAAAATTTTCACTTACCGGATATTTATTTAATGATCAATAAAGTATACTGAATTTCGAATTCATCAAGGCGTTGGAGACCCTAAGAGTTGGAACAAGCTGGGGAGAATAATAGTAGAGGCCGACAGCAACAGTGGAGAAGGGCTGGGTTAAGATCTAAATATTTTGCGCCACGTAATTAATTATTACTCTACTTTATCAAATAAATTAATGAAGTACTAGGCCGATAATAATTACGAATTATCGCCCAGTGTTGCACAACTCTAGCGATTCCAAGCAACGAAAAACCAAAATATTATCTTATACCAATGAGCTTACCTTCACAGAATACCAAATAATTAATTAAGATATGAGGGTCTCACTTGTAGGTAGGTAGCAGCAGTAAAACGCAAAATTTTGTTTGAAATCATATACTAATATCAAATAAGTTGTTCTTTTTGTTTTTTTTTCAAAAGTTATTTCAAGTACAATAATAGTATATGTAGGTATGGTCCAAACGCGGGCCAACAGCGATACAGCTATAATATGTACTAAGCTTCTAATCTTAATTATTAAAATTACCTGCAGCTTAAGAGAAATCGATATTGTACACAAGAAAATGAATAATAAAAAAAAATATAAATATGACAATGGTCAACAGTATGCAGGAATATATAAAAATATAGTACCACGGTCGATATTATGACGCCATAAATCGTGAGTGCAAAATCAAATACAAGTCAGTGAAATACATCAAAAATTATAAATAGAATCAAAACAAGTTATTAAAGGCCACTCGATAAGCCAGTCAGCTCAATAATAAGGTAAAAAGTTTAGTTTAAAATTAGTAAATAGATTTTGATTTTTAGTGAGAAAAAAATTTAAATTTGAATTTGTAAATATGAAGAACAAATTAATAAATTGGCTAATTGACTGTATCGAGGAATTTAGCTTGCAAAAGATATAATAGTTGAAATTTTAATTATTTGCTACGGTTACTTATCTGGACGTCCTCCAATAGCTGTGGCCGTTAGCTGTTCAGACCTTCAGGCGAAGAAATGTCACCTGGACTCAGGCGTATACAGGTGGGAGCAGCACCAGCTCCGATGCTGAAAGTGAGTCTCTTGCCTGGTCAGGCAAGTTGGCAATCCCAATAACTGATCCAAAGAAAAATCCAAATTCCAGGACTTGATCGTCGTCGTGACGGAAATCCCTTGGAATAATATCCAAACCAAAAAAAAAACCCTAAAGAGAAAACATCCCTCACCGGAATCTGCTATTCCAGGTGCCAATATGGCAAGTCAGCAGGAGGATATCCTCTAAAGATGGTGGAACGAGGATTTTAGAGTGTGGCGGCCATTTTCACAATTCTCCCTCGTGGGTGCGAACTTCCTCTGTCCAAAAAAACCCCAAAGTGCCCGAATAACAACTTTAGAACTTTCAAATCCAAACAGGAACTATTTCGCAAAAGATGCTCATCAATAAATCTCGTAAATACGATCAAGCCAGGCTCTACTTGAAAATTATGATGAAGGCATCAGAAAATGGACCGCGCACCACACTGCTGACTTGAGACTCACCAAGCAGGAACAAATTTTTGGAGCAACAGGTCCAAAATGTCTCGCCATGTTGCCACGATTCCACTCATAAAATCCTAGTTAAGACTTCAATTCTTTATCAATAAGCAACCAGTCATACTTAACACCAAAGGCACAGCAAATATCCGTCAATTAAATATCCAAAGGTCAAATCCGAGAAATAGAAACAATATATAAAATTCATTGTTTCAGAGCCACAGTCAGGTAAAAGGTCACATCCGATATAAAAATTCTGCAGTCACGGGATCGGAAACTTATTCATGATCCGGCAACTACGGTCACAGATTGCTGTTGTAACCACAGGAACCGGTCGATAAAACTAGAAATAACTAGAAATACGTCGGCATCAAGGAGGGCAATATTACCGGAAAACTTATCATAAAAAATCACTCACAAAACTATACTTGGGCATTCCAAAAGAACCCCAAATTACACCATTGTAAGCCCTCGAAAATAATAACAAAATCTAGACCTGCCATAATGCATCCGACTCATCTGAATAATTCTTTCCCAAAATTGACAATGTAGCGCCCTCTTTTGTAGGAACCTACGATACGACCAAATGCGCCTGATAGAATACTGCGATGTGTGCAGGAGACCGAGGAAACTGCCCCGACCGTCCACTTCCACCGCGGTACCTTTCCAAAATTAACGACAGAAAAATCGATAATCGAACCGTAAGCCGGGCTATTGATAAACGAGACCTGGAGATGTCGTGACACATCGATCAGTTGCGCGGACCTATACAGTGTAATTCTAATATACTTGTTTTATTTCAGTTCGCACTAACTGAATCCAAAATTCTGTTCTCTAAAAATCGAAACGGCAGAATCGCACAAGAATAATCATTAACATATTAAATCCATAGTGCATTAAAAGAAGTTTTCGTAGTTTTAAAAGACAAACGTGATAGGAAAGCAAAATTGTAAATTCAAAAATGATTAATATTTAGTAGTATTATTATCTAAAAATTTGTTTATTATATAATTATTTAAATAGTTTAATATTATTATTAGCATGCTATAAGTCCGAAATTATCACGTTACAGTGAAAATCCATTAAGGCGAAACAAAATGGCGGTCTAGTGAAATATTATTACTAAGGAATACTAAGATTATGCGGAAATTAGCTGGTAAATTTTGGTTTGAATTTAAGATGGCGAAACAAAATGACGGCTTAATAAATAATTTCACAATTCGGCCCGAAAAGACCATTTTATAGATTGATTTCAAATTTTGCTCTAGAAATAATTGTTGTATAGAGATGAGCTTGTAAAATTTTGGTACGATTTTAAGAGGGCAAAACAAAATGGCGGTCAACTACAACATTTATAAACATGGAAAAAAATCAATATTTTACGTATCTTCCTATTCTAGCACCCCTAAGTCCCAAAAAAATAGAGTTTCTTTTGATCTAGCTGTCTGTTTGTCTCTTTGTTAATTTGCGGCAAAGCTAAAAATCTACTTGCACTTGCCATATTAAGTTTAAATTTTTGTCAAAAATTAAGGATTGCATGACAGTAACGTGATAATATTTTGGTAAAATTCCAATACGGAGGAACAAAATGGTGGCCTAGTGAAATGCTAAAAAGTATATTGCTAAAAATATAATTAACTAATATATCTAAAATTCGGCACAAAATTCGAGTGTTACACAGGAATAAGCCCATAACATTTTGGTTCAAGGCGCAATTGTTCAAAAACTATTAGTTCTACAAAGCCTGGTTTTGGTGTGCATAAAGTACTTAACAATGACTATTATTTTATCAAAGGCTTCCACCACATCTTCAAAAAATAAGGACATGCATTTTTGGAAAAAGCCTAATTTTTCAGCTTTTTCTCCTGTTCTAATGATCCGATCAAGTCGGCGATGACATTATATTATTTGTAAGTTCTTTCTCTACTATTCATGTCGTTATACCATCAAGATTACTTCATTAGTTTCGATTTTAAAAGCCAAAAACGAAAAAATAGGATTTTTTGCATTAAATTGTTTATAACCTAAGTGGATACCTAGTTGGGAAACATAAAAGAATATTACTATGGACTATCTTGTGTGTGATGGCGCACTCGGATTCTGGTTAGTATTTTTGGCAAAAAACGACTATTTTTTTGCTCTGTTGATTGGTGTAAAAATCAAATCTCTCTCTAGCACATTGATATTTATGACAAGGTTTTTGTCGATTCACTCAGTCATCTTCAAAGATAAATATATCACCGGGTATATTTAGAAGAAAGAGAAAGCGATGTCTTTGAAATTGAAAGGGTATATTATTCTATTTCAGATAAATTATTTTTGTTATATTTTCGAGTTCTCACGTATATATATTTTTTGACAAAGAAGAGTAAAAATTTGATTGAAAATATATATAAATTTTGTTAGAAAACTTTTACCACTTTGTACAGGGTGTTCCAACAATAATGGCCATCGGCCATATCACAGAAAGGAAATTATTTCCTTTGCTGTTACGTTTTGTAGCGGTAATTTTTTGTACTTTCTTGGTGAAAGCGGCCACGAGAAATCATTGGAAAATATTTTCAAATTCAAAGAATTGCCTCTAGGGGTATAACAGAAACGGAAAATACTTTTCATGATATCGACGAGAGCCATTTTTAATTGAACACCCAGTACATAAACACAAGTAATAAACTATTATGATCGTTATCACATTATAAATAAATTAAATATAATCAGTTCCAAACACTCACCACTTGCCCTAATGTTGCTTACTATTCCAAATACGTCATTGCTTTGCCAACATTTCCCATTATCGACCCATGTCTCATTAATATAAACTATGTTACGACCCTCCTCTCTATAATTTCGAATTGCCCTTGTATATTTATAGCACCAATATAAAACTTCGGGTCTCTCCAACAGAATTTTTCGTTTATTTTGTCACTTACGGAACAAAAAGCCATTGGCCTTCAACAACATCCTTAATGTTTCGCGACTATAAGGGAAATCCATTGTTTCTCGCAATTTAAGGAGAAGCTTTCTGAGTGTAGGCGCAGTTTTTAGTTTTAAATAAAACTTGTTTATTGTTTGCCTAATGATAGGAAAATCATCAAAATCCTTTTTGAGAGACAAACGGGTTTTCTTGTTGGGTGGTGATGTGTGCATCTCACCTGGACGTTCCCTTTGCCTCTTTTCATCTTCTTTGTGAATTTTGTTCACGGTGTCTTGAGAAACCCCAGTATATAGGGCGACGCGATCGATTTTCCTTTTTAAAGGTAATTTAAAATTATTACTTCTCGTTTCCTCTTCGCAAACTCTATAAACATTGGCGATAATTTCTCTGGACTGGCTAGCAAGAGGTTTTCTCTTTAAAAAAATATTTCTTTCCATAATTCAAAAAGAAATTTAATTATTGTAAGAAATATATTAGCTTCAAGAAATAATTAAAACCTAGAAATATGTAAATAAAGATACGTATTAAGATTGAATTCGTGATGCAGTAAAAATATATATTTTGAACGGACCACTTATATGGAAAAACGGAAGGAAGTTTTTGGCTCGCATTCTTTCTATCCAGGTTCATTCAATTGCCAGACTGTATAAGTAGGGCGGGAGTATTAAATAGGCATAATTCTAGATGCTGGTCGCAAGACAACCAGCATCGAATATTTCCGCGCCAACGACTGGCTAGGTTTGGGTTTAATATTTCTTGTTTCATATTGGGTTCAAAAATAATATATCGTATATACCAGGAGAGCTTAAATACAGATCCGTATTTCCAAATACTGGAACTTATTCTACTGGAATTACTCGATGATCTGCCTTTGGCGTATTTACGCCACATATATTTTCAGCAGGACGGAGCACTCATAATTCCTGTAGAATAAGGCAGTATTTCGAAAAAAATTCTTGGAAGATGGCCGGCGAGATCGACAGATCTCTCGGTTTTGGAAAACTTCCTGTGGGGTACTTTAGAAAACAAAATATATAGGACAAGGCATGACACCTTAGCCGATTTAATAAACGCCTCAAGAAGGGCATTCAATGAAATGCGACAAGGACCGGTTAGTATTTTCAATGCAATGAAATTATGCAGGCTTTGTGTAAGGCAAAATGGACATCATTTCGAGCAATATTTTTAGGGTATAGATTTAGTTTTCTGTTTATTTTAGTGAACTTTAGTGGTGGGATTAGTTTTTGTTGTTGTTGTTAGTTGTTTAGAGGTATTAGAGGTAGAATTTGTATAATAATATGATATAATATAATATGTTCATTTTATTCAATTAATTATACTTTTCAAGATTGATGGATTCACGGGTTTAGTAGCGAAAAACAAGTTAATAATAATTCTTTTTATTATAAAACCGAGTATTCGATTCGGTTTTGAATCTTCTTCAAAGTAACAGGCTAAAAGTATAACAATGTAAGATAAATAATGCTATGATAGGTATTACAAATCTGCTTACATTATAATTATTGAATTATTAAATTGCTAAAATTTGAACATAATAATTGTAAAATAGTATAAAACAAGAATATACAAGGTAATAATTTATTGAAGAATTTTTTAAAAAATTCTACTATAAATAAAATATACCTAAAAAATTCATTTGTTTTGTACGCAATCCCAGCCTACTACCAAAAACTGAGTCTATCTCTAAAAAAATGCAAATTACTGTGTGATTCGAATAGAAAAGTATATACTATTATATATTTTCGAGAAGATTATTGTGAACTGTATAATATAAAATAAAAATATACGGGGTGTCCCATTTAAAAAATTATAAGTTTGTGTTATATCTGAAAAACGACAGCTCACATAAAAAATACGCCACTGGATTTTACGTGAAAAACTCAGAGCCAGTTTTTACCTTTTCGATAAGTTAAACAACAACCGAAATACGAGGGGGGGGGTCCAAAAATCCAATATTTTCAATTTCACACTGTATCTTAAAAACGAAGGGGCCTATGAAAATTTTGCCAGGTTCATTTTTCGTTTCACAAAAAAGTAGTAACATGTCGTGAAAATCGCAACCCTCTATCTTCACCAACGACATGGAAATAACATAGACCCAGTTGTTTACATTTTGGAGGAATCCAACATTAACCCTGGTTTGCCAAACCGTTACTGTGGCCAGATTATAACGGATATCATCCTTTATACTATTACCTAAATAAACAAGGAATTCCAGAAATTCCCAGTATAAATTTCCTTATAGAATATTTTAAAACTGATATTTAAATAGCTTATTATAAATAACTCAAACCGAATCTGTTTTAAATGTAATTTAAATCTGCTGTAATTATTATTCCTTATTTCAAGAAATAAAGCCCAGAATTATCGGCAACGTCGGAATTCTACCTTTTTCCAGTATACTACAGATTTCTTTCGGGATAATTGTTCTAGTTGGTGAAATAAGTGTTTTTCAGAAATCCAAATGTTTTGTGTGGCTATTTTCAAGAATCTGTTTAAAAAACTTTAAGAAAATGGTGCGAACTTGCTTTATTTGCAGAAAAAGAAACGATTTAAACCGAGAACTTTGTTTTCGAAGGTAATTTAGGTTAAGTCATACCAGTGCTGTAGTTGAAAAGTAAAATCACCGTCTAATAGCGTTCTTATATTTGCAAATGAAGTATTGTTTTTGTATTGCACATTTCCGTTGGGCTTGAATTAATTTTTTATAACTTCAACTTATCTATAAAGTCGAAGATATTGATGATAAACGGAGTACAGCGTTTTGCTAATTTATATATTTGTGAAAAATCTCAAATATTCCTCTAAAATTTATCAAACCACCTTTTTTTGAGGGGTGAATAAACAACAAAAATATACTATTAGTTAAAGCATAGGTACTAAATTTTAATTGAGTAAGCTGTAAGACCCACTATTTTATGTTGTCATTAATTACTCCAGGATGGTTTACATTTTGGATGAAATTTTCAAGGAATATTTAGGGTAGTCGGAGTTCTCAAATAGCAAGCATATACAAAAAATTAAAATAGCGCAATAGCGTTACTTTTCAATTTTTCATTTACTATAGCTTTTCTTTAATGAATTTGAAATGCTTTAATTTATTGCCTAAAAGTTTGGTTTTTAAAAATAAGTAACCAGAAAAGTAAATAAATACCATCCTGAGGTACATTATCCCAACTAGGGAAAATCTGTTTTTATCAGGTGATTTCGGTAACATAAATAATAATATAATATATTATAATGCATGTTAAAAATATTAAACATCTTGGCACAAAATATTTATATTGTCAATAAGTGAAATGTATAGCGGGGAGGTGGATGGTGGGGAAAAAAGGGGGTAAATTGAGCGATAAATACTGTAAAGATATTGTTTGTCGTAATATGGTTTTTGTGGTTTTTAGGGACACGAAGTTCAATTTTGTATTCATATTAATATTGGGCCATGTTTATTGCTGATTTTCTGTGAATATGAATAGATCCAATACATGTAAAGGTGGTGCATTTTTATATAATGTTACTTGCCGCGAGCCTGGCAAACTTTTAAAGGTGGTGGACCCAAATTTTTACCTAAATTCGCGTAAATGGAACTAAAATGTGTTGGAAAAAGAGTGAAATCAAAATGTTTTGAAAAACAAACCCGATTTCAAAAAATAGGTTGCATTAAAAAGTGATAAATTATATTTTATTACATATTTCCTATGAAGTCGGTGATAAGCTGATAAAGAAAGGTTTTAAATAAGCATTATACTCTTGGTATAGACGTCAAAACACAAAGTGGGTCCATGTAACAAAATAGTTTTATCTTCATCTTTAGTAACAATAGTAATAAGAACTCACCCTGTTATTGGTTGTATTTTGTTATGGAAATGCTTGTTCTTCAATGACTAAGCTTATTGCTAATAATAAATATTGCCTCATGGACCATTACATAAATATGTCTTTTGCAGGCACGTAGTCAGGATTTCAGTTCTAGGGGGATCCAACCCTGTCAAAACCTATTCAATGACAAAAAAATTATTAAGAAGAATGCTTTTTTTTCACTTGTTGCTAGTCCCCCTGCAATTACAACAAAATATGAAAAAAAGTTGCAAAAAACTAGTTATTTGCCAATATCTATTAAAACATTGCAGGTAGAGCAATTATGAAAATGTAAAAAATTATAGGTATATGGTATATCTTGAGCAAATAGGATATTGGCGACTTTTGCTTAATATTTTTAGGTTTTATATATTTAATAGTATTTTAATAAATAAGCTTAGTCACTTTGTTAATATCGAGGTTATTGTGGTGTTATCTTCCACAGAGGGTCTGGAACCATATTGCTACATTAAAAATCTGGATTTCTTTAATCATAAATGTATTCCTCTTTCTTTTTAGTACTTTCTCGAAATTCTAAAACTACTTTTAATGAGCGTTTGCTTAAAAGCTTTTCTTTTTTTGAGAATTCTAAATATTCCTCACTGTCAAAATCCAATATTTTTTGGAGGTAATTTTTTTCAATTCCCAAAGGCAAATTCAATAGTTTTCTTATTCCTTAAATCGTGTTTTGTATGCGTAAAGATAAGAACTTCAAAATTGTGTGAAAATGGATCACGAAGAGAAATTTTCAGCAGCTACCATATATTCTAAGTTTAATAATAATAATTTTTGTCGGAATTATCATAAATTTGGTCTCGGCACGCATTTGCAATTTTGCTTATGACAGGAGATTTTTGTGGAAGAAAAATGAAATTTCTTTTCCTATCGATTTTGTGTTAGAAACTGTCGTACTTACGAAAAAATCATTAGGTGCGTCTTTGTTTAGGGTAGCCTTTCTTAATTTTTTACATTTACATATTTACGAAACTTCTTTGCAATCGCAGAATGTCTAACAGTGTAAACTTGGGCTTGTTAAAAAACGTGTCAAAAAGTTAGAATTTCAAAAAACAGCCTGCTCCCTAATTTTCCTGAACTTCGAGTTAAAAAGTAGCTGTAGTAAGCAGGGCCAATACGGAACTGCTATCAGCAGTTATTGGAATTCTACTTTCGTAGGTTAAATTATGTAAAAACTCCTAAATATTTTTAGGGTCTCGCGCGGTGGGGAGGGGGGTCCGGACCCCCCCCCCCCTAGACTACGTGCCTGGTCTTTTGTCAAGGATAATTATTGATACAATTATATTAAATCAGCTTCTTGCTAACCTAAAGATATATATATATATATATATATATATATATATATATATATATATATATATAAAATTTCCGATTTTGAAAATTGTCACTGAATCATTAAATATGTAATAGACGAGTTTAATTATTATATAAATAATGAAATATTAAATTAATATGCTGTTACTTTTGTTTTGTCAATAATAATAGTTGTTTGTTATTATATCAAACCGTTTATAAATAAATTATACCAAACTTTGTTTTATTTTTATAAACCAGCACCACTTTCAACCTTGTTATTTAAATTTTTATAAAAAAAAAATTAAGTTTCAAATATGATGTAAAATATTATACAGGGTGCTTCAGAATGATCAAAAAGTTTTGATGATTTTATTTTTTAACATCTTTCATTTTAATGCATTTATTTACTTTTTGTATTATTGATTTCTTGATAAAAGTTGGTTCAAAAAAAATATTTTTGATAGTAATAAATTTTAGATCAGGATGTTCAAAAAAGTGGATTTCACTAACAATTTCAAAAAAATAAAATTTTTCTGACGGTAGTTTTAAGGGCCATAAAAAATCGTAAATATAAACTGAGTAAAATTTTTTATATTATAGTTATGGAGATATTTAAGGTCAAACAGCAAAAAAACATTTTTCTAATCAAATCTTTCCTTAGCTATTACTAATATGACATAACTAATACTAAACCTTTATTTACGATTTTTACGGCCGCGGCAGTCACAAAAATTTTAATTTTTGAAATACACTTTTTCGTATTTTTTGAATGCCCTCTATATCTGACTTAAAGTTGAATATTGTGAAAACTATTTTTTCGACAAACACACAAGTTTTATCAAGAAGAAAGTTTTTCGAGAAATTGATAATAAAAAAGTTTCTCATTAAGTGCAGACTTTTCCACGACATAATATCTAAATTAATTGTTTTCAAGTTATTATTAAAACTCTCACTTTTACAATGTGAAGTCGTTCCTGTTCATCTTAGAACAAAAAAACTGCCGTATCCACCATACTAATATTTGGGCTCAAAAAAATATAGCAAATAATACATTATCTCAAAAATAGCAACGCTACTGGTAAGCCTCGCGAAGTTATCTGACAGCGTTGCAATTTTCACCGCAAACTATTCTTTATGCGATCAGTCCGTCTTTTTTCCACTCATACACAATAACAAATTGACGTTTGATTCTATTTATTTCATTTTTATGAATGAAATGGGGGGTAAATTTCTTTTAGACGTCATTGATCTTCACTAATAAGGGAGATACTCCATAAAAACAACGAAAACGGGACACCCTGTACTGTTGGAGAAAAATACCAGAGTTATTTAACTATTGATCGGAAAAGCAACCTTCCCAAACAAATATATGTCAAAATTGTTTTTCTTCTCTCGGTATTTTGATTATTTTATTGCCGCTAACAATAATCGAATGCGTTTCGTGAAGGCTTCTCCAATTAAATAACGTCCTCTTATTGTTTTCATGTAAAGTATTATATTTATTTGTATGTCTTGTCTAACAAGGAATAATTATTTGTATCTACCCGTGCTAGGCAACTTTACACTTGAAGAACTTAACCTTCTAGTTAGGATGGTCTTTAAAGTTCAAGGCTTAACAGGGGTGTCCATTCACGATAAAATTGATTGACGATTTAGGCTTGCGGAAATACGTGGGTGCAAGGCGTAAAAGTTCATGCTTTTGATTTGCAACGTTTTGAGCGATGTAGACACACTTTTAAAGCACTTTAGAGTTCAGGCAGAAATGCAGTTTGTGATTTTTAACAATTTAGACATTCGCTATGCATAACATTTAATAATTATTTATTACATATTTCCTTTAACTAAGTAATTATTTTGTTAATAGAGCTACTAAAAGAGGTATTATGACATCAAATGTAAAATATTTTTTTATGATTTCTAAAAGTTTTAAAAAACTATTTCTCAAAGAAGCGGGAGTGATATTAAAATTGTTGAATATTAACGAGTTTTACTTAAAAGTTGTGAATCATGCTAGATAAAACATGTAATTTTTAAAATGTTAAATACTAAGTTGACTGACTCACTCATCACGCTGCAGCTCAAACCGCTTGAGGTAAAAGGCTGAATTTTAGCATACACGTTGATTTTAGGGTGTAGAGGTTCGATAAGAAGAGATTTTTCAAAACTCAAATTCCTAGGCGTTGAAACCACCCTTAAATATTACAATATTTTTTATTTAAAAAACGGTCAGTTTTTCGGAAAAACGCTTGAACACGTGTTTTTTAATTTATTTTATACATATTTTAGGATTTTTAAAAATTTCATACAATGTGTCCAAAGGGGTAAAACCATCCCTTTAATATTATAATATATTTTATTTAAAAAACCGTTAGTTATTCGGAAAACTCTTGAACATAATAAGCTTTATATTTTATTTTTCTACATAATTTACAATTTTTTTAAAAACAGAGACCCTTTTAATATCTTTTTTATTTAAAAAACATTTAGTTACTCGGAAAAACACTTGAACACGTGCTTTTTATTTTATTTTAGTTTTCCAATGATTCACCCATAATGTGAGTCATATATATAACGAGGGATATGTGAAGACAAAAGACTTTTTTCTCACAAGAATTTACCGGTTTCGGGTGCTTTGTATTTGCTCCCTTTCTTCAGAACCACTACAAAAATTAATTGAAAACCAAATGTAACAAACCTAACCAAACTCGTCAATCCTACTTCTAAAAAAAAACAAAAAACAATACTTACAATTCTCTCAGTCCGAAGTTGCACAATAAAATATATAATAATACTTATTCATATAAAAATCAGAAGCAATGTAAAAGTAACATTAATACACCAAAAGACAAACAAACAAAAAAACAATTAACAGGGATATATTTTAAGTACTTCGCCTTGACCGTTTGACGATATACAAATTTTTATTTGTTAACAACTTTTGGAAGCAATGATGTCCTCTATCGAGTAAACGAGAAAATATAACTATTTATCCTTTAAAACGTTGATAGTATGCTATTTTTACGTTACCGTTCTTTCTTACGGCGTTCAAAAAATATAAATGATTCTATAATTTTATCAACAAGTGACTCGTAATGGTGAGCGGTGGCTATTTGTTTGATAATCTTTATCTCGTTTTTAAACGATTGTTCGTCAAGAGGAATTTCTAAAGCTCTCTCAATGTAACTATGAAATGCTGCTAATTTATATGACGCAGGACGATTGGCTAAATCGTCTATAACAACCCCTGTATGAGCCTTTTTTCTATAAATCTTAAAAGTGTGTTTGTTGTTTATATTTGTTATACTCAAATCCAAAAAATTTAAAGTTTTGTTTTCATCCTGAATTTCTATGGTAAATTTAATTTTGTGATGAATCAAATTAATTTTATGAATAAATTGATTTAGTTCGTCAAGACTCCCTCTCCATAAACAAATTATATCATCTACGTATCTTGGGTAATATACAATGTGTTTAGAATATGTTATATGTAAAAAAAAATATGTAAAATGTGAAGTATTTCAAAATTATCCATAAATAAATCTGCTAGGAAGGGGGAGAGTGGAGATCCCGTCGCTAATCCCTCGTCTTGACAGTATGTAGTCCCCCTTCCTAGCAGATTTATTTATGGATAATTTTGAAACACTTCACATTTTAAATGACACAACATATTCTAACAAACAACAAAATAACAACAAACACACTTTTAACATTTATAGAAAAAAGGCTCACACAGGGGTTGTTATAGACGATTTATCCAATCATCCTGCGTCACATAAATTAGCAGCATTTCATAGTTATATTCAGAGAGGTTTAGAAATTCCTCTTGACGAACAATGGTTTAAAAACGAGATAAAGATTATCAAACAAATAGCCACAGCTCACCATTACAACGAGTCACTTGTCAATTATACAAAGAAAGAGAAATCAAAAACTTATTACAAACGTTTTTCCTATACTTAGTACAAAAAATACCGACAGATTCACTAAATAAATATGCTTCTATTACATTCAATAGCCCAGTAGCATACAGTATACAAAACTTTTTAAAAAAACATAATATTACAGTAGCCTTTAAAACTAACAATACCATAGGTAACGCTGTAATAAATAATAAAGATAAAACTGATATTTTACTAAAATCTGGTATTTATAAAATTGTTTGCGACTGCCAGGCAACACATGTGGGTAGAACTTACAGAAATTTTAAAACCAAAAAAAAACGAACACCTGAGACATATAAGAAATAATTCCGAGGAATCTCTTTTTGCAAAACATATCTTGGAAACGAATCATTCTTTTGATATCGACTAGAATTTTCAAATATTACACATCTGTCCAAAAAAAACATCTTTTAAATAATCTAGAAATCCTCGAAATTCTAAGGCATAACAAAGGAGAACAACTAAGTCTTAACGCACAACAAAACTTGGACGGAAATTTCCTTTTCTCCTTGTTTTTCTAAAAAATGTTAGTCTAGAATATCACAATTATTTTATATAAGTTTGCATTTTTCTCGTGTTTGGGAAGTGTTTTTAATAAATAATTTTACTAGCATTGTAGCATCTTCTACAGAGAATCATTTATATTTTTGGAACACCGTAAGAAAGAACGGTAATGTAAAAATAGCATACTATCAACGTTTTAAAGGATAAATAGTTATATTTTCTTGTTTACTCGATAGAGGACATCATTTCTTCAATAAGTTGTTAACAAATAAAAATTTGTATATCGTCAAACGGTCCAGGCATTTCTTTCATCACCGGCGAAGTACTTAAAATATCTCCCTGTTGATTGTTTGTTTGTTTGTTTGTTTGTCTTTTGGTGTATTAATGTTAGTTTTACATTTCTTCTGATTTTTTTATGAATAGGTCTTGTTATATATTTTATTGTGCAACTTGTGAGTGAGAGAATTGTAAGTATTGTTTTTTGTTTTTTTTTAGAAGTAGGATTGACGAGTGTGATTAGGTATGGTAGATTTGATTTTCAAATAATTTTTGTAGTGGTTCTGAAGAAGGGGAGCAAATACAAAGCACCCGAAACCAGTAAACCGAAATAAATTCTTGTGAGAAAAAAGTCTTTTGTCTTCACATATCCCTCGTTATTATTTTATTATATTACATATTTTAAGATTTTTTATAAATTTATACAGGGTTTTTGAAAAAATCGGGTCATTGGTTAATTTTTGCGACCTTTCTCAAACCGTTTGCCGCAGAAAGCTGAGCTTGTACAAACAGCTTGATTTTAGAGTGCAGTGCGATAAGAAGGGATTCTTCGAAACCCAGTTTCCAAGGGGGTGAAACTACCCCTTAAATAATTATAGTGTACTCGAAAGTTGTCAAAATAAAACAGCTTCTTGGTTTGAAGAATGAGCTTTATTAACTCCAAAAAATAGCGCAGCAGATGAAATAATTCTAGCTTTATTGGAAAAAATTACTGCTCCACAATTAATACACTTAATAGATGTAGTTATAGACCAAGAAAATGCTGTTAATTATCCTCGAGTTCCTACACTCTCTAAACCTTTCAGGAATCCCTCATGAGCAAAAGTGGGGGTACCAGTGATGCTAATTTGAAATTTAAAACTACCAACATTCTGTAATGGAACTCGGCTACAGGTTAAAACATTACAAAACAATGTAATAAAGTATTCTATTATTTCTGACCCTGGTCTGGGAGAAACAGTTTTTATACCACGTATCCCTTTAATTCCGTGAGCCTATCCTTTTCATTTAAACGTGTACAGTTTTCTTTAAAGGTTTGTTTCGCTATGACAATTAACAAAGCTCAAGGGCATTCCTTAACTAGTGTTGGAGTAGACTTGCGCTACGATTGTTTTTCTCATGGTCAACTCTATGTCGCATGCTCTAGAGTAAGTTCGCGTAGAAGCTTGGCTATTTTACAGCCAGAGAATGCAACAACAAACGTGGTTTATAAAGAGGTACTCGAACGATGCGATTTAAGTACTTCTTTACATCCCTTTCGAAGTCGACGGTACCCGCTAGTATTTTTATAAATGCGTTAGTTCGGTCAATAAACACGTTTCAGGCAAAAAGTCATGCAGACGATGGAACTGTTATACATGCTCTTCGATTAAAGTTCTGCAAACGCTGTCTTGGAAAGTTGTGGTCTGAATTTGATTTTTTGACTTCTAAGGTTTGGGATATAAATTTCATATATCATATTCTATATTTACTTTCACCTGTTTAAAGGTTTGACATTTGGAAAAACGCTTAATCTAAACAATAATAAAAAAAAACGGTTCAATGCTATTTTGAATTGGAAAGTGACATCATAAAGAAAGAGTATAAATTAGAAAATCTCTAAATAGTGGTGATAATAAAAAAAAATATCGATGGGCCTAAATGTTTTTTATTTATTATTAGAGCTTATAATTTAAAGAATCGATTTATATTGTGTCAAAGCATCTTTCACATTCATATTAACGGCGTAAAAAATACATTTTTTGCTGTTAATTTTCTTTTCAATTAAATATTTCCAAAAAATTCTGTGGTTTTATTAACAGTATGTGATATTCCGGAGCTACATTATTGAACAAGTTTTAAATTAAACTTTTTTGTGCTCTCTTTTAATCTTTTGAAAAATGTTGGCTGGTATTAGCCATTGAGCTGGTTATTTTAATAAACGAGCAGTTCTAAGGGAGATTTTGATATTAATGTTTTTGCAGTCCATTTAGTGTTGAATTGGGATTATTACTTTGAGATCTTTTAACAGAGATTTTTAAACTAGAGCATTTTTCTTAACAATTTGTTTTGAACAACAACAAATAGTTCAAATATTGCATTGCAATTTTTTGGTTTTCTTAATAATTATAAGATGTGTGTCATAGCTTATAACATTATGCAAGTCGTTTTATCAATAATATCTATCATAGTGAAGAAACTGAAGAATTTTTTGAAATCAATATTTGCTTGACTATAGGTTATTTTGTTAATAATATTACTTAATAATAATAATAAATTTGTTTATTTTACTATTTAAAAAGATAAGAATAGAACTTTTTGGGCAAATATGAATAATTCAAAATTGCAAAATGCAAGTTAAATTATTAACAATTTAATATTTATAAAAAAGCTTATTGCAAACTTGTATTGTCAAGTTAAAGTGTTCGAAATTCGGTTAAGGAATGCCATTTTTGACATTTTTATGATAAAAACTGTCAATTTTGAGGCATAAAGAAGAAAGCTTGGTCGCTGGTATCAACATTATTTTTGGCCTAGTTTAATGGAAAACTTCTCGCCAAAGTCAAATTTAACCCATATCCATTATTAAAAGAAAATCCCATATAATTTGGTAAAATAATGGTCACACTGGATTTGTTTTAAGTTTCAAAATCAGAATCGTTTATTTCCATACACATACAGGATGCGTTGGAATTGTCATGTAAGAAGATACATTTAAAAAATTAAAATAAAATAAAAATAAAATAAAGAAGATACATTTAAATAAAATCCAATACAATAGTATGGTGTACATCAGATATTCTAAAAATCTACATTAGTTTACAAAGTCACCAAAAATGAAACAAATAAAATTCTTTGAGAGAGTAAAAAGGTTTTAATTGACTTTTAAACTGAAAATAGTTGGTTTTTTCTAATGTATGTAGGTAGATGATTGAACACCTTCAGAGAAATTATCTCAGGTCCTTCCTGCACATGAGTCAGTCTCGCACTGGGCACATAAAGCCTGTCTGCATTTCGTGTTTTGTAATGATTAATATCATTCCAATAGCTAAAACGATGTTTAAAAGTAATACAAGCTCACTGGAGAACATTAAGGTTATAAAGTTTTCTTTAGTGCTTTTTTTATATTTTTATGTTTGTTAAATGACTCTTAAGATCACTAAGAAAAACTATTATAAAGTCGTAAGTTCGACTCGGCTAGCTGATGTTTTAGAGCAACTTAATAAGATTATAATTTTAATGTAAAATACTCCGGCTAATTGAACTTAGCAAACGTTGGAAAAGTTTATTTTATAATTTGGCTATGTGGAAGTGAAATTAAATTTCTCTTACAATTGAAATGATTATATTTTATATTTTGGAAAAGATTTGGTTTTTTATTTTTTCTCAATATATGCATAAAAATCAATTAATTATTAAATTAAGGTTAGAAAGTACATTTTCTCATAAAATTAAGTTAAAATATTCAAACGATTCAATTTAAGAAAGATAATAAATTACGATTTAAGTCAGCAAGGATAAGAAAATCATATAGATCTAAAGAAATTTAACGGGTTAAACAAATTTAGTTGGTAATTAGATTTTTTTAAAATATTTTTTAAGCAGCTGATCGTTTATCAGTATGATTGAATCTTATTTATGTGAAGTTCTTTGTGAACAAACAAACAATGAAACTCAATTATGTGTTCGGTTGTTGATTATCAATTAGTTAAGCAGCTGATCTTTTATCAGTTTGATTTAATTTAATTAGTGGATAATATGAAGTTCTTTTCGAACAAACAAACAATGAAACTCAATTATGTGTTCGGTTGTTGAATATTAATTAGTAAAGCAGCTGATCTGTCAGTTTGATTTAATTTAATTAGTTGATGTTATGAAGTTCTTTTTGAACAAACAAACAATGAAACTCAAACTTTTTATGATCGGCTGATATTTGACCTTATGCAAAATTTCTAAAATGACAACATGACTCTAGATAATTCTAGACACTTTTATCATAAATAGTGAAGTTATTATAAATTCAAATTAAGATAGAATAAGAGAAATTTTAATTCAAAAAATTACAATAGAAAAGAAAATCAAAATTTCAGTTCCATAATCCCAATAAATTTACCATGAAATAAAATGCCACAATCTTAAATTTAAATTAGTGAAATATCAATGGTATTACTCACTAGTATGATACCTTGATTTAATATACACTCACATAATTTATAAGAAAGAAAAATTTTATATCTAATTAGGATAAATGTAAATGTCCATAAATCTTTAAGAAATTAATATTTTATATATAATTTTTACAAGTAAATATACCAATGCCACATAGACAATATTTATACACAGTGTAAGTATTAATTTATACCTACATTAAATTTGATATATTTAAAGCAAGAAGATATGTTTAAATTTTACGTAAATCGAGACGAAAATTTATATATATATATATATATATATATATATATATATATATATATATATATTTTTACAATAATTTATAATTTATACCATTTATATATTTTTTGAAGATAATTATTAATTAATAAAAAGAAGAAATTGAAGACTGAAGAGAGGTTTCGGAATGTAGTTTTCAAATAAGCATTGAGTAATTCCTAATGAATTAATGCATGGCCACTACATCAATCCAAAGAAGCGAAAATAAGAAAATTATAAATCACTTATCTTTTCAACATATGTCCGGGAGTATATCCTTGCTATGGCGTCATTCCTTGTAGACTACCCAAGTCCAAAACAGGAACAATGACACCCTGGAACTGGCTACACAGCACTTGTCCAGAAAAATGACCACACGGTACTAAAAAAGGACTTCTTCCTCCAGGAATTGAGAAGATTTCCCACAAAACAGATACCATTAAATTTTCCTCGCCCAGGAATTACTTTTAATTTGAATTATGCAATAAATTCTTCATTTTATTGATTATTTACTTTTAATATCCATTTTCCAATTAATAATTAAAACAATTGAAAGTGGTAGGGAAAAAATTGTAGAGAAGAGGAAAAATGTTAAAAAAAAAAAAAAAACACCAGATGTTATGGCTTAAGAACGCAGTAATCCATTACTGAATTGAGATTTTATTGGATTTAATCCAGCATCTAGGCTGACTAAGTTAAAATATTAACTAAATTCCAACTAACTTATCTCATGTTTGCTTTCAACAATAGAAATTTTGCCAAAGAGGCTCGAAACGACTGACCCACTCGGTTTTACGGAATCGGACTACATAAAACAGTACATCCGTATGTCTCACCAAAACATGGCGCCAATTCAGAATCTATTTTTGCCAGTTAAGATTTTTAATAATGAAAAACCCAATTAATAGTTAATATTTGATCAATCTAAAACTCAGGAAATTTTCTCAATACAACTATCTATGTGATACACCTAATAAATAATCAATTAGGGACATTTTATAATAATATTCATGAAATTGAAAAGCATATTTATAAATTTTATTTTAAATGTGGCGGACGAAATCTGAATCCTTGAATTTTCCCTCGAACGTGTTTTACAAAGCGAGAATTTGCGATCTGTTGGTTCGGGATCGATATAATAACTTCGGTGCCATGCGTGAGGTACTTAATATTCCAAGCAATTATTAATCCAGTAAAATTGTGATTTGATGCTATTAATTAGAAAATTGTTAATATTATTTAGTTTAAATTGAATTTTGAACCAAACATTGTAACGAACGGAAAAGTTTGTTACAAGGTTTATCACAGTAAGTATCTTCTCAGTAGCAAAAACTGGGCCACATGAGGCCCTAAATGGTAGTAGCCATATGACAGGACAGAATTTACTGATCCGTAGTAAAAAGTCTTAAGTGTGTCGGTGTCGACACAGTCTCTCAACTCTAGCATTGCAAAATTAAGAGACGACAATTTATCGCACACGCATTCGGTGTGAGTACTCCAGGAGAGGTCTTGGTCAATTGAAACTCCCAAGAACTTAACAGATTCTCTTTGCTTAATATTAGTGGACCCATCTCTGATAAGCAGACTTCTATCCTGCAGAACTCTTATTTAAAACTCTCTTTTTATGCATAGGGACAACAATAGATTTTTTTAGTTGTTCTGGAAAGTAACCATATTCAAAGGATATGTTTATTAAGTATTTCAACGGAGCTACGATGTTATGAGCACATTCTCTTAAAAGGTTACAAGGAACTTGATCTAAACCAGATGAGCTCTTATTAGAAACAGACTTAATAATCTGAGGAGTCTCATTCTCACTTAAGGAGGTTAGGAACATTGAGTGAGCATTAGCATCACTGGAGGGTTAAGATGTGGTTTGGTTGCCTTCGTAATTATTGATAAGTTTACGAACCGACTCTATGAAAAAGTTATTAAATGCATTAGCTATATTATTTTGACCATTTACTTCCTCTCCGTCAAAGTTTATTCTATCAGGAATTCGTTTCCCCTTAAATGATAAAGTATTAGTGTCAGAATTTATAATATTCCACGCACACCTAGTTACATTAGAGGCAGTTGATAATTTTTGTGAGTTGTAGCTCTTTTTTGTATCAACAACTCTATATTTATGATCTTTTAATCGGGTTTTATAAAGAGTTCTCAGATCGTCCTTATTGCAGTCTTTCACGCGCCTATAAAGCTCTCTCAAAGCTTTGCCCTTATGTACCAGAGCGGGCGTAATCCAAGGATTGTGTTTTTTAACCCCTGATGAAGATTTTACTTTTATAGGAAAGCATATATCAAACAAGCTGTGGAAAGTTGAGAAAAAATAAGTAAATTTACTTTTCAGCTCCAAAATATTGAGTTCAGAAAACCACTGCTCCTTAGAAAATTAAAGTAATTTTTGTTTTCATATGAAAAACATCTTGTTTTTTTTTTAAGGGAAGGAGATGGTTTGCATTCAAGTAGCACAAAGTGTAAAATCTGTGCTTTGTGGTCAGAAAAAGTAACATCTAATGTTTCAGTACTGTTAGCAGCAGCAGTATTTGTAAATATGTGATAGATTAAGGTGCAAGACGTACCCTGAACTCTTGAAGGTTCGTAAAATGATTTTATCAGGCCATATGAGCTGGAAATATTTACAGTGTTTTGAGTTTTACTATTTTTGCAGCTAGAATCGTAATTAAAATCACCACAGATAAACAAAGAGACATGACGCTTACTTAAACAAACTAACAAATTTTCTAAACAATTGCAGAATAAGTTATGATTACCTCCGGGAGGGTGATAAAGGCTACAAACTACTATGTTAGTTTTTGTACAGTCTCAACAATGGTGGCTGTTGCTTCAAATTGGTTTTCGATTTGAAGATCACTGTCCAGGTCAATCGGAGTACAATTCCAAGCGTCACTGCGGATAAAGATGCATGTTTCACCACACGGGTCAGACTACATAGAAGCACTATAATATTTAGAAAATTAGAAATGTGTATAAATGAAACAGTTTAAAGGGATATTTTTATTAGCAGAATGAACAACATAGGCGATGTGTTGTAAGTAGGTTATTATTGATGAGAGGTGAACCACTTTTTAGATATGAAAAAAAGTATGTTTTTTATGTCTACGTCAAAATAACAAACATGATGCCAAAGTTGATGACACAGTAGGTATTTCTTATGTAACCTCGAAAATATTTAAATAAAACAAACGCGGTAGTAGTAAATCATTACGATATTCTGCAAACCATGTTCGATTTCTCTAAGAACTTGATTCGTTGGAAATATTTTACTTATGTCATTTCAAAGTGACAATTCAGATGTCAACTTTTTAATACTTTGTGGCACACCTTCATAGAAAAAGTCTTATCGCAACAAAATAACGTCACATTATCAGTATTTCGGCTAGTTATATTTCTGAATAAGGTGAACTTCCAAAACCGATAAATTCAAATTGAAAACGCCCCGCAATAACTTGGCCTATCGAGTTGCTTTTGCACCCCGTTTAAACGCTATCCCGGTCGTGCTCGTTGGGAATTTAACTGGGCCAGCCATTTTTTAACCTTAACAGATTTCAGCACTCATTATCGGATTATTCCATTCAATTTCGCTTCCCCCTTAATTCCGATTCGACCCCAAAGTATCCTTGGATTAGAGTTACTTTTCATTTACCGATCCGCCCGCCGCGCCGAGTCAATTTGGAGAACGTTTTAATTTTCTAGTCTGGAGATAAACTAATGAAAGAGTTGTTGAATGTTGTCGAGTGGCTTCTATAATTGCTTGGTATTTTTTTCAGGATTGTTTGCACACATTTTATTAAGTTATATTTTTAGTTCTAATATTATACACTCCTGGACAAAACATCCGAAATTTGGGTTTTTTCGTTATAATTCTGTAAAATTCTTAACATAATTACACATTTTCGTATTTTCAATATACTAGGAGAAACAAAATGTTGTTTTTATGTGTTGGTATCAAAACACTCATTAATCCACCTAGTTTTTAATTTTCCTGCTCTGACCTCAATGACCCCCTCTAATCGCGGCGGCATACTATAAATGAGGTTGGCAATAACGTTTTGGGTCCAGTCGCCTCCATTCTTCCTGAATAACAAGTCGTAGTGCACCGGTTGTTTCTGGAACGACTTCATGCAACCTCATAAGCTTGTAAAATTGTTAACTTAATTACACATTTTCGTATCTTCAATATACTAGGAGAAACAAAATTTTATTTTTATGTGCTAATATCAAAACACTCATTAATCCACCTAGTTTTTAATCTTTCTGCCTCTGACCTCAATGACCCCCTGTAATCGCCGCGGCATACTATGAACGAGGTTGGCAATAACGTTTTGGTCCAATCGCATCCATTCTTCCTGAATAACAAGTCGTAGTGCACCGGTTGTTTCTGGAACGGTTTCATGCAACCTCATAAGCTTGTAAAATTGTTAACTTAATTACACATTTTCGTATCTTCAATATACTAGGAGAAACAAAATTTTATTTTTATGTGCTAATATCAAAACACTCATTAATCCACCTAATTTTTAATTTTCCTGCTCTGACCTCAATGACCCCCTCTAATCGCCGCGGCATACTATAAATGAGGTTGGCAATAACGTTTTGGGTCCAGTCGCCTCCATTCTTCCTGAATAACAAGTCGTAGTTTTTTCTGGAACGACTTCATGCAACCTCATAAGCTTGTAAAATTGTTAACTTAATTACACATTTTCGTATCTTCAATATACTAGGAGAAACAAAATTTTATTTTTATGTGCTAATATCAAAACAAAATACAAATTAAATTGAGGTTGGCAATAAATCTTCTTCCTGAATAACAACTCATAAGCTTGTAAAATTGTTAACTTAATTACACATTTTCGTATCTTCAATATACTAGGAGAAACAAAATTTTATTTTTATGTGTCCATTCTTCCTGAATAACAAGTCGTAGTGCACCGGTTGTTTCTGGAATATTCATGCAACCTCATAAGCTTGTAAAATTGTTAACTTAATACACATTTTCGTATCTTCAAATACTGAGAAACAAAATTTTATTTTTAATATCAATTTTAATAATTCAGTTTAAATTCTTCCTGAAAACAAGTTGTTTATATCCGACAAAATTTTATTTTTATGTGCTAATATCAAAAACTCATTAATAGAACTGTAACGGCATACTATGAACGAGGTTATACTAACACATTTTCGTATCTTCAATATACTAGGAGAAACAAAATTTTATTTTTATGTGCTAATATCAAAACACTCATTAATCCACCTAGTTTTTAATCTTTCTGCCTCTGACCTCTGAATAACAAGTCGTAGTGCACCGGTTGTTTCTGGATTCGTATCTTCAATATACTATGGAGAAACAAAATTTTATTTTTATAACTTAATTACACATTTTCGTATCTTCAATATACTAGGAGAAACAAAATTTTATTTTTATGTGCTAATATCAAAACACTCATTAATCCACCTAGTTTTTAATCTTTCTGCCTCTGACCTCAACACCGGTTGTTTCTGGAACGGTTTTATGCAACCTCATAAGCTTGTAAAATTGTTCAATTACACATTTTCGTATCTTCAATATACTAGGAGAAACAAAATTTTATTTTTATGTGCTAATATCAAAACTTTAATCCACCTAGTTTTTAATCTTTCTCGCTCAATGACCCCCTCTAATCGCCGCGGCATACTATAAATGAGGTTGGAAAATTGTTAGTGCACCGGTTGTTTTTTATGCAACCTCATAAGCTTGTAAAAGCAAAATTTGCCAATATTAAACAAAATTTTATTTTTAAAAACAAAACAAAAACTAGTTTTTAATCTTTCTGCCTCTGACCTCAATGACCCCCTGTAAAAAAACGTTGGCAATAATATTGATCCAAAAAAAATCATATTTTTCGATATGGTTCAATGCAAATACATAAAAGGTGTAAATATAACATTCGTTATATTCGTGACATTTGACACGCTATCTGTCAAAGCGAATCCAGGTGACATAACAATACATATGCGAGGTGAATAATTTTGATTTGCCTTAAAACAAAAAAAAAACAAAAACAATGAAAAAACGAAATATTGATCGAAAAAAAATCATATTTTTCGATAGGTCAATGCAAATACATAAATTGTAAATATAACATTCATCGAAATTAAAATTACGCGACCGAAATTTTACTGTACCAATATACAAGCAAAATAAGTGAAGTTAAACAAAAAGTGTACTGAACTAATATAGTAATTAAAGTGTATTAGAAAAAAAAATGAAAATGTATAACTTTAATCTAATATGTAACAAAAATAATTAATGTTAATGGACAGTTCATTCTTTATAAAATATTTTCAAATGCCTTGCAGCAATATGACTTAAGTAAACAAGCAAATAAAAAACATTTTAATGACATTATTCGTTATAAAAATCAATAACGCAGTAAAAAGGTCTTTCAATGAGGTACGCTTTGGTTTTTTTTTCGGAAAAGTGCAAACATATGGATTGTTTTTAAATATTCTGGAAGGTGATTGTAAAGTTTTATGGCGTTGTAAATATTTGATTTTTTTTATTAATTCTGTGGAAGGAATGGGAAGGTATATGTCATGCCTAGAGTTTCTGGTAGGCTTTACGTTTTGTGGACTTTCCGGGCATGCATGCAGGAAGTGATAATATTTCATGTTTTTTGAAATAGTATTGGCAGTGTGCTCTATTGTTTAGACCAAACCAATAGCAGATTGCTCTCTTTTGAAGCCTAAAAATACTAAGAAATTGCTTGCTGGTAGAGCAGCCCCAAAAAGGAAGGCCAGAGATGGCCGGAGATGGGATTTGAATAGAGAGAAATAAGTAAGTCCGGCAGAAATTCTGAAAAATTGGCGACCGAGAAAATTCTGTCCCTATGGCGAGGTCTCTGTAAGAGCCTAAAAGGAATACTAAATTTTGAAAATATTGCTTCGTAATCGGAAAGACCTGTGTTACAAACCTGAGATTGAACCTCTGATGGAGAAAAATCAGACGTTACGTAATCAATGATAGAAGAAGAGTATTTTGAAATTATAGTTGGAGACGATAGATGCATTGCAAGGCCCAAAGATTTGGATATAGAAATTAAATATTTGTGGGTGGCATAAACAGTAGCATAGTCAATATTAAGGTCCCCGCATAGAGTTTTTCTGCCTTTTACTGTTAGACTATCTATCAAATTTAGCAGGTAATTAAAGAAAGATTGTACACAATGGCGGCTCGTGGGTTTAAGAACGGGTGAAGCGCAGTGTAGCCAGGTGCATAGCGCCGCAGGCAAAAACAGAGTGCCAGTCCCAAAAGAGCTTTTTTTCTACCTTTTTATGATGTTAATTATCTAAAAAAATAGGAGATATATTTTTGTAGTGTTCTTGAATGTCTATATTGCTTATCGCTATATAGGAGTCCAAAAGTTCTTCGAAATTCCCACGATTGTCCGGAGAATCAGATTCAATGTGCCCCCGAAATGTTATTTGTTGTTTACCCAAGAAAACAGTCGCACGAATAGGTAACTGCATAAACCTTCTATTTAGAAGAACATTGTCATTACACATTTTTATATCCAATCTTGAATTTTCCCTCAAAGCGTCTTCAATTGTACTGAGGCCTTTCTTTAAATTTGCAAACGAAATAGCGCACTGAATATGTTCCAAAGAAGTTTCATGCCTACTAGAACCTCCCGTCACATTCCCAAAATTATTGAACCCCTCTTTATTCCATATGCTTGATTTTACACCTACAGTTAAACAGGGCATAAAAAATAGTTTAAATAAATACTTCCACTCATCCACGTATAATCCGAATACCACTAATTTCGAAACCTAGGAAAGAAAACTGTGTCTTTTGACTTCCCTTGTTTTTCTATTTCAAGGACAGATCCTTCGGCGCCCGTATTTAAAAAGTCTCTTTTGTCCTCGGTTTTCCACCGGGAAAATGGTTCGTCTAACTTTTACGGTACCACAAATACCACGATACACGACACGATGCGTTGCTATAGCAACCGCCGTAAACAAATCTAAGCGTGAAAGCCGGCGTGCGGGGGGAGTCTGAAGCGAATTTTTTTGCTGCTGATTGTAAATCCTCAACGGGTCGCTCTTATGAAAAGGTGTTCAGCGCGCTACGTTTTTAATTCATTATTATTTTTTGAGTATATAAGGCACTAGGTTTGATAGAAAATAATGGTATAATTAAATAAATAATGTGAATTTATATAAAACATACTATATTTTTATAATAGAAATGTAGATTATAAAATGTTTAATATCTTAAGTAATTTGATTGGAAAATGTAGGTGAAGCGGCGCTTCACCCGCGTCCCCTGGCGAGCCGCCACTGATTGTACATCAGAATTTGGTGATCTATAATTACAGATTACATTGAGATCAAAGTTTTGATTATATACTACATGAAATTCAAAAAAGTTATCCGCTGACAACCTACTAGCTGTCTAAAAAAATAAAAGAAAACAAGATGGAAATGTATTATTTATTCTATGTAAGCAAAACCGTCTTATAAATTTTAAGATGTTCTAAAAATATTTTCATGATAACCAACATGTCTGAGTGGTGATCATGGCAGAAGGGGTCTTAGATTGATCATCATCGATGTAAAAAAGATTAGTTTCATGAAAATAGGTTTTGTATACATAGAATAATAAATATGCATTCTTCTTTAGTAAGCCACCCAGTAGAGCTTTCACAGTTGGATTTAAGGAGTCAGGTTTTTGTTTTTAAATAATTTAAGGAAGGCAGGTAATAGTAGTAAGCTGCTATTACAAAAGATCACTTTTTGATATAGAGCATGTTGCTTACAAGTGGTCAGATGAAAGCACATTCAGCGATTTAATGAAAACATGGCCATTCCACGCAAAAATAATGGATTTTATAAAATTTTAATTATTTCTAAAATAAATATATATGTTGAAATTATATTTTCTTTATTTAAAATAGGAGGTACTTATCAAGAAAGTATTATTAAGTACTTTTTTATTAAAACAAGTTTATTTTGATATTATATAAAAATAATCGAAGGAATATCGAAAGTAGTATACAAACTAAATTAAGAACAAACAACAAACATCAACGCGTGCTTTCTCTTTCTCTGACTTGTTTTAATAGCAAATTTTTGCCAGGTTAATCTAGCGGGTCTGAACATTTAAATACATAAAAGGTTTCTCGCTTAGATTGATCATCATCGATGTAAAACAGATTAGTTTCATGAAAATAGGTTTTGCATACATAGAATAATAAATATGCATTTTTCTTTAGTAAGCCATCCAGTACAGCTTTCACAGTTGGATCTAAGGAGTCGGATTTTTTGTTTTAAAATAATTTAAATTAATAAATTTATTAATTTGCACTTATTTAGAGTGTGTTTACAAGGAAACTACAGAGCCTGTTGCTTACAAGTGGTCAGATAGAAGCACATTCAGCGAATTAATGAAATAATGTTTTTTTTTAAATTTTTATTTCTATGAAGTATATCACATCATATCAATAATTATTATTTTGTGTCTTAATTTAAAATAAATATGCAATTATATTTTCTTTATTTAAAATAGTAGGTACTTATGAAGAAATTATTATTAAGTACATGCGAAATCAAAATTGTATTTCTTGTAAGATTTTTTTATTAGAAAGGGATTTTTTTTTAAAACAAGTTTATTTTGATATTATAGAAAAATAATCCAGAAATATTGAAAGGAGTATACAAACTAAATTTGTTTTAAATATATATTTGCTTAATACAAAGAAAAAGAAACAATAAAATATTAATCAAAACAACAAATTAAGAACAAACAACAACGCGTGCTTTCTCTTTCTCTTTGTCAGTTTAATAACAAATTTCTGCCATTAATTAATTAATGTTAATCTAGCATATCGATTTAGGTTCATACTATATACTATTTAGTATAAATAAAAACACCCATACAATAACAATAAACATAAAAATATTCTAAACTCTGGATAACCAAGGGATTCTAAAGTCAATCAGAACCAAAGAAAATGAATATAAAAAGAATGAAAGCAATTCAATCCTGTTTAAAAACCAATATAACAGCTATAAAAATTTAATTTAAGATTAGATTAAGATATTTTCAAAGCAAGATTAAAGAAAACCAAAAAAAAATTAAAAATTCTTTGGAATATCTGAAAAAATAAAAGTTTCTTGAGCAACTCAACATCTATAAGAGAAATTAAAACTCAAGATGG
Organism: Kuschelorhynchus macadamiae; assembly: GCA_030620095.1. NCBI lineage: Eukaryota > Metazoa > Arthropoda > Insecta > Coleoptera > Curculionidae > Kuschelorhynchus > Kuschelorhynchus macadamiae. Next base: position 1,207,833 of record JAUTXW010000036.1, read on the forward strand.
ATTACTTTGATTAGATCACACAAACATCAGTAATATTTTTATAAAATGATTATTTTATAAAGATTTGTTAAAGCTTAGCTATTAATATTCCCACTGTAGAAAATACACGTACATTACAAATAACACTTTAAAAGAAATCGAGACATTGATTGATTCATTAAAAATGCAGAAAGCACCAGGCTGTCCTGAAACAACTTCTGAAAGTTTAAAAAAAGTCAAATCAAAAATATTTGTCAATTTCTTACCTAATTTTTGTTGTAAAATTGTTAAACCGTTGGTGATACAGCTGATCCATCTAATTATAGACTGAGTTTAACAAAAATGTTTGAAACCGTAATAAAAACAAATTACCTAAATAAATACAAGTCATTCGGATTTAGGGAACGAAAAAGCACCCAAGATGCAATAAGTTATCTTATGGACTGAGTTACAAAGCCATCGTTAGTAGTTATCATTGCATGGGTTTTTTTTAGATTTAACTAAAGCTTTCGACATTGTAAATAATTTGATCTTGTTTAAAATCTTGGAAACTATTGGGATACGTGGAAAGACATATATACACATCTATCAAACTACTTATCGAATAGATTTTAAATGGTAAATATAAATAATTGTATCAGTTATAAGAAAGTAATAAAGGGGGTGTGTTATGGACACTCATCTTAAAAACATCTGCCCTTGTTTTTAAGGAATCAGAGCTCTTTGACAACTTGATTTTTATCGCGTGATTATCGACTTAAAAATAAAACTGAGATAACCGAAATATCTTACCATTATGAAACTAGACAAAAGGGCCATTTTTAAGCTCTAACGCAGTTAGAAAGAAAACCAACGAAATTGCAAAATCCTCGCACGAAATTGCAAAATCCTCGCAAAAAGTTGTAACTCTAAAGCATTGTTAAAAAATATTTGCCATTAATGTATACGGGCCACAACAGACAAGATAAGTGGAATTTGTCAGTACCTGCTCACAACCATGATTTTTTGCAGGTTTCCGATGTTTATTTGCGATTTGTTTTTCATATTATTTTTTGTATCTTATTTTATGGAATTGTAAATTACTTGTTTGTTATTATTATTATATATTATTATTAGTTTTTTGGCGAATTGGAGAATGGTAGGGGAAATATCAATGTAGAGGCCGGTTTGAGTTAACCAAGAATAAACTGATCCGGGACAGATTTTGTAGGATTATATTGTGACAATTTTAATAAAAAATTGCGTTTTAAGACTAAATTTCAACAACGCAATGCAACAATGACGGCCTATGACTGATTTTTCTAACACGTGAAGTTTTTTACCTTATTTATTGTAATTATTATTAAAAATTCACTGTTATATCAATAGGTCCCTTTTTCATTTTTTATTACATGAAAAAAATATGTATTTGCTTATGTGTCACTAGCAAAATTAAAACAATATAGACATTAGTCCATTGTTACTTAAACCTTCGCGTCAGTTGTATACTTAGGCAATAATTGTATTATTTTCATTTTATTTTGATAACGTATTTTTTTAGTTATAAGAATATTGTGTCACTAAATCTGATTTTTTTTTACATCGAGTGGTTTAAATCGCGATTAAAATCAGTGATTTCAATCGACTAATCTTAATCAAAGCAACCCTGACCTGATATTAAAAGTCCGAAATATTGATAGCACGTTTTTTTTTCGTTACAGTATGCCCAAGAGAGTCAACACGAAAAAATCCTGCGCGGTCTCGCGGTCGGAATTTCGTTCAACATGTACGGTCGCCTCGAGGAGGCCGAGCCTCTGATCCAACAATTGACAACCGACAAAGACCCGATCTTGCGTCGATCGGGAATGTACACCATCGCGATGGCGTATTGTGGAACAGGACACAATCAAGCGATCAGGAAGCTCCTCCACGTTGCGGTAAGTACTTCTGTGTTTATGTGTTGCTCTTCTTCAACAGTGTTTACAAAGTATACTTAGATTCTTGTCTCGTGAGTCGACTTTTGGTAAAACAAACCTTCACCTTATAGATATAAATACATACGACTTTCCATTTCTGTCAAAAGGATATTTTTGCATCAATAAAATTCTTCTGATTTATTTTACTAAAACACCAAATTTTGGATTGTTTCTAAAATATCAGTCTTTTTTTGAAAATGAAGTGCCCAGTGGCGGCTTGTTGACCACTGAAAATATTTTTTTTAAATAGTTTTAATTTTAATAATTTTCGGATCAAATGACTAAAAAATAATGCATAAATTATTTCTTATTATGTCTTTTGATCCCGACGAAAAAAACACATATCGTACCTATTGTCCGACTGTCCGAGCACATCGCTAAACGGCCCTGCTGGAATATATTGGAAAAGATTACGCGAGGTCACGCTGTGGATGCAGAAATCACTGTCAAAATTCGTATAAACGGGGCCGCCTGATTGAGGGACTCGGTAAGGTTTTGCATATTTTATTTTAGTGAGATGTTGGCGTTTCGCGTAATTGCACCGCGGCGGGTCGGTACACATAAGTTGAACATTTTGCGAGTTTTTTAAAATTTAATTAACTTAATTAAATACCTAGGTACCTATTGTTTTCAATTCGTTCGAGGCAAAATGAATAAAATAAACAGCCTATTAGTGAAACTTTTTTCTACGCAATAGCTCGAGGAAAAAATTCAAATCAAGGAGCTTGGAACAGCTCTCCCCCGATTTAGATCTAACCAAAACGCAGAAGGCTTCCACCTCTAGTTCATCAAGTTTCAAAGGCCGTGTAAGGAAGTTTAATCGAAATATCTATTCGAAAAATAACTGGATTTGTGGATGCGATCAAAAAAATGCATTTTTTTGTTTTGTTTGGTGGTGATTCTACATGGACAAGGCATGGGGTTACTGATTTAGTGCATATTTATGAGAAAATTAAAACGCATGAGAACACCAAGGTACATATAATGAATATTTTTAGTTTTTCTATCAAATATCATGGCTCAATTTAGTTCTTTAGTTTAGTTAGATATATTTTAAACACCATTATCAACTGTATTAGATTTTGTGGTGCATTAGAATTCGCATTGAGAGGTCATGATGAAACCGAAGAATCCGGAAATAAAGGAGTGTTCCGAAAACTGATAGATTTTAATTCTCAACTGGACTTCAACAAAGCAACAGCATTTATAGTGACCTCTAAGACGATACAGAACGAATTATTGGACTGTATGATTAGCGTTTACATAAAAGTTAGACATAAAAGGCGAATAAATTATCTCAAGGAACTCAAGATTATTATTAAATTTTTTATAATGTTTAATTTTTTACTAATTTAGCAAGTAGTATGAATGGTATATAATGGATGTAACTAGTAATTTTTTCTATTAAAAAAGACATAAAAAGGCAAAAAATTAGTCATTTTGGGCGTGACACCCCGAAAAATGTACGCCTGCGGCGCAATTTTTGACCACCGCCACGGGCCGCCACTGGAAGTGCCTCTTATATTTTTTATTTGTTTTAAATTTAGATTTTGATTTTGTGCCTTGAAATATATTTTAATTTTAATAATAAGCATAATAATACCAATTTTTTAACTACTGATGTACAGGCTCATCAATGTTTCTGTGTGTAGGGTGCCTCAAAAAAACATTAAGAACATAAATAAATATGTAAATGGAATTGCTTGAACATTTTCTAATTATTCTTAAATATAGAGCTGGTGAGATTTAATTCAAATAATACATACTTCAACAAATGTTAATAGTTTTTAACAGCTATTTTTGATACCCGTTCTGTTCACTGAATGGTCTAAAATTCCCTTCACTAAATCTTAGAATTGTTTTTTATTTTTTTAAGCAAAAATTCAGAAATTAGTAGCTGCTTAAAATGGAGTTGTGTTTACACATTACCATAACTCTTTTGTCTAAATGAGATTCATTTTGCAAATAAAAATTTAAAAAAATTAACAATTTTGAGAAATTTAGGTATTTACATATTTAAAATATTAAAAATACTTTTGAAAATCTACAAAAAAATCTAGCACCAATCGAAAAGATTTCAGATATTTTTTAACTAATTCAAAAATAGATTTTTATGTAACCAAGTGCACTAAGAAGCTAGGAAATTTTGAACCGTAACCACACAGTAAAAAAATACCTTAATGCATGAGTTACATGTAATATTTTGTCTACGATCATGCTATTTTACAAAAAAAATGAGCAACTTGCGATAATTTTTATCTAGGATGGCCACCGTCAGCGCCGCACAGCGGCAATAAATCAAAAGTATAAAAATTAGATAGATACTTTTTATTTAGTATAATAATTACTGGATAGTAGTTTTTAAGTTTATATGATTTTAGCTATCTAATAATTTTTATTTATTTTCATATAAATAATGTTAACTTGCTAAAATAAAACGCAAAAACCTCTCAATAGGTGAAAATAAACATATCAATTTTGACGTTTAGATGCTTTATAGCGTCTGATAAAAAATACACAAATCTAAAGCCTACCTTTCAATAGCGGCAAACCGTAGATAACCACCTGCTAATAAACTAAATGGTATTTTTAGTTTGTTGTGACCCCCTTATGACATTTTATTTAATGATAATTTTTTATTTTTTTTCACGCTTGCTTTACTGGTCAAACAACCGTGGGGAGGGACAATCGTAATTTAGTCAAAAAACCTTTCAAAATAAAAATCTATATTTAACTGACTATTAATTCTTTTTACAACTTTTAAGAACATATAATAATCTTTTAAGCTCTACCCTGCAAAAGGGCTATTTATTGCTTTATTATATTTGTCACGCACTTGAAAATAGATAAATTATTCTTGTGGTACCAGACATGCTTACTTTTTGGTAGCAATATATTTTGGTTACTAATTTTGTCTAGTACCTGTAGGCAAATTTACATCTATTAAGGCTACAACGATTTTCTGTTTAAATAAATGTAATTCTATTATGTGTCATGTTAATAGTAATGATTCTGTGCCACTATAGCTTTAATGAATGGCCTGCAAAATTCGTAACACTACTTTACCTAATCAGATCTTTTTTTTTTATCCAGAGGAAATAGGTAATAAAGTGTAGCGTCACGCGAAGGTGTTATTAACATTTTATTAACCAAATCCAGTCCCGAAGAAAAATTGGAATATAACCCGAGCTATAAATCTTATCTGGTATGCAAAAGGGAAAAGAAAAATCCCGTTGGGCTAAGCGGAATAGAAATTGGCGGGATTTTGAGGCAGAAATTTGATATACTTGAGGAAATATTACGTATATTTTAGGCAAATTTTTTTGCAATTTGCTTTACGATTTTTTTACTAGTAAATTTTTTAGCATTACGGATTCTTATTGTCTTCATCGTCACAAAAGGTTTGCTTATGATGTGCTGCTTTAGTACGCGATAATAGATAAAACATTGACTGCGGACACGGGTGTAACAAGCTGCAATAGGACAGGGTGAGTAACTTTGTAGGGGCTGTTTGTTTCATGTTTGTTCATCTGATACTATTAGAATTGCATCCGGTTGATTTCTAAACAGATCTAATAATGTCTCAGACATGATATATCTCTTTTTAATACCATGATTTTCAATTTTTTGATAAGTTTGTATCTTAAAAGCTTTAAACTTAATTACTTTTAAAACATTATGTATCTTACTCTTTGACATATTTAAAATTTGAGCGATTTTGTTAAAACTTCTTTGGTCTATAAAATGTCATTTAAAAGATTGTTTTCAGAGTCTCTGTTTTGTCGTTTTTCCTTTCCATTGTCTCAGTTTCCGAAAATTTTCTTACCTCGCTTAGGATTGATTTTCGAGTAGGCTTATTTCTTTCAAAAATTATTCTGAATCTTCTTGTTATTGTAATTGAATTAGTATTAGTGTAGAGCAAAACAGAGTGCGCCTTTTCTCTTTGGGTAAACATTTTTGAGTCACGTAAATAATTAATAATAATCTGACATTTTTGTCAAAAAATGTCAGGTGAAGCAGCGTTTCACCTGAAAATTTTGGGTGGCAAAAAACCTAGAGTTTACAACTAGTATGAAAGAGATTGCCCCTAAGTTAAATGTATCGTGTGGAGCGTAAAAAACAAAAATTTTTCTTCCAAGAGAAAACTGTTTCTAATAAAATTAATGTAGATGAGTTGTTGTTGTTGTTTCTGTTGTTTGTTCTGAAAAATTATAACAAATTATACGTTTTTAGAAAAGGGGCTGATCAGTCTTCTAAATGAGTGTTAGATATACAGGGTGTTCTATTTGAAATAAGCTTTTTTTTTTTCGCTATTTTCAAATAATTATTGAGACTTAGCAACAACGTAGGCAAAAACTTAAAGCAATTCTAAGTAGTTCACTGAAAACCGCATCTTAATATCTTTACTCGATTTTGAGATATAATCTGGTAAAATGTGATGCTTTATAGATGGACACCCTGTATTTTGAATTTATTAATATTTAGAGGCTCCATTATATTCAGTTTATGACCCTTAGTTTCTTTGAGTAAAATTTTAAAATTATCGAAAGTATGGCTAGTCTCAATTAAGTATTTTGCGTAATTTGATTCGGCTTTTTTGTTTGATGAAGCATTTATAGTGTTCTATTTTTTACGAAATATGTGCCCGTTTTGTCACATACTCCAAAATTTGGTTGGTATATTGGTCGTTCTAATAGCTATGCCGTTTAGAAATGTAGCAATTTTAGAGCTAACATTGCCTATACATATAGGACATAACTTTCTATGCATTCGTTTTATTTTCTTGATGTTATGGTAAATCGTACTGATAGCTTTTTTTATGTAACTTTGTTTTATAAAATTTCATCAGTTAGATTTATCGAATACCCATTGTTTATAGAGGTCTGTTTGATGACGTTAAAACTTCCTCTGAAAATTAGTTTTACTTAAAGTCATAATTACATTAAATCTATGATAAGCGTCTAGTTAATTTTTTAACGGTTAAATTTAAAACATTTATATTATTTTTATATTCTATTTAAACTGTAAATTTTATATCAGACAAATAAAAAAAAACATTATTAATTTATTTAGTTTTAAGTTAATTTTTGATCAAGCTAGGAAGTTTGCCAGTTATTTGTTTAGAGGTTACGAGTAAATTTATATGTCATTTTACTTTTATTGTTTGAATTCAAATGTATTTTCGGATATCTGCTTTTTGCTTCTTATTATTCGTTACATGACTTTCGACAATAATACAGAAAATCTTTATATTCTCACCGCCTGATGGCAATCCTTATTCAAAAGAATCCCTCTAAATTATGAATACTGTTCTCAAGGGGATCTTTTCAATATCACCCAAAACCGACCTTTCACATGCTAGCATATTACATATTTAATATATAATTTATTTCTGGAGAAAGGAAACTTCTTTTTCTAATTTTATGTATTCTTTTTTATCCGCCAAGAGCAATTGCTCATTTTTAAGCAAAACTGTACCGTTGGACGGGCGAACTTATACATGCAAATGTTTCGACAAAATTCCAGATTCAATTATTCAATAAAAATTAAGATATTGAGTTGCGGTGTTTTTTTAACCAACACTGTTTCAATTATAATCAACTCTCTTAACCCCGAGCGGTGTCCATATTCTATACATTTTTTTTATAAAATCATGGACTTTGCTACTCGAATTGCTCCAAATAATGTAATCGAGTAGACCTCATATGAAACGAATATCGGCATTAGCCACATATAGGAAATTAATTAATTAAATTGTGGCTACTTCCCTAAAATTATATAATTTTTTCCTGCCAATCTCAAAAATACCCAAGCAATCAGTTTTGAGAACTTAAAATTAAAAGAAATTTATTTAAATATACAGGGTTATTCACGCAACCCGTTCATTAAAAGTTTTTGATGATGCCATTTATTTTCAACTTCCTGTCACTTCCGGTTTAACCGAAAGTTGGTACCAACTTGCTTATTTTAAATGGAACACCCTGTATTTTATGATATTTTTGGATTCTACGGAGAATTTTAATGCTATTTTATGTAGCATGTCCTATACCTAGGTTCAAGCGTTCTTAAGATACTTGATCTTGAACCAAAAATGAGCCTTCGGGGCCAAATTTTAAAATCTCATATTTTTGTAAGTTTTGAAGATATAATCTTCATATTTTGCAGACGATCGGTAAATAATCTTAGGTTTCTATTTTTTTTATTGAATTTGTCTATTTTTATACAGGGTGTCCTAAATTCAGCGGCAAACATTCACATTTTCAAAGCCGCTAAAGTCCGTTTTTTTAAATGGGACACCCTATAACTTTATGCGCTATTAAATGTATAACTTAATTTTCTATCGAAATGTATTAAGGTTCCCTATACCTATTCGTAATCATTTTCGAAATAATCAGCTTTTTATTAAACTATCATATGTATTTGCTAAATGCTTACACCTTTCCGTAGTAAGCCATGGAAAAACAATTATTGTGCTTTTCTATTCAACATGACAGCTGATTTGAAACTTTTAAATTTAAATAAAATAACACTCAAAAGCTGATATTCTCAATTTATTTTATATTCGCGGAGAATGTTACAAAATATTGGAGAGAACGTGCCATGTTTTTAATGAAAAACATCCTCATTTATCGCCAATGAACAAGAGAAAATTGAAGAGGATTGAACCGAAATTTTTTCGTTTCGGAAAAGTTAAAGTTATAAAAAATGTAATAAATTGTTTACATTATTTTTAACCATATCTACTAAGTTCGAGACTGTTCTAAACTTGTTTCAGTGAACTTAGAAATTATAGCAATCTAACAATCAACAATAAATAAATAAAATAATAAAATTGAATTATAACAAATGTTCTATATGCTGTCCGTTCATTTGAACACACATTTCAATTCTTCTGTACAGTTGCTGTGGCCCGTTGAATTTGTCCGTTTTCTAATTCGGTAAAAGCTGTTCGTATCCTGTCCAGTAAATCTTGTTGGTTATTTACTGGGGAAGCATAGACTTTACCTTTGATAAATCCCCATAAATAAAAGTCTAGGGGTGTTAAATCAGGCGATCGCGGGGGCCATCTCCAAGGGCCATTGGGACCAATCCAGCGATCTTCAAAAATTCGAGATAATTGGAGATAAACTGCAGCGGAATTATGTGCTGGTGCCCCATCTAATTGATACCAGTAATTTTGCAGCTCACCAATAGAAATTTCTTCTATAAATTCAGAAACCGTCCCTCGTAGAATTTCCAAATACTTATCACTGTTTAAATCGTCGTCATAAATACAGTACCGGAAATGATCATTTAATACTATACCGAAAACATTGAAGCTAAACCTCTCTTGAGAACGCGTTTCGCGTAAAGCGTGCGGATTTTCTGCTGCCCAGAAATGTTCGTTTCGTTTATTTGTTATTCCTTCTCTAGAAAATTTCGCTTCGTGCGTCGGTCCAAAATATTTTTGAAAGGAATTGAGGGTCCTCTTGAATTTTCTAAAAGATGAATTCGCAAAATTCTACTCGTCGGACGTCATCACCAGGTCTCAAGGCTTGCACGTTTTGGAAGGAATAAGGGTGCATATGATGTTCGCTCAAGATTCTGTTCAAGTTGTAGAACCATATGGAATGTTACCATACTTAATATCTATAGAAAAAATGATTTCAGAAAGTTCTTAACCCTGTTTATTGACTATATTTACACTTTTCGCCTATTAAACATACCATACATCTAAGAGAAAAGCAAACGAGAAAAATATTAACTTAAAACACTAATTAAACTTTATTTTTTCCGTTTATGAGGTGTCCAATCTTCTCTCTTCAAAAACCAACAGTAGTCACCTATCATGGCTGGATCCCATCGTCCTTGGTACCGAATTTCCATTGTTCTGATATTTTGGTGAAACCTTTCACCCTGCTTGTCACTAACAGCTCCCAAATTTTTAGGAAAAAATGACAGATGGGAATGGAGGAAGTGAATTTTTAATGATAGTCTGGCACCAAGCGCTTTATAGGCATCTAAGAGTTCATTAACTAATTATTCATAATTTTCATCCATATTGTTGCCTAAAAATCCTCTTACTACATTAACAAATGAATTCCATGCTCTGAGTTCCTGCGTGGTAAGCTTTTCCGTAAAACTGACATCGTCCAGCAATTTTCTGATTTGTGGGTCAATAAACATGCCTTCTTTTAATTTGGGATCACTTAACTGGGGAAGACTTGTCTTAGGTATTCAAATCCATCACCATCTTTATTCAAAACCTTCACAAAGTTTTTCATCAGCCCAAGTTTAATGTGAAGAGGAGGCAAAAGGACATTTTTGGGATCAACAAGAGATATAAATTTAACATTTGGAGATCCCGGTTGAAATTCGCTTCTTTTTGGCCAAATGTTTGTTACATAATGCTGATTTATTGCACAACTGTCCCATAAACAAAGAAAACAGTAATATTTTGTAAATCCCCCCTGAAGTCCCACTAAAATCGCTGTAACTTGTAAGTCCCCACGTATCTGCCATTTATACCTATTGTAGTTTATTTTATCCAAAATCGTGCGCATATTTTCATAATTTTCTTTCATTGCAACTGAATGGGCAACTGGTATAGAGGGTTTTAAATTTCCATTATGCAATAACACAGCTTTTAAGCTATATTCATAGGAATAAGCGCCACTCCCAGGGAGAATGTTCAATATCAAGTTCCTGCATTAAACTTTCTATATCAGTGCACGCGCACAACGAATTTTCAATACTGTAGAATTCAGAAAACATAGAATTTCTTTTTCTGAAATTCGTAATTTTTGTTTCTTTGGCCAATAGGTTCCATTCTTGCTTGAATAACCCCAAATCACGTACTAAATCATTTCATTCACTTTAAACAATCAAATGTGGCTCGCCGGAACTGGGAGCTGTGGTAAAAGTGGGATCGGTGCACTGTTCTTCTGAGCTGCTTGATGATGCGTTATCTCCATTATCTCCAAAATCAATAGCTTGCCAATTTAAAGGCGCAATCGGCACTGGCAAATTTGCATTATGAGGAACAGGTCGTTTGGCAGATTGCAAATTTGGATATTCTGTATTGTGCTTTCACTTTTTGGAATAACCTTCAGTCTTTGTCAGGCAAAAATAACAATCTTCAGAATGATTGGTGGGTTTTCACCATACCAATGGAATGCAAAAGGCATACTTTTTCTCTTTCCCTTCACCCACTGCACCAATGATACACTACAACACAGCACACATGGGGAGCCCACCACTTATCCCCAATTAACACACCAAAATATTTAAAGTAGCCTTTTTTACATTTTCGGAAAATGGTCTGGCTTGTGATTTCACCAGAAATTCTCCACAAATATAACAAAATTTGTCAGGAGAAATTTTGCAACTTCGGCGCGTTTGACTCGACATTCTCGTCTTCACATACACTTGCTTATCGATACACAGAGAACCACTCAATTCGAAACTCAACGGAAGAGTGATGTTTAACGTTTATTTTATGTCTAATGTTGTAAACAACCCAGTCTAGGTAATTTTTCCGTTGTAAAATGGACCCATTTTAGCCGTCCCACAATAAAATTGTTTGCCTGCCAATATAAAAGGTTCTAATTAGGCTATTAAAAAATGGTACGTATTAGGGCTTTTCGAATATTTTTTTTATTATTGGGAGGGTATTTCTTGTCGACCAGTGATTATTAAACACAAATAATTTACACGGACATAACACTAGACAAAATTGAAGGAAGATTAATTCTACACAAGGGCATCTCATTGTATAATAATAGCCCAGCCAAAAGATAAAATATATTCGAATTTTTAAAACCAAGTTAGCTCACGATACGTTACCCAGAGTTAATTTTAACTTAATTTATTTACAAAACTGTAATTTTTTATTGATGAACAATTTTGCTCTTCGTTTATTATATTTCCTGTAATGAACTTAGTTGGGAATAAAGACGTTTAACATTATATTTTGCTCTAAAAAGAGCAAAATTTTTAATAGTAATATAATAATAAATGATTTGAAACCGGCATTGAACCAATAGCTGCAACAGGAAAAAATAATTGAGAAGGCAAGAAGTGGGATAGGAATGGGAGATTTAACGGTTTGGGAGGAAGAACACGTTAGAGAAAAGTCAGATATCTTAAATCTCTTCATAATGTTAGTAATTCTATATGAAAAAGATTTTTTAAAAAGTTCTGCATGATGTTTGGAAATGGTTAGTAAACTTCTCACCCGGAGATTTCGATCATGAGCATTAGAGCGAAATTTTATCCTTTTTAAATAATAAGCCGGTTCATCAAATTTTAAAATTTTGTAATAAAAACAAGTTTCATAGAATAAAAGTGTATATTTAGCCAGCCGGCATCCTTCAATTTATGCGACACCTGCTGCTTACGGCGAATACCATATGTATATCTAAGACAGGGATTCTGAAGTCTTTGAATACGGCTAGCGTCATAAGAATCGATTGCAGGGCCCTAAACATTATGACAAAACTTAAAATGTGAGAGACAAAGCGACTCGCACAGCATTTTTTAAATCGTCTGATTTAAATAGTTGGGATGCGCGTAAAGCATATTTAATTTAGAATGACCCAACCGCAATTTTTGATTAACATATTCTGTGGATTTGAGCTTATTGTCTAAAAATACGCCCAAATTTTTGAGATTATTTTTGCAATCTATTTTATCGTTGCCAATTTGAACGTTTAAATTCTGCAGAAGTGTTGCTTTTATTGATTCACCACAACAGAAAATTGCTGCAGATTTATTAGGATTAATTTTTAAATGATGATTCTGCGATTCTTGTAAAAGACGGTGTAGGTCATTGTCAATCAAGACATAGCAAATGGTTAATGTAATTGTGTGTCATCTGCATACATATAGTAATCAGAATTCTGCAGGCTCTTAAAAAAATTGGCGGTATATATAGAATAAAGTAGGCGACCGAATATATTTCCTTGAGGCACCCCTCGAGTAACATTTAATGTCTCACATTGCTTGCCATCCAACACCACATACTGAGCGGTTTTGTAAAAAGGATTTAATTAGATTATAAGAGCCGATTCTGAAGCCTACATGCTCTAAAATTGCTAATAATTATTTATCATATCAAACGCATCGGTGTAGACTAGCTAGATCAAAACTGTTGCTTTATTATTATCAAGGACTTGATAGATATTATCTGTAATCTCAGCTAGAGCTGTGTTACAGCTGTAGCCAGCACGAAATCCAGACTGTTTAGGAGGCAAAATATTATTTATAGTTATATAAGCAGAGATTTCGTTCCCTAGAACCCTTTAAGGATCTTAGAAAAGCTAAGCAAGGCAGAAATGGATCCCAATTTGGAAAAATCATAAGGGCTACTAACTTTAGGATGTGGTAGCACTAGAGCATGTTTTCATTTATCCGGGAAATAGGCTTTTCTATTCAGCTGTTTGTTACGTGTGTCACGTACGGAACAATATAAGGCCAACATAAAAATATAAGGGTTATATTTAATTTATCATTCCCTATTGCCTTCGATTTAATATTTTTTAAAATATCAACCACCTCAGCTTCCGTTGCGTAAGAAAAATCAAACGTGTTAGGTGTTAATTTATTATTTTTATAAGAATTTGAAAGAGCTTGATGAGGTAAAGGGACCGTTTTACTTTCCTGGGTAAAATATCTATTAAGTTCATTCTGGTTTTTTAAAGTTTCAGGTATTTGTGCTCCTTTTTTTTCTTACATGTACTATTTTTTTTAATTCATTCTACTTTTCCCTTTGTGAATTAGTTTTAGAATTTTTGATTTAACTATGCTTTTTTCTCCCATCGTATTGAAGCGGTGACCAGATTACGTAATTCTTTATAATATTCATAATGCGGAGGCAATTTGGCGACTCTAAATTTATTAAGTGCTTTATTACGAAATCTAATCATTAGTCTTTTTTTAGATATAACATTTCTAATTGGGGCATGCAAATAAACAAAATTAAAATTTAAAAAGTTATATTTCTCATCAATATCAATTTTTAAGCAAGTCAACATTATTTAAAGGTCTGGAGGTAAAGTTATAAGAAAGGAGGGTTTTAGTTTTAAGATCTAAATTGGAAAATATTTTCTGATGTTCCGAAATGTGAGAATCTTTAGTACCACTGTCAAGATAAGATATAATTAACTCATTAAAAAATAAGTCTAGTAGAGATTGTTATGGAATCAGTGTACCCTTGGTGAAGTTAGTTAAAGATCTTCTTATTATACCACTCACTAAGCTAATAAACAAATCCATTCAGGAGAGGGTCTTCCCAGATTGTCTCAAGGATGCTGTTGTGTCTCCAATTTATAAAAAGGGTGAGGTTGATGACTCCTCATATTATAGGCCTATCTCATTGCTGCCTATAATTTCCAAAGTCTTTGAGAGGTGTTTAGCGAATAGAATTGCTGACTTTTTTGAGAGCAATGGGATCTTTTCGGAGTTCCAGTATGGATTCAGGAGGGACCGAAGTACTGGACAGGGTGCACTCGAACGATCTGAATATATCTATGCTAATTTTTGTGATCTAACCAAAGCTTTTGATTGTGTCTGTCACAATCTATTATTGCAAAAGCTAAAAATGTATATATTTAATGACAATAGCATAGCACTGATAAAATCATATCTTCATGGGAGAATGCAGCGAGTGAGATTCGGGGGAGAGCAATCGACTAGCCTGCCGGTAACTGTTGGGGTTCCTCAGGGATCTGTATTGGGCCCCTTACTTTTTCTCATCTACATAAATGACCTACCCATTGCTGATCCTGGGGTCTCCTGGACGCTGTTTGCTGACGATACTACTCTGTATTGCGGGCATGAGGATAAGGAGGTGGCACAGAGCAGAGCAAATAAGGCATTGTCAACAGCCGAAAGATGGTTTTCATCTAATTTGCAATGCTAATTGCATTTAAATGTTTTTTGCTATGAGGCAACTATCCGAGATTGACCTAGGCAAAGGTGTAAAGTTTCTAGGGGTGCATTTGGACCCTAGACTTAAATGGGACATACATATTGATAAACTCTGTAGAAAACTAAATACAAATATCTTTGTTGTAAGAAATCTGGCAAATTGTGTATCAGGTGATGTCTTGTGGCAGGCTTATCATGCTCTTATTCATTCGCACTTGACATTTGCCTTGATTGGGGACATGCAGCTGAGGCCATTCGTGTGTTTGGCTTGCAGAGACGGGCCTTGAGAGTTCTGGCAGGACTGAATTATGCGGACGACTGTAGATGTGCTTTTATAGACTTAAAAATACTTACCTTTCCATCCATATATATCCTAGAAAACTTATCATATATAAAGAAAAACCTTCACACCTATAAAAAGCACACAGATGTACACAATCACAATACCAGAGGTAAGGATGTCCTTGGTGCCAGGATATTGCCGTTTAAAAAGGTGTCAGAGTGGCCCGTGTTACCTAGCCATTAAATTTTTCAACAAATTACCATCTCAGATAAGAGATCTCCCCTTTAGTGAATTTTATAAAGCGGTCAAGAAATTGCTACTTCTCAATGCTTTCTACTCATATGAAGAGTTTCTAAACTATAAATTTTAATGTGTTTATTTTTGGTGTCTTTTTATGTTTGTAATTGTTAAATGTATAAAATAACTAATGCTACTGCTCAATACTTTTTAAAATCTTTATTTTATCTATAAACTTTAATATTTTTATTCTTTGTAAGTGTTCTTTATATTAGGTTTTAATGTACATTGTATTTACTTCTTTTAATTATAATAATACATTTCTTACTTAATCGATTATTGTATACTTATTTTATTACTGACGATTGTAAATACTATTGTGTAATTGGCAAGAATAAATGAAGTTTGAAGTTTGAAGAACGTGATTTTGATTGTAAAACATCAAATCTACAAGTAATTTATCACCTGTTTCAAGTTAAACGTTTCCATTACAGTACTTAATTTAACAGTTTTAATGGCTATAAAATCATATTTATGTTAAAATTGCCAAAACATAATATACAAATATGTTTAATAGTAATAGATAATACGTGCGAAAAGGAATAAAATAGTAAAATAAAGTGGATATTGGCTTAAATGTACGAAATATTGAAGGGAGATATATAGGATTTTAAAAAGACATTACATAACATTTATTAGAATTTGTTTTCGAAAGAGAAGTTTTTATCATTAGTTCGTTTACACAATAGACACATGTTCACCGCCGCTTCCTGACAAGTTTAAGCCAATGCTAAAATGGTGTCTCGAAAATGTTAATTCCCGAAACACAAGGGCGTCTAATTTGCGGGTTTACCTACGTGCTCTCTTTGGCAACTGACAGTGCATGCATTATAATTAGGGCATACACGAGCACGTCGATAGAATCGAAAAATAGATATCTTCGTTTCAATTTTTTTATTTAGTTTTTAATATATTAAAACCTCAGTAATGTATATGACATTCGACAGTAAGAAGACACAAAAGCTCAAAACAAGAAATATATAGCGTATAAAAAACTTTCAAAACAGCTAGAATGTGATTAAGAAATCATAGTTCTTGGGATTAGACCGTGTCATATTGGAATTACTATCCGACGTTTCGCCTTCGATTAAATGAGGCATCTTCAGGGATCTTTACTCTACGAGATCCGAACACTGATTAAGCTCGAAGAGATTCAGGCGGGCTTTTATAGTCCACTTGTCCCCGCCGAACCGTGATCTTGTGTTAACGGTTTCATCAAAACACAATTAATCATTTACTTTAGCTGTCACTTGAAATCACATGGTGAAAACCACACGTTTTCACCATGTTCTACCCATGACGCAATCAAGATGTCATTATCTGACAGACCAGTGCTAAACGTTCGAGACCAAAGGTTAGTGAAACTGGAGCATGATGAAAACACTTAATCGTTCCATTAGATTCAGTTTCTATTGTGAACTTGATATTATGATGTTGAGTAAGCTGGTCCAGAAATTTGAGGAGATTATCAAGCGCATGAGGCCAAACAACAAAAGTATCATCTACATATCCGAACCAGTGCTTTGGGTTTAGTGGAGCGGATGTTAGAGCAATACCTTCAAGTTTCCATAAAGATATTCGCGACCACAGGTGATAGAAGAGATCCCGTAGCTGCCCCTGAAGTTTGTTCATAAAAAGTTCCTTGAGCTTCCACTAGGTCTATTAGGTTCTTATCAAGATTATTATGATCCAATATGTCTGATATAATGGAAATTGAGTCGTTGACAGGAACATTTGTGTATAGTGATTCTACATCGAAACTGACCAACATATCTTCGGGATCCAACTGGATTGCCTTAAGTTTTTCCACGAAATGTGAGTTTTTTTTATAAGAGACTGTGTTTTTCCAGTGAATGGATTAAGAAAATTGTAAAGATATTTACCTAGTTTGTATGTGGGCAAGACTATTGCACTGACGATCGGTCGAAGTGATATATTGTTTTTTTTTGTATCATGGGAAGACCGCAGAACCTGGGAATCTTGGAGCTGCTTGGTTTTATCTCTGCTGGTGGTAGGTTGGATGCGTAAAGAAAATTTACTGATTATTTTTTTGATGCTGTGATAGGATCTTCGTAAAAATATGGTCGATACATTCTTTAACTATCTTTTAGGAAATGAACTTTTATGTAACCTTTTTTGTTATAGGTTAGCTAATTCGTCGTGGTATTTTATATTTGAACTGTTGCTTGGTTTAAAACAACTATTTAAACCGTACTGATCATTTTTTGCCTTTACTTTCATGGGTGAAAAAAGAAGAGGGGTAGTGTAATTACCCGTGTATATTCGCTCTTGCTCAGGGTAGTAATTTTCAGCGTTAGATAAGCATGTAACTGACATTTTAATATTAATTTTAATATAAAATCGTTTTTTGTTTATAAATGTTGGTCGACTCACCGATCAAAAGAGAGATCACTAGAGGATTTATCAAATTCTTGTTCTCTAAAACGAATTTTAATTTTGCCTCATAGCTTTAATGTCGGCAACAAAATACCGCATGAAATCACAATTTCTCTAATATTTAATTTTCCTTTTTGTGATACGCGATATTACTGGAACGAAAATTTTCGATCTCATAAAAATTCATTATTGAAATTAATATCTTTTGCTATACAAGATATTTTGTTAGAATTTTAGCAGACGATTAGTTGCCTTACTTCTATTGTTTCTTACATCAAAAATATTTGGTTTTTTAGGTCCACTATGTTTTAAATACATGTATTCTCAGTTATGTCAATATCGATGGATTTTTACAAACCATCGTAGACAATTTAGTTCGCTGCAAATATCTAATTTGATATGATTGAAGTTTTCACCATGGTGTATTGTTATTATTTAACTACTCATTGGCGAACGTAATTTTGATTACAGTTTATTGTTTAAAAAAATCTGGGTGGCAAAAATAGTGGTGATTTTTCGACAAAGTTTAATTGATGAAGTGTAACTAAAACATAATAACATAGGGCGGTCGTTTACTTACATTTTGGTTTTTGCTTTCTACCTGTTAAACTTTTTGAGATATGTCACTTTTTGTAAAACCTTGGTTTTTTTTTTAAATTATGGAGTAAATTGCTTAAAACAATTACAATGTTTTCACTTTTTAGATTCGTTTTCTTCTTAAATAGGTACAAATATAACATACAACAATACATACAGAATACATACAAACAATACATACAGAATAACAACTCCAAATTGTACAAAAAAAATTTAATTCTAATTTTACTTTTACATACCTCAAAGCTGAAACTAAATAGGTCTATTTCACTAAAATTATCATTGTAATTCCTAATAAGCCTATCAGTAAAGCATTGGTACATACCGTAATTCGTGTGCTGATATACATACATACACATATGAAAAAGACGTCTAGACCACGTTCGCCTTTAAGGTATACGAAAACATATTTTAGACAGAAGATGGCTGCAGTAAGCGTTGCCATTCAGAGGCTTATGCACAAAGCATGCTAACGCATTTTGCCTTCGTTGCTCCAGGCTTGCAATTCCAGCAAGTTGAATGCGTATTGCATAACTTAAGTCCTTATATGGAAATCTTAGCTTAAATAGAAGAAATTTTACATATTTGTTTTGGAGTATTTCCAATCTTTGTATCTGACAAACACCTTATTTTATATAACTAGGACACCAAATAACACTATTATACTCTAAAATACTCCGCACGAGACAATTATACAGTGACTTAATGACCTTAATATCACAGATCTTGAAACATGTACAACGTATAAAACCTAACATCTTAGAAGCTTTCATTAAAATAGTATCAATGTGTTTGCTAAAGCTAAGATCACTACTAAAATAACACTTAAGTCGTTAAAACTATGTACCGATTCTAAGTCAGTATTTTTAATCCAATATTGATATCCTAATGGTCATTTACAGTTGTAGAAACGCATAATCTTATACATAGAGATATTAATTTCCAAATAATTGAAGTCATACCATTTAATTAAATTATTAAGGTCGTTTTGGACAGCTGCACAATCCTCGAAGTTTTTAACAGAGTATTACAATTTAAAGTCATCGGCATACAAAAGACACTTAACACTTTTTAAATACAGCTGTAATTTAGTTAATAAACAATAAAACAAAATTGGCCCTGTGGCACTTCTGACGTCACGATCACTTCTCGGGACACCACACTATCCAGTCTTACATACTGCTTGCGGTTCTTGACATATGAGCTCATCCAATGAATATATGACCCAGTTAGACCCATAGCAGAAAGTTTTTCAATAAGCAATTCAGGACACACTCAATCAAACGCTTTTGCAAGATCGGTATACACCACATCGACTTGTGAACCCGCCTTGATATTAGTCACTAAATATTCCTCAAAGACACCCAGGTTGGTGGCAGTAGATCGCTCTTTGAGGAAGCCACGTTATTTTGTCGTCAGGCGATGCTTAAAGGTCCCAAAAAGTTTCTCGGTTACCATAGATTCGAAGACCCTGGACATGGTTGGTAGCAATGAAACTCCGCGGTAATTCTGAATTTCTTTTCTTGACTCCGACCTAATGACACACTAATCTGTCTACACGAGTAATCCTTATAGCAGGACTCAAAATGCTATGCAAAAGCATTGGCAGTTTCTTGCGGTGTCGTTTTAATCTCTATTAAATCCCATTATCCAGGGGACAACTTGATCTTTTTTAAGAGAGTTTACAAAAGACCAAACATATTTAATATTTTTAGGCGCCATCAGTTCAGTATTGGACACATACAGATATATCTACTGGGTACAACAAGCAGCTAATCGCAAATATACAACAAAAACTTTTTTAAGTTAAAAGAACTTAAAGTTGGACAAAAATTAAGCATTATGGAATAAAAATTAAACATTTAATACCGAGTTTTTGATTTTTATCAAAGTTTTGAATTCTCTGTTTTTTGAGTGCTCTGAGGTGCACTGTAAAATTAAAAGGAGTCCAAACCAAACATCCTTATCCTTTTAGAAGATATACCATATTTATGGACATAGGTATATTAAAATCTTCTGTGTACATCGTATTCATTTTTAAAATTAAACCGACTGGAAATACATAAAAAGGTAGTAGTAAACCTCAGACTAAAAGGAATCATAGCCTGAAAAAAATACTATATGACAGTTATTAGCTGTTGTTTCATTCCAGACTCGGCTCCTATGACTCTTCTATGACTCTTATTAGTAGCAAGTCATCTAGCGCACTTTTAACGTAAATAACTATATTAGACCGGAATTTAACTACTCTGACTATACATAGTCATAGTGTGAGGACATAAAGTCCGTCACCCCCGTCTAACTTTTGAACCGCCCGGTATATTGTAATGAAATTTGGAACTATAATATATGAGCAAATCTTCATTCAGTCATAGCTTTATGTCAAGATGACAGCTGGACGCAGTTTTGAAACTTTTTTTTTGAGGAAGGGGGTCGAGTGATACATTTTAAAGGTCTTTTTATTCTTGATCCAACCCCCGATTTTGAAAACATTTGATTCATCAGTTCTCAAATGATGACCAATAGCAATGTTTCGTAATGGAATCATTATTATACTTTTGGGATATTTTTTTTTGAGGTTACCAATGTCAATACTCCATAATAACTGAAACACGAAAATGAACCTGTAAATATTTTATTAAAACAGTATAACAATTAATAAAAAAACTGGTAAAATGAATATTAAAAAACTGAATCAAGCAGAAAAAGAAAAACTTCAAATTTCCATTTTAAAAGATCTTGTAAATGTCAGCATTGCACCTCTTGACAGATGAACATCCTGTTAGTCAATTCTTCCCTCACATGGATTATTTCAGGGTTTATTTTTTCACAAAGGTCGATGATGTCACAGATCATGCAATTCGTCCAGAGAATCCGGAGCCATTTTGAAAACTTGAGATATCACATAGCCCCATAGAAAATAATCAAGGGGTGTAAGATCTGGCGAGCGAGCTGGCCACTCTGTTGGACCTCGGCGACCAATCTATCTATTCGGATAGAATTCATATAAGCAATTTCTAGTGTGTCTATAATAATGTGGCGGGGCACCGTCCTGTTGAAACGAAATGCCGAAATAGAACTCACGTGCATTTTGAGCAACAACATCATGAATAAGTGGAGTGATGGTATTCTGCAGCATTCGAAGATATGTGGTGGGGCCGTTAAAAAAATGGGAACTACAAATGATATGGTCACCCGCCCAAACATTTATTTTTTTAGGAAACTGGGTATGTCCCGAAACATATGGGGGTTTTCATCACAAACAAATATGGCGCAGATAATTGAGATTTGCAGTGACCCTTTTTGCTATAATCTCGCAAAACTCTAGTGGCCTGTCAGGGTCATCTTCCATTAATTCGTGGACAATTCCATTTTATAAGGCTGGAATTTATTGGATTTTAAATTGTTCTTAATGGACGAACGCGAAATATTGTATGTCTCAGCTACTTTCTTAATACATTGTCTAGGATTTACGACCATTTGAGTTATGACCTGAACTTTAACGATTTAGCTAATTTTGGGCCTCCTAGGTTTTGGGGCATCTTTTGCCGCCCCTGTTACTTGAAAATTTGACAATAAATTCTGAATTCTTTATATTAGTCGTTAGCGTTCATTGAAGATGCGAACTGCAGCGTGATAATTCCGGTTAGCCTTGCCAAAGATGATAATTGCTTCAATTTTATCTTCAAACGAACGAGCTATTTCAATTAAATGATATTTTCGGAAACTTTTAGAACACTTGAAAAGCAAGTGGACTTTATGTCCTCACTGTTTACTAGGGGCTGTTTTACCAAGCAGAATATAAAAGTAAACCAACTGCCACTTGAAGTGCGTCAAAACGCTTTTTTGTAAAATTGAAAGGCTTGTAACTTTTAAACTAAGACGGATATTAAGTTGCGGTTTAAAAGAGATTCTTTTAAGATTTTTGTCCTTAAGTCAGTGCCGAATTTTATTACAAAATGTCATAACGTTTTCTACATGGTGATAAACAAAAACCGGTTTTATTTCGCACAACTTTGACATTAGCGAGAATCTACCAAACATTTTTTTTCTTGATTTTTAGGCTCAATAAGTCAATATTAAAAAAGTAATTTCTCAGTTTTGTAATATGTGCTTTATAGCGAATTCTACAGGGCGATTTCTGAAAAATGTAACGTAATTTTTACGCAATTTTCGACCATACTTCTTGCAAAGTTACGAAACCCCTAATAAATTTTGGTGATTCTCCATTAGTTATGCTGTTAAAAAAAAGCAAGCCAAATTTGTAGTCGAGTATTACCTGGACCGTGCTACAGGCGTACTAACTGTTTTTTCGGAAAGAGGTTTAACCTGACCTGACTGAATTTTGATATTTTCAACTTTAATTTGTTACCAAGAGACTGGTTCTTTTTTATTTACACAATCTTTTTGGTACCTTGTCTCTATACCTTGAAACGTCTTTTTGTTTTTTTCGATATCTCAACTATAGATGGCGGTAGGATGTTTTGCATGGGGTCACAGTTTTGATAAATATTACATTACATTTTGCATGCTTTATTTTACTATTGAAAAATAAAAGGACCAATTAAAAAATATATAGAATCAGGTCAGTGGCGTACCACGAGGTCAAATTTTAATAAAAAAGGGATACAAATACGAAATAATTAAAAAAATAGACTAATTGCAGAAATATTTTTCTGTGGCCAGGTAAAGACAATTAGGTACAAGATATCCTTAAAAAATTTCTTAGTTGAAAGTCATTGGCGTATGCTCAGGCAAATAGTTATGCGCCAACTTTTATTTGGTAGGTAATTACGACGGTGTTTCTCACGCAAATGATCTAATTTGTTATTTATTTAGTTTTAGCTACCTATTTGAGTATAATTTTCAGTGGCGTAGTTAGTTTTTAAAATAAATACAGGTTTTGTAATATTTTTACCAATTATTGCTGGTTTTTGTAACACATGAAATAATTGTTAAAACATAAAGTGTATGCCAGTAGAAAGTTGTATTTCAAGAGCTACACGTTTCCCAAATTGTCCTTGTTTTAGTTGTTTTGCCTTTTTTTTCAAATAGAATCTATTACGTCTTTTCTTATACCGCCATTTTTAGCAGCACTTACCCAATATTCAAATCTGTCGCCGCGACATTTTAGGATTCTTCCGGTTTGTGAGAATAAAACTAAATTGTCGAAAAATTCTAATACTAGCAGTTAATTTTAAAAGATCTCATGTTACTGTATAAAATTAAACCCTACGGTACATCCTGCACATTTAATAAATCCCATTCAAAGGGTTAAATTAATTCTGGGAAGGAACGTCGAAGAAGTACATCGTGTGTTTAGCTTTGCTTGGAGCGATAATAACTATGAATGAGTAAAGTAAATCCAAAATCTAATTTCGGATGGGTTGTTATTAAAGTTTGAAATTCGATATCCATTTTGGATTACAAGATGAATGGTTGCCATGGAGTTTCGGTGCTAGTACAATATATATATATATATATATATATATATATATATATATATATATATATATATATATATATATATATATATATATATATATATATATATATATATATATATATATATATATATATATGCAAAAGATGTGATTTTTTTTCTTAAACTAGTTAGTTTTTCCGATGATTGAGGCCATAATTTTAGCCATGTAACCGCTTCCGTACTGAACCTGAATCTCCTCGAAAAAACCCATGTCAGTGTTCAAAGCAAGAACAATATTTTCAATTTTGGTATTTATTAGTTTTATTGAGTTTTGCAATCAAATGCCTATGTTTCGACACTCATTAGTATCATCAACATGGATTACTGACAAAAGCGTGTTTTCTAGTTTTTTTTAAACTATATATTTTTTCTTTTTACTTATATCACAGGTAATGTGTTGTGGACTCTTCAAAACAATCCACATCAACCGGGGGGTTTACTAGCCGGTATCATCGGTACCATTTGGTACCATTGAGTTGATTAGATCATCTGCTTGGTACCAAATTATGTATTGGACTCGTCTCTTAAAAAACCAAATGAGGTCAAACTCGAGGGGTTTATTAACCGGTACGACCGGTCCCATTATGTATATATATATATATATATATATATATATATATATATATATATATATATATATATATATATATATATATATATATATATATATATATTATATATATATATATATATATATTTTTTCTTTTGTTGTTTTTTTAAATTTCGATTAATAAATTGATCACTTACGAGTATTATAACTATTTGTATATTGTAAAGTATGTAGCTCTAAAGTATACCCGGAGTTGCGCTGCTCACTCGGCTCGAGACCGCTTGTGATTCGAGAGATCTGTTTCTTCTTCTTTCTTTATTTTTTGTTTCTAGCATTCTAATCCGCGTCATTTCCCATTTATTTAAAAAAAATTCTATTCACCTATGCTGCGTTGCGCGCATATTAACGTAAGATCTTTATTGAATAATTTTGATATCTTCAAAGACAGTCTTATTCAGAATGATTATTCTATTATTGGAATATCTGAGAGTTGGCTAACGCAAAATATTAACGACGACGCTGTTATTGTGGATGGTTACAAATTTATCAGACAGGACCGGCTTGGGCGTGGGGGGGAGTGGGAATCTATATTAAATCTTCGTTTAATTATACAGTTTTGCTTAGTGAATGTAGGAATATCGTAGAACATGTTTGGATTAAATCGCAACATGGTAATGTCACAATAATTATTGGCAATGTGTACCGGCCACCAAATGCAAGCCTTAATGAATTTGTTGCCTATTTCGAAGATACGCTAATCGAACTTTACACTCAATGTGATAAGGTTATGTGCTTCGGAGACTTTAATATTAATATGCTTGATCACGATAGTCCCCATGTAATACAATTTGAAAATATTTTAAGCACTTTCAAACTGAGTCAGCTAATTTCTGAGCCGACTAGAATTTCGCGTACCAGCTTAATTCGGAAGATGTGCAGGATGTGGGTGTCAGGGACGCGGGTCTCTCAGGCCATCTGCTAGTATATATCGTTCTAGACTTTCGTTCACCAGTGCTAAATAATAATACTTTTAAGTACAGGGCTTTGCGACAAATTAATATGACTAATTTTCAGGCCGACTTGGAGGCCACCCCTTGGAATAATATTTATAGCATAGATAATATCGATGAACAAACAAAAAATTCTCACTGATACTATTTTGGAGCTGTTTGATAGACTTGCCCCATTGAGAACTGCTAACCGTTCAAATAAACCCTACTGTCCCTGGATGACTGACAACATTAGACTTTTAGAAAACCTTAGAAATCAGGCTTTAAATCGATTCAGACGTACCAGACTTACCGAGCATTGGAACTATTATAAGCAGCTCCGAAATTTAGCGACTAATTCTATAAGAACTGAAAAAAAAGTTTATTTAAACAATAAATTTCACAATTGCAGTATCAAAGACAAATGGGCAGAATTAAAAAGATTAAATATTCTAAACAAATCTCACAAGAACATTCCTGAACAACTTCAAAACATAAATAAAATGAACACATTTTTTACAGAATTAACAAAAAATCGTACTGGCCCCAAACAAGATATAATCGATTTTTATAATAATAATCTTCTTTCAAACAAGTCATTTAATTTTAATACCATTTCAAAAGAACTGTTAGCCAACATTATTCTCAGTATTAAGTCTAAGTCGTTCGGTGCAGATAACCTAAATATAACTCTAATTTCCTTGTGCTGTCCTGTTGTTATTCCATACATAACACACATTGTCAACTGTTGTATTTTACAACAATATTTTCCAAAAAATTGGAAGTTAGCACATGTCATCCCACTAGCTAAAGTAAAAAGTCCTACCGACTTTAGTCAACTAAGGTCGATTTCCTTGTTACCTACGCTCTCCAAAATTCTGGAAAAAGTAATGGAATCTCAAATTTCTTCATATGTATCCAGTAATAATATCATCCCTTATAAACAATCTGGGTTCAGAACCGGGTACAGTTGCGCCACTGCCTTATCCGATATTGTAGATGATATTGTCAGAGCACAAGATTTTAACCAGGCAACTGTTCTCATTCTATTAGATTACACAAAAGCTTTCCACTTGATTCATCATAATATATTGCTTTCTATTCTAAAATATATTGGCTTTGGCCAGTCGGCGGTGGCAATGTTGGCGTCTTTTCTCTCGGACAGAAGCCAGAGGGTAATTTTGAATGGCAAACAATCCGATTTACTCAATATCACAGCGGGTGTTCCCCAAGGCAGCGTTTTCGGTCCTCTTCTGTACAGTATTTACACATTTAATTTCATCAAATCACTTCGTCACTGCAAGTACCACCTCTATGCAGACGATACTCAAATTTACCTATCTTTTAACCCCAATCAAGCCGAAATAGCAAACAATCAAATCAACCGTGACTTACACTATCTTTTCAGTAAATCCAATGAACATCTTAAGATTAACCCAAGTAAATCCGCAGCATTATTATTTTGTAACGAGATTGAACGCTTACGTCTTGAATCCACCATTAAAATCGAAATCGGCACCAACCATGTTGCTTTTAAAAACTCGTCTAAAAGTCTCGGGCTTGTCATAGACAGTAAACTAAAATTTAGTGATCACGTAACTTCATGCCTTCAAAAAGCATTCTCAGTATTAAAACCTTTGTACTCTCAGCGACATGTACTTAATCAAAAAACCAAGGCCTTGTTGTCCGACACTCTTATTTTGTCACAATTTAATTTCGCAGACAACGTTTATGGTCCTTTCCTTGATTTACAGGCTAAAAATCGGGTTCAAAAGGTACAAAATTCATGCGTACGTTTTATTTACGGTATTAGACGAAGGCAGAGGGTTTCACATAAACTGCCCGAATTGGGCTGGCTCAACATGCAACATCGTCGCATCTTACACTCTGTCTGCTTTTTTTACAAATTTTTTCAATACCGTACGGATCTGCATAATTTAAATTTACGCGGACAATATCTGCTGTCAGTACCGTTACACAATAAAGAACAGTTTAAAAAAAGTTATTCTTATCAAATTGCTAACTTAATCAACAAATATAAAATAACCAGTACGTCACTGTCAGTTGCATCCTTTAAAAAATCAATGAAAAATAAATTGCTCGGCCAACAACTACAATAACAGCGGACCTCGTTAAACAAAAAACTAGTATTTATTTTCTCGTCCATCCCCTCTCTACTTTGCATATGTCTAAAATAACTCTCTCTCACTTTCTGTCTCGTGCCTCAGTAGCATAGCGCTATTAACTTGGAAGCGTACTTTCTTATGTATATATATTTTTTTGTTTAATCACCGTGTACCACTCTTTTTTGGAAAAACTTCAAACTAACTTTCTTTATGAAAGTTAATAATAATTTTTTTTTATAATTATTTAATAGGCTTCAACAGCCCCTTCGCTTGTGAAGGAAGCTATTGTAGATGTCTATGTTTATTTTTTTTAATTTGTAATTTTCTTTTGGAATAATAAATTATTATTTATTATTATATATATATATATATATATATATATATATATATATATATATATATATATATATATATATATATATATATATATATATATATATATATATATATATATATATATATATATATATATATATATATATATATATATATATATATATATATATATATATATATATATATATATATATATATATATATATATATATATATATATATATATATATATATATATATATATATATATATATATATATATATATATATATATATATATATATATATATATATATATATATATATATATATATATATATATATATATATATATATATATATATATATATATATATATATATATATATATATATATATATATATATATATATATATATATATATATATATATATATATATATATATATATATATATATATATATATATATATATATATATATATATATATATATATATATATATATATATATATATATATATATATATATATATATATATATATATATATATATATATATATATATATATATATATATATATATATATATATATATATATATATATATATATATATATATATATATATATATATATATATATATATATATATATATATATATATATATATATATATATATATATATATATATATATATATTATATATATATATATATATATATATATATATATATATATATATATAGGTTAAAATCGACTTTCTAGATTTGTTCACAGTCATACATAATTACATAGGGTGGCGCAAGAGTGTGACAAAGTACCATATCTCACCTCGTTTTTTTGTTTTGTAAAGTTGTAAAACAAAAAGAAGTCTACAATTTAAAAATATTTTTAATTATACAGGGTATTTCACAAAAGTGAGGCACCTAAGAATCAACTTTTTTTAAATGCGACACTCTATATATTTTTAATTATTTCCCAATAAATTCTCCATATAACACCGAATTTGATTTTTGCATTTTGTTTCGACGTTGCCAAATTATTCAAAAAATATCTAAATTTTAATTTAATTAAATTGTTTGTTGAAAATGCATTAAAACAGATTCATGTAATTTTTATCTAGTTAGCCATGTTTATTAAAGAAAAGAAATTATACCTCAAAGTAATATTGTTTGAAAAGGGTTCTTTCAATTTATCTGTCAGTGGCAAAAATTACTGTTGTGAACATTGTATAGTATACTTTTAATTTTTTAATTTTCAATATCCTATATCTTAAATTCTAACCAATTTAGAATATGTTTACAAACACGTTGTTATTTTTAGTACCCAAAGAATCACCATTTAGAATTCTTTTACCTGACAACACTTATATAAAAAATTGGCCCAACTCAAGTGAAAATTAAAAAAAGGCGCGAAATCATCCGAAACTTTATTATTTTCCCAGATTTCATCCAAAATCTAGTGATTTTCGAAATCGAAGTACGTTTTACGCCCTTCGACTATTTTAATATAGTACAGGTATATTCTATAATTATTTTAATTCTCTGATAGGAAAAACTATTGTAATCGGCAAAAAAATCACCTCAGAGTCTTTTTTGTGGATCATTTTGCTTCTGAAAATTCTCACATGACTCCGACGAAATAAATGTTCTATTATACTGGACCGGCTTGGTCAATACGTCATGTGACCCAAAATAAGTGAATAAGGTGTCTTCCATTAGACATGTCTCCTGGAAAAGGAAATCTTGCTGTTTACTTAGTGATTAAAAGAAAATTCCAAACTTAAACGGCCATTTTTTACAAACTCACATTGCCGCACCATAGTTAGGTCAACTAAAGCTCCTAGTTTCGCAATGTCCAAGATAAAGTAAACAAAACTTATTTATTAAACATTTAAAAAATTAATGTTCTTCTAATGTCACCTCACCTTTAGAACGCTGCTTCTTGAAGTAAGGCAACATATAATTAGAAGATTTGAGCCATATCAACAAATACACAATAATACATTAAAATACATGTAGTAGTGACGCCAAGAAAAGTTTGGTATTTAATAAAATATTTTTTAGCAAATTAATTTCTTTAATGTTAAAATTTATTGCAGTTCCACGACCCGCTGTTGGTTTTTAAACCACGCCGGCCACGTGACCCTGTAACAATGTTTAGTGTAGACTATTATACTTTTTTACTATAAGGATCCCTTATCAATGAAATTGGGATGGTCTAATACCACAGTGGGTTGGTCTAATACGTGGAGTGTCGATCGGGTTTGCCATAGCTAACTAAAACTCTTGTTACTGGTGAAATCTGAGACTTTGGGTATTTTAGTTTGTATTTTACTATTTTGCTATAAAAATAATTTCTTTATACTGCTTAGAAACTAATACTGGAAATACATTACTATTCTTTGTATGAAAATTTTAACATGCTTAAACATATTCACCGTAATATAAATTGGTATAAACATTGGTGTTCCTAGCTATGCTTGGCATCATCGTACGATCGACCTTATACGGTAAGGTAATCTTGGCAGTGACTAAATATGTAAATAATGAACACTATTTTTATTCTTCCTCTAAGGGTAGTTCCATGTCTTTTTTAAAAAGGCTTTTTTTTATTTTTCCTAAAATATATTGCATAAAATAAACAATCTAAGATTTAAAAAAATGGAAAATTATCTTACCATGAAACGTAAATCAAAAGGTCAGTAACAGAAAATAACACAAGACGAGTTAGTTGATATCGTTTTTGTATTGGGGGCTAGTGAGAAGAATACGGTATTAGCGAAAATGTTGTATCAGCAACGGTATCCCGAGCGACGCCAAGCTGAATAAAGAGCATTTGAAAAGCTGGAGCGTTTCCAAAGATCTGGTAGTGTAGCATATAATAAAAATAATCGATAAAAACGCTCTCAAACTGCAGAAAATCAATTAAATGTACTTTTAGCCTCATTTGGTGCTATCTGAAAACGAGGCTACGTTTCATAAGAATGGGAGTGTTACCAGACATAATTTCCATTAGTACGCAACAGTAAATTTACATTTGGTAAGATATACTTTTCAAATTAGATGGTTATTAAAGGTTTGGGGAGGTATTTTAGGTAACCACTTAATTGAGCCATATTTTTGTGAGCAAAAGGTAACAGGGGACGTTTAGTTAGATTTTGTGCAAAATTATTCACCTGGGTTAATAGCTCAAATACCAAATGGAACGCTGAATAAAATGTGGTTTCTTCATGATGGTGCCCCAGTTCATTCTATAGGGGTTCTCAGAACATTTTTTAATTAGACATACCCAGATCGTAGGATTGGAAGAAGTGGACCTGTTTCGTGGCCGGCTAGATCTCCAGATCTTACAAAACTGGACTTTAGCATATGGGGGTATGTTAAAGTAGAAGTGTACAGAATACCTCCTACAACAAAAGAAGACATGAAGTTAAGGATTAGAAATTAATTTACAAATATTAGTGTCGCCATATGTCGAAATTTAAGCAGTGCATTCGAAAGACGCGCTGAACTATGTGTTCAAGACAACGGTAGACATTTTGAACACTTAATTAGGTAGTGTTTTGTGTATTAAGGGATTTAATTTTTTTGTAATTTAAGTTGTTTAATTTTATTGTACACAACTTGTTACTGCATAAAATAATATTGGCCGGGAAAGTCGGTTCACGTTAAATAAGAAAAACGTGTGTGTGAATGCTTTTTTGACAAACTATTACTAATCTAACGGGGGGATTCACATAACAGCATAGATTTTGTTAAACAAATCCTTGTTTTAATATAGACTCGGAACGGTTGGCGCGCGATATTCTAACCTAACCTAAGCAATCGTAACCTAACCTAACTTTAAGAAAATAAGTAATCCAAATTTTTATTAATTATACATTTTGTGAAAAAAACTAAAAAAAAAAAATGTTCGTTTTTGTTGGGATTCGAACCCACAACTTATACGGCGCCCGCTGAGAACGCTACCACTGCGCTATCAACCTTCCCGAAGAAAAACATATAAATAGCTTATATTATTTAGCGTGAATGTTAATGACGTCATATCTGGTTCGTTCACGTTAGTGTGAAAGGAGACATAGCGAATAATATTTCCTTATTTAGTTCTTACAGCCACCATAGTATACCTTTTAGTAGATACAGTAATAATTACAATTCCATTGTACAATTATGATTTTTAACTTTATTATGATAACTATTTGTTTTTTAAATTAACTATCTGCGTTACTTAATATACTTAATATAAATATCAAATTATTGTTTAAATTTGAAGCAAAGTTATTTTATAAGATATTTACAACAATAATTTTTAATACTGGCAGATAAATTAAAAGAACAACAATATTGCTTTGAGGTATGTTTCTTAAAAAAAAAACATGGCTAGCTAGATAAAAATTACGACACGATTAATAAAAATATATATATCGCAAAAACTATTAGAGATAGATGTAAGATCACCTTATTAAAAGCGAAAGAGGACTAATAACGGAACACGACAGAATAGTTAGATACAGAGTGTGCCATTTAAAAATTCAAAGAAAAATTAGTTTTAATTTGCCAAGTTCGCATATTTGCAGCAAACACCTTGTATAAAATTATCACATATGCGATTATCTAAACTCATAGTTAGACATTTATCTTCTTTAGTACAATTTGAAATTGTTGTAGGATAGAAGTTATAAAAGGTTATGGGGGACCCTGATTTTTTTTTTAATTTAGATATTTTTTGAATAATTTGGCAACGTCGAAATAAAATGCAAAACCAAATATAGTGTTAGATGAAGAATTTCTTGGGAAATCTAAATATTTCAAAATATATAGGGTGTCACATTTAAAAAAAGTTGATACTTATGTGCCTCACTTTGGTGAAATACCCTAAATATTTTTAAATTGTAGACTTCTTGTTATACAACTTTCATAAAAAAAATGTTTCAAAATTATAAAAAACCAGGGAGACAGGGTAATTTGTCACACTATTGCGCCAACCGGTATAAGTGAAGTTATTAAAAGCGTGTTAAAAATACTTCGTGTAACCTCAACTGTCAAATCCTGTTTTAATATTATAAGATGAAAAGTTTTTCAAAAATCAATTTTCTTTTATTTAACGTTCAGTTTTTTTTTCTTGCTATATCATAAGGGAACAAAATCGTGACCCTGTCTCGTAACACACCCTGTACATCGTAATCTTCGTAATTCAGTTCTAAGTGGCTGTTTTTGATTAGTGTTTACTCTTTATACAAAACGTGCTGTTTTTATTCTTAGATCTGAAGAAAAGCAACACTCGGGATTGAAAATTTCGCTTATATCACTACAAACTCAACCTTTATTTTCTCTTTTTGTAGGTCTCCGACGTGAACGATGATGTGCGAAGGGCTGCCGTTACCGCTTTAGGTTTCCTTTTATTCAGGTAAGGCTTTTATTTATAAAATGTTTTGTGTCGCCGCACTCCGTCAACAAGAAAGATATATGCGAGAAAGCGCCTTTGAATCTTTTTCTGATGCTCAGCCTCTCAAATATTGATGAATCTGAGGCTAATTTTTTCTTCTGTCGTCTTTTCTCCGCAGTAAACGAGTTTTTGTAATAACAGAGAGTTAAATAACTGATTGTCAGATATAACTGTGTTAAGAAAATGTGCAGTATTTGATCATACAAAAAATAAAGTGAAGACAGTAACAGGTTATTTTAAATAAAGCGTACAATCTTTTTATATGTATTTATTAGGATATACAGGGTTATTCATCGTGAGTGCCCTATTAGATGTGTATGGAGAACCGATTTACGGATCGTTTTAAAATATTGGTTACAAATGTAAACAGCTATAATCTATCTTTATAAAATATTTTCAGTTCCGTCGCCTTGAAACTTCTACCCGAAATCGGTGGGAACATCGTTATTTTAAATGGAACACTCTGCATATTTTTCAATTTTCAGAAATCTACGTTCATTTCTGACTAACTTTTGTAAATTTTCATTTCTTTCATTTCATTTATTTTTCGTTAATACAAATACATGTTATTTACATTTACAATAATTATGCCAATAAATTGATTACTATAGTGTTATTATACAAAATGTAAATTAATCTATGCTTAATAAAAGGAGCACCTTAATTTTAACAGTTTGTATTGTGCTCCATAAGTAGTTTATATATGTTTCAACTTAATATAATACAACCAGTGACACAATATATATAAAAAAAATTGTCCCTAACGTGTGAGGACCGAGCGAAAGCACTGGTCTGAGCCAAAAACAACCAACATTTTTCTGAAATGGTTACTGATTCTAACTTTCATTTATTTAGGAAAAAAAATTTAGTTTTAGAGTTATTAGCAGAAATATATTCTTTTGCGTCCGATTTAAATTTATGAAATTTCTTTATATTTCTTATGTTTTTAGGTAATTTATTAAAATATTTAGGGCCATTACAAAAAAGAGATTTTTGACCGAATGTTTTAGCAAAAAATTGTTCAGAAATTAGTTCCTTTCATTTATTCCGGGTATTATACATATGCGATATTTTTCCATCCACTATATCATAATTTTTATACACAAACACAATATAATTAAAAACATAAAGCAGATTTAAATCAAACAGTTTTGTTTCGTGATATAGTTCCTTAGTGGAATATCTAGGATGTTTTTTTAACAATATTTTTAAAATACTGTTTTTAATGACTTTAATAGGGGTTAAAACAGATTCTCCTTGCCCGCCAAAAAAAAATTAGATCGTAACTTAAAACAGATTCAACCAAAGACTTAACATTTATAAGCCCTTTTGTTTGTAAAATACCTCTTAGTTGGTAGAAAATTGGAATGAGTGATCTTAACCTATTAGTTATAGTTTCTACATGGTAATTCCATCTTAGATTCTAATCGATTGTTAAACCTAAAAATGTCGTGTATTCTTAGAAGCGGAACGCATTACCACATCCCAGTTTTTACCTGAGAATATTAAAGCAGTGTCATCAGCATATCAAGATGAAGTATGCTATTAATGTAAATTAAGAACAAAATAGGTCCTAACACAGTCCCCTGAGGAACTCCTGTTTTAGATGTAAGAGAGCTACTTAGAGTATCATTAACTTTGCTTTGTTGTTTTCGCTGAGAAAGATAATTTTCTAAAATATTTAAATGGATTCCCCTAATACCTACTCTTTGACACCGCTCTAATAATACTTTATGGTCGACCGTGTCAAAAGCTTTAGCAAGGTCAAGAAACACCACTAATGATTTGCTGTCATTATTTAAACTGTTGCTAATCTTTTCTGTTAAGCTGTGTATAGCCATTTCGGTATTTTTTCCAGCTATAAAACCATACTGGTTTTGACCTATTATTTTGTATTTATTTAAAAAGCTTATGTCTTTTTTTAAAGCACTTTTCAAAAATTTTTCATACATTATTAATTAAAGATATCGGTCTGTAATTAGATATTACCTTTTTTTCTCCTGTGCAGTATTTGATCATACAAAAAATAAAGTGAAGACAGTAATAGGTTATTTTAAATACAGCTAACAATCTTTTTATATGTATGTATTTGGATATACAGGGTTATTCATGGTGAGTGGCCTATTAGACGTGTATGGAGAACCAATTTACGGATCGTTTTAAAATATTGGTTACAAACGTAGCCAGCTATAATCCATCTTTATAAAATATTTTCAGTTCCGCCGCGGCCGTGTTGAAACTTCTACTCGAAATCGGTGGGAACATCGTTATTTTAAATGGAACACTCTGCATATTTTTCAGTTTTCAGAAATCTTCGTTCATTTCTGACTAACTTTCGTAAATTTTCATTTCTTTCATTTCATTTATTTTTCGTTAATACAAATACATGTTATTTACATTTACAGTAATTATGCCAATAAATTGATTACTATAGTGTTATTATACAAAATGTAAATTAATCTATGCTTAATAAAAGGAGCACCTTAATTTTAACAGTTTGTATTGTGCTCCATAAGTAGTTTATATATTTTTCAACTTAATATAATACAACCAGTGACACAATATATATAAAAAAAATTGTTCCTAACGTGTAAGGACCGAGCGAATGCACTGGTCTGAGCCAAAAACAACCAACATTTTTCTGAAATGGTTACTGATTCTAACTTTTATTTATTTAGGAAAAAAAAATTAGTTTTAGAGTTATTAGCTGAAATATATTCTTTTGCGTCCGATTTAAATTTATGAAATTTCTTTATATTTCTTATGTTTTTAGGTAATTTATTAAAATATTTAGGGCCATTACAAAAAAGAGATTTTTGACCGAATGTTTTAGCAAAAAATTGTTCAGAAATTAGTTCCTTTCATTTATTCCGGGTATTATACATATGCGATATTTTTCCATCCACTATATCATAATTTTTATACACAAACACAATACAATTAAAAACATAAAGCAGATTTAAATCAAACAGTTTTGTTTCGTGATATAGTTCCTTAGTGGAATATCTAGGATGTTTTTTTAACAATATTTTAAAAATACTGTTTTTAATGACTTTAATAGGGGTTAAAACAGATTCTCCTTGCCCGCCAAAAAAAATTAGATCGTAATTTAAAACAGATTCAACCAAAGACTTAACATTTATAAGCCGTTTTGTTTGTAAAATACCTCTTAGTTGGTAGAAAATTGGAATGAGTGATCTTAACCTATTAGTTATAGTTTCTACATGGTAATTCCATCTTAGATTCTAATCGATTGTTAAACCTAAAAATGTCGTGTATTCTTAGAAGCGGAACGCATTACCACATCCCAGTTTTTACCTGAGAATATTAAAGCAGTGTCATCAGCATATCAAGATGAAGTATGCTATTAATGTAAATTAAGAACAAAATAGGTCCTAACACAGTCCCCTGAGGAACTCCTGTTTTAGATGTAAGAGAGCTACTTAGAGTATCATTAACTTTGCTTTGTTGTTTTCGCTGAGAAAGATAATTTTCTAAAATATTTAAATGGATTCCCCTAATACCTACTCTTTGACACCGCTCTAATAATACTTTATGGTCGACCGTGTCAAAAGCTTTAGCAAGGTCAAGAAACACCACTAATGATTTGCTGTCATTATTTAAACTGTTGCTAATCTTTTCTGTTAAGCTGTGTATAGCCATTTCGGTATTTTTTCCAGCTATAAAACCAAACTGGTTTTGACCTATTATTTTGTATTTATCTAAAAAGCTTATGTCTTTTTTTAAAACACTTTTCAAAAATTTTTCATACATTATTAATTAAAGATATCGGTCTGTAATTAGATATTACCCTTTTTTCTCCTCCTTTATGTAGCGGTACAATTACGGTTTCTTTAAAATGACTGGGGACTATTCCAGTTGAAAAGATTTTATTGATAATATGTTTTAGTGAGTATATATTGCCGACATTTTTTTAATAAGATTTGAAATTTCATCTAAACCTACACTATATTTATTTTTTAATGAATTTATTGTATTAGTTAGCTCTGTTTCATCCACTGGTTTAAGAAATAAAGAATTCGGATTGAGAGAATGTTTGGTAGTATGCTCCGGAGACTTTGCAATTTGTCGAGCCATTTTTAAACTTACATTGCAAAAATAATCATTAAAGGCTTCTGCTAGTCATTGTTTATAATAGTACCATCATTTTCTTTAATTTCTGATATATAGTTTTTGGATTTATTTTTAGTATTTGTAACGTCTTTAATGATATCCCATGTTTTTTTAATATTCCCTTTTACATTTTCTATTTTATTTCTAAAAAAATTGTCCTTTAAAATTTGTATTAACTTATTTAATTTGTTTCTGTATGCCTTATATTCAATTATTTGTTGCTCTGTTATATTTACGTTTTTGTTAATTTTACGCTTTAGTAAAGCCCTTTTTTTAATTGAATTTAAGATGCCTACTGTCACCCATAGTTTAAGTTTTTTTATTTGTAAGTTAGAGCTTTTCAGTTGTTTTGCTTTATTAATATATTCCCCCATTAGCCCTATGAAGATATTAGTAGCAGCATTAGGATCTTGCATGTTAGTAACTTTATTCCAATGTTCTTTAGAGAGAAAGTCATTTAGTTTTTTATAGTTAATAGAACTGTATTCTTTTTGAATTAGTTGATTACTTGAAAGGTTGATATTTAATTCTATATTTAAAAAAGTAGGAAAGTGATCTGTTAAGTTGTATTCAAAAATTGCCGATTTAATATTGAGTTTTTTATGATTGTTGTCACTCTAGTACGTTTCTTAATGTAGGATCTTAAGCCATATTCCCCTAATAATGCAGCATATTCGGTAGTTAATTTATTTTGTTCAATAATATTTATATTACTATTACCAATAAACACTTCTATTCCAGATTTGAGTTCTTTTATATCATTAAAGTATGATTTAAGACTGTTTAAAAATAAGCCTATATCAGTTGCTGGGGATCTATAATGACAGGTTACATTAATAAGTATAGAGGAAACAATAAACTCTATTCTAGTGAATGTAAAGTTATTAATTGTTTTAGATATCAGATTGTGTTTTAAATTTTCTTTGATATAAACTATAAGCCCGTCATTCTGATTTACTTTAGAATCATTGTAATAAATTTGATATCCTGGAAGATTATAATACTCAGTCTTGACTACTTTCCAAGTTTCACATAGTATTTCGGATTCTAACGAATTTATAAAAATTTCAAAGTTCGGAAAGTTTTTGTTAACGCTTCTTATATTTAATTGAACAATATTTATCCCTTTTATATTACCATGCTCGATGTTGAAATTATTTAGGTCACAAACCAGTGTGTCGACTTCGGCTTCTTTAAAAGAATCATCTTTCCTCGCAAATCTCACCATCCCTAAAACATGCCATACGCTGAAAAGATATAAAACTTATATTACAAATTTATCATCATAACCTAACCAAAAAAAAAAGAGAAAAATGGAAAATATAAACAAAGCACAAAACAATCCAGTTGACACAAATAAACACCTATATAATACTTACATAGTAATTTAACTGTCATCTTCGTTGTCGATAATTTTTCTGTAGTTAAAAATTCCATTATCTTAACATAAATATTGCCATTCTTGGTCCATACATTTTTAAAGTTATACTTTTCGCACGCTTCATTTAATTTTTGTAAATTATGCGCGGTGAGATTTTTATTGTTAGTCCTCTCCACTTCAATTCTTTTTTAAACGAATATATCTTGTTTCTAAGTTTATAGTTACTAAGAGTCACCAGTACGCCTCTGTTTTTATTCTTGTTAATTTTTCCAATTTTGTGACAGGCTTCAACATCGATATCACTTAAATTTACGTGAAGTTTGTTGAATATATCTACCGCTTGTTTTTGAATATTTTCGTCTCTCTTTTCAGGTAAACCAAAAAGTATTATGTTTTTGCAGCAAGCACCTTGATCAAGATTATTTATCTTTTGTTGATAACGCATTTCGTTTTCAGCTGTAAGTTCCCTGAATTCTTTAAATTCCTTTCGAATGTCTCGGATTTCGTCTTTGATTTCTTTAAACTCTGATTCAAACTTTTTGAAAATGCAATCAGGTATGGACTTACTCAGATGTTTAATGATGTCTTCTTTGCTAAATGCTGCCACTAATACCTCCTCTACGTCGGAAATGAATTGCTTCCTTAAAACCATGTTATACGGAGTTATAGGAGTTTCCCTATACCTAACTCGTCAAGTTTTCGATTTATACGCATTTATTTATGACTTTTCATAAAACATGTGAGGCTTAACGAGCTCGATTATAGGTGGTCATGGCAACATCGTTATTTTATATGAAACACTCTGTATATTTTTTGATTTTCAGAATCTAGTTCATTTCTGACTAACTTTCGTAAATATGTTCCTATACCTATATCTGTAGCCGTTCTGCAAATATTAATTAATTTAATTTTTTTAGCTATAAATGTTGTGGCGCATTTTTACGGAAACCATCCTCAATAAGAACTATCAAATGTTTTATAAGATAATTCCTATTCCTACTTTTTCCCCTTTACTAGTTACAAATATTTAAACATCCACCATCACATCAAAAGTTTTGAATATGACAATTTTATTTTTGAGCAGTGGGCCTAGGCGATGGCGTTCTTGTTCGTTTGTTAATTTAATTTCGAACATTTTGTTTTTGAATAACGTTAGCAAATTAAAATAGAATGGCAAATAGTTACTCAATTTCCGATATTCTAAATTCATTTTCTATTCATGGAAAATGTCTGAGAATTGTATCGAGAAGATGTCGAATTTTTAATGAACGTTATACCCAGTTGTCAATAATGACTGGTAAAAAGTTTAGACGGATTCAGACTAATTTCTATAAATTTGGTACTAGTAGAGCCGAAAGAAAACCAAAACCCATCACAAACTCCGAGGAAAACGAAATCACCGTATTAGGATATTTCCATGCATATCCTCATGCATCTATTCCAAGCGCAGAAGATGATCTAGGTATATCATATTCTTCAGATAAAAGGATTCTAAAAAAACATAATATGCAGGGCTTTAAATTGATCACTTGCAAGCTCTTCTGCCGGAAGATGCACCAAAGCGAGTTGAATTTTTTGAAATTTTCGAACTCAGGAAGACCTGGATTTTTTGAAGAAAGTTATTTGGACTGACGAATCTAAATTTTCACGAGAGGGAATTTTTAATCAGAGAAATTGTCATTTTTGGGCTTCTAAAAACCCAAAATTTGTACGAAAACGGGCG
This sequence comes from Kuschelorhynchus macadamiae, assembly GCA_030620095.1. Lineage (NCBI taxonomy): Eukaryota > Metazoa > Arthropoda > Insecta > Coleoptera > Curculionidae > Kuschelorhynchus > Kuschelorhynchus macadamiae. The sequence goes on from JAUTXW010000036.1 coordinate 1,248,403, forward strand.
TTTTAACACAAGTTTAGTTTTAATGTTTATTGTTTGTTGATGGACAGTCAGTTCAGTTTTTGCATTTACGATGAAAATTTGAATTGGATGGAGTATTTGCAAATTTTAAGAACAACGGTAACCGATTTTTTGGATGGGGTGCCGCTTGTAATTTATCGAAGTTCTTGGTACCAATTGGTAAGCCAGGAACTTACAAACATGTTTGAAGATCGTTGTATTAGACTTTTGGCTCCATGGAATTGGCCCCCCCCTCTACTTCCCGGATCTTACTCATTGCCATGCCTATTTATGTGGTGCCATTAAGGAAAGGGTTTATTCAACACTAGTGGAAACGCGAGAGGATTTGTGTGAGACGCGCATTTCAGCAACTGGATGGTAACGAAATTTGAAGAGCAATAACTGCTAACGTTAGGGACTCAATTCATAATTGCTTAAGACCCAATTATGGACACTTTAAACAAAATAATTATTAAATTTTTATAGCAAGCCTGTTATTAAAATATTGTTTTGGAAATAGTATGTTTTATGTTTATTTTATAATAACGATTTTGCTATTTGTTGGTTTCGATAGTTTAATTGCTGCTTTATTGTATCGAATTTATGAAAATCATACTTTAACAAATTATTTAAACATTTAATTTTATTGTTTTCACGGGCCCTTACAATCTAACTCGTTGAGCCTTACATGTTTTATGAAAAGTCGTAAAGAAATAGGTAAAAAGGTAAATAGAGAACTTATACATATTTGTTAGAGCTACATTTATCGACATTTCAAATCAGTAATCATATACAACAGAGTGTCCCGTTTAAAAAAATTCATATTTGGTTTTTTTCATACGTTACTAACAAACTTATACTTCTGGACCACCTTGTATGCTCTGGCGTTAATATGGCGAAAAATGTAAATATTTATGGGCATTGCCTAAATCTAACCAGAATTTCAGCTTCAGATTATTTTAGAGCATGGAAATATTAAAGCTTTTTGAAAGCCCTGTTTCCCTAAAAAAAATTTAAATTAATTAATATCTCAAGAACAGCTACATATAGGTATAGGAATATTATTACGAAAATTAGTCAGAAATGAAAATCGATTCTGAACATTGAAAAATATACAGGGTGTTTCATTTAAAATAACGTTGTTGCCACCCGTTTCGGGTAGAAGCGGCAACACAGCGGAACTGAAAATATTTTAGAAAGATGGATCATAGCTGGTTACATTTGTAACCAAAATTTTAAAACGAACCGTAAATCGGTTCTCCATAAATGTCTAATAGGCCATTCACCGTGAATATCCCTGTATTTGTAGTCACCCGCCAATGAACAAAAAAATTGTAGCAAAGTGTACTATATGAAAATAATCTAAAACTACTTTATTTATTCTAACAGGCCTAAAAAACAAGTCATAGTTCTAGTCCACTATAAAAAATCATTTATGTGAAGTACTTGTACATTATATTTGAAATACTAAATCTTATCCCTAAATACATGAAAACTTTTAAATATTGTTATCGCTATTTTTTTATTTCCCTCAGGTGGTCCTCAGCAAAGAAGACATATGCGAAAACAGCGCCTTGGCATTTTTTTATGCTCAAGCTCTCAAATATTAATGAATCTGAGGCTATTTTTTTCTGGTCCCGTCTTTTCTCTGTAGTAAACAGCTTTTTGTAATAACAGGCAGCTAGATCACTATAATGTCAGATATTACTGCAGTAAGGATAAAGATGGTTAAAAATAAAATTACTTGAGTAAGGTGAAATGATTTTGACAATAGTACAGGAAAATAAATCGAGGAAAAATTCATACATTTGCAGTGTTTGGTCATATAGAAAGTAGAAAACGGGGGGAGTAATGGGTTATTTTAAAGTTTTCACAAAGCAATAAATGCATTTATCCTAAATATACTAAGATACTTATTTATATTTATAAGTTTATTACATTTACATGAATAAAAATTGTATAGCAAAGGATGCCATATGGAAATAACCTAAAACCACTTTTTTTTAGTGTAACAGGTATTAAAAATGTTGGTGTCTGCAAATCATAATCCTAGTTTACCTACCGGATAGGCATTTAATTAAAATTGGATGAACGATTCTCAAGATATTCGGAAGTTTCCCGACTTTTCTTAGACGCTGTAAATAATGTTTTTCTGTGATTTGACGTTCGATGTTTTTTCGTGATGATCATAACAAAAGACTAATTGATAGTATTGATTATGAGAATAAGAGACTTTGTACCAAGTATTTAATAGATGTTAGTAAAACATATATCTCAATATACTGTAAAATACTCGAATTACTGACTTGAAAAAAAACGACCTCACTTTTTAATAACATCACCAATAAAGTCGGGTCTTTTGGTAGCTCAGCGCATATTTCTGTATTCTCCTTGATTATTACATTTCTTCATCGCCGGACGATGAAGACACAAACTTTGTTAAACTCCAAAAACACCTTTTTGAAACGCGTCAATTTTTATAAACAAAGAATCCCGTACATTTCTTGTAGGAAATGACTTTTAGCGAGTCTCTGAAAATTTAATTTATGCCCACATGTTAATCCTGCGACTGGTTTTTGATATACATGGTGTTAAGTTGGAATTTTACGTTTTCAATATTTTATGCACAATTTTAATTTTCTTGATTTGGTTTTCAAATAAGTTAGTTGCTTAGACAAATTTTGATTAGAAACGAATGTATGTATTAGTAAAAATAAACTTATACACGGTGAAGCTTTATTTCAGAATGCGGTTATTTTTGTTTCATATTCGACTGCACCAAAAACACTAAAATTTCAATTTTTATGAAAAGCCCTAGTACCCTAAAACAGTCCGATTTTGCTGAATTTGTGATTTTTGTGGATAATTTTAGGCAACACTGTAAAGTATAATGACCGACTTCTTTTCTATTTGTCGTTGACATATAATGTCAATGGCCATTATGGAAATATTTATAATGGTAATATTTTTAAACCGATTTGTACAATAATCATTTGGCAATCAAAACTTAAAATCTATTTTTACAGTGGGCACATTTATTATCATACCAGATCTGTTTTTTACATTGTCTACAAAAATGTATACCTAAGCTCGTTTATTTTTGTTTACTTTCTTCTGAATTCAAAACAAGATACAATAACTCAGTATTTCAAAATAATTTAATGTAGAAAATTTATATTTTTTTGTCAAATAGGTATGTATAAAGAGAAATGTATCTGTGTTTTTTTGTTTTTACATACATCGGTTTTGCCTTGTTATGTATGAATATGTGGCTTAAGGAAAAAGTGCAGACATGTAATTTTGCTTTCTAATTATAAATTAATAAAATATTATTAAGAATTAAGGTATCGCCACTAATACACAAAAATAACAACATTTTGACTTACCCGAGAAAAGAGATGCTAGGAGATAAATGGTCCAAATTTTTGCGCTCTTCGTACTTACGCACCATAATGCCCAAAAACTCGCACAAAAATTATTACAAATGAGTAAAAATCTCACAAAAATCGCCAAAAAACAATATTCAGAATCGACGCAAAACTGCTTTCGATTTACGTTTTTGCTACTGACAATTCACAAAAATGAGACGGTGTTCCTAGTTTTTAAGCAATGGCATTGTATTTAAATACAAAACAGGTTATTTGAATAATTATATTGTTGATAATAATTATATATAGTTAATGAAATATTACACAGGTTATTATTACTATATTAGAACTAACTTATATTGTAATTTTAATATTGTTAACAAGTATACATTTTGATCATCGACATTTATTATGTTTTTGATTTTGTTCTATGTAAGGTAGTTCACAACAAGCACCCTTTCGGATCAACCAAATTGACCACACGACAATAGGCCAAACAATTAATATTTGTTACAATGTATAATTGCGTTCAAATCAAAACAATTCCGTCTCCCTGTTATGTCTTGATTAAGACTAATGTGTATTTATATTTTTGTGTATAAATCCCGCGTACCATTTTCTGAGATTGGCCCATGCGGGGAGACTGTACATATAACACAGTCGCTCGTCTTCCTGACAACAAACCAGCCATCTTTTTTATTTTATTTGTTAATTTGGTTGGTTAAATATTTTCGTTGATTTATTAAATCACTGGGTATTAATAATACCTCTGGAGCATTGTGTTTTGCGTTTTAATTCCTTGCAGCCAACACATTCCGGTAATTCGTATAATGGAAAATCTGATTAATGGAAACTCGCTTGTGTAAATGTATTCTTTCATTCAGTTTGGTCTTCTTTTTTCGCGCCATTGTTGAACTTTTTAATCCAAGGTATATTTACAAAGGCTTTTAAAAAATAATTCGTTATAATATAGCATTCTCTATTGTTAGAATTTTCGTATTCGTATAATTATCTACAACGTTAGTATGGTTTTCAATATATTTAGTTCTCAATAAAGGGCATACACACAATGCATCTTGACCTTTATCGTCTAGGGTTTTTGTTTTACTAAAAAGGAACGCCCTTTAACATTTCTGTTCAATAGCGGAAAAAAATAAACTTAAAAAATATTGTTCCGGATTTGCCGGTAAACAAACACGTAGTTTCTTAATGTGCTCCTTTTATTCAGAACACTGCTTACAGGTAGCACAGGTACAGACTGGTTATAGCTAACAGTGCTAACTAAAGTTAGCTAAAACCTGTCACTGTCAACTTTTTACTCTTCGAAATCTCAATTACAATTGAATCAAAATGTTGCTTTGCCTTTATATAGCCTTTAGAGAATAATACATTTATAACGTAAGACTAAATTTGTAACCCTGCCCTCCTCATCCTCCTCGTCCTGATCGAACATCTTCAGTAGTTTAGTAACGGGCTAGTGAATGTAGGTGCACCACTTTCATTTTTGCATGAGGTTTCTACTGGCTCCGGTACACAAGGTCATTCAACCGAGTCACTACACGGTAGGGGCCTTCCTATCACGTCTGCTGCTTCGGCGAGAGTTCTTTCGTTCTCTTTGGATTGTACGTACCATACTTTTTCACCTACTGAAAACCTATTGTGATTAGCTCTCAGGTCATATTACTGAGGGACCTCTTCATGGATATCTCTGAGATAACCTGCATGCCTTGCCAACCTTGCATAATCCGTCGTAGTTATCTTATTGTCAAGAGGACGTCCAGCCAGAAGGTCAACTGGAAGTTGTAAATAGAATCCAAACATTATACTGGCAGGTGTTTTTCCAGGTGATTCATGAACAGAGCGGTAGGCCAGTAAAAATTGTTGAATATTTATCCCAGTCACTTTGTCGTTCATTTACTTGGATTTTGAGGTAGTGAAAAGGTGTTGTTCTGGTTTTATGGATTCCTAAGAGACTTCCATAGGCTTTGGAACACGTCGAATTCAAAGTTCCTGCCTTGTTTGGAGTCTATTTCTTTTATTCCATATCGGCAAATCCATTCTTGAAATAGTACGTCGGCAACAGTGATGGCTTCTTGATTTAGCATTAGATAGACTTCTGGCTATTTCATGAAGTAATCCAATTCTATTAGTACAAAGCAATTCCCTGATATACTAAACGGTATATTTTGAATTAAAAAAAAAGACTTATCCACTTAAAGTAAAATTTACAAGGTTCTCATTTAAAAGAATGCAGGCTCTTGTAGGGATTCTGTAAAAGTTGCATGAAGAGAGAATAGAGTAATATACTGTTTTTATTGTACGTTTTTAAAGAACTTATGTTAAAAATGTAACAACGTAATATGTTAATGTTATCCAAATAAAAAAATCAGCAAGGCAAATATCTCAGATTAGCTGTTGTGTGTATGTATAGTTGTCGTACTTGTGTGTGTGTGCGGGAGAGAGAGACAGGAAGGATAGACTAGTCGAGAGCTCGGACCAGCTACTAGCCTGAAGGATGGGATAAATCTGTAGTAGACATGAGAGTAACGACTAGTTTGGACCCCTAATTTGGCCGCAGGAAGGATTATGTGTGTATGTGTATGAGAGTGACAGGTTAGTCTGAAGGATGGGATAAATGTATATTAGACATGACAGAAACGACCATTCCGCAATTTTTGGATCCCGAATCTGGCCACAGGAAAAGAATTATGTATGTATGTGTATGAGAGAGACAGAAAGGACAGGCTAGTTCAGAACTCGGACCCAAGTACTAGCCCGAAGGATGAGATAAATGTGTAGTAGATATGACAGGAACGACCAGTCCGCAATTTTTGGACACCGAATCTGGCCGCAGGAAAGGAATTATGTATATATGTATATTAGAGAGACATCATGTTTGTGGTATGTGTTTGAGTGAGAGAAGTACCTATACAAATATACCACCTGATATTACTTTTCTTATACCCACATGCATCCTGGCGGCATGGCAGTGCGTCGTGACGGCTGCGGGCGTCGGTGATGGGAGACGACGCTGGCTGGCGATTCCATCAGATGCATGTGGGAGTGGCTTACCTCCATGCTGCTACTGCCTTGGAGCCGGGTCGTCAACTGGAGGCTTCCAGCCGGCGGAACTCCACCGGTTGCCGAATTTACGCTGTGAACGTCCTTTTAAATCAGCCATGTCAAACTCAAAGTCACTGGTGGGCCAAAAGCATGAAGACCATCGACTAGGTGGGCCGCAAAACCTTATCTTAAAGAAGACAAACTACTAAAAATCTTGAGAAAAAGTCCTATTATAGGACAAGTCTGTTTATTAAATTTCCAATAAAAAGGACATTACAAAAAACTACAAACATTAAATTCTTTTGCCAGATATTTGACATCTTTTGTCTTTAATTAAGTTGTCTATTTGTGGCGCGAATTTATCCGAGGAAATAACTTTTAAAACTGCGTCCAAGTGTGCGTCCGTCAATTGGGATCTTGGGAGAGATTTGTTTCCATCATCAAAGAAAATAGTTGTTCACACTTATAGGTACTTCCAAACATTGACAGGATTTTACAGGCAAATTTGCTCATTTCTTGGTATTGAACAGGCAAGTACTTATAAAATTCGAATGTACCAACACTATCAAATTTTTGTTTTAAATGGGTCTGACACTGAATCTCAATTTCCATTTGCAAGTAAGGGGGAACTTTATCAATATCGATAGTGACAATTCTGCCAGAAGGATTCTCATTTTCTCTGAATATATTTTGTATGATATTGAGACACTTGTGCTTTCCTGATATGCCTTACAAGTTAGAAAATGTGACAGATTATCCTTTGCTAACTGTTTTTCCGACAATATCATCTTACACTTGAAAGCTTTTACATGATCATGCATATCTGGAATAACTTGACGTGATCCTTGCAATTTCGTATTTAAGTCCGACAAGTGTTTTGTGATATCTACCATAAATGAAAGATCTTGTAAAAAAGGTACATCGCACAATAAGCTGACATCTCCTTTTGTTTCCATAAAAACGCGTATTTCTTCTTTGAGTTTCCAAAGCCGGTCGAGTACCATAGAACACGAAAGCCAGCGCACCCCTGCATAATATGGTAAACCAGTGTACTCACTTTCTAAATCACGTAAAAATGTAGAAAACTGTCGCTGATTAAGGCCTCGTGACCTTATGAAGTTTATAATTTTTTTCACTGACTTTAAAACACTTTTCAACTTCATCACTTTTGAGCATAAAACTTCTTGGTGGATTATACAATGAATATGATGAAGATCTGGTTTGTTACTATTCGTTTCTCTGATCTTGGTCTGTAATATTTTAACGAAGCCATTTTTTACTCCAGTCATTGAAGGACCTCCGTCTGTTGCAACGAAACACAGTTTTGACAAATCTAAATTGTACTTTTGCAGAAGTCTATAAACAGCATTGAAAATATCCTTCCCAGTTGTTGTATCACGCAGTGATACTAATTCCCGTAATTCTTCATACACATTGATATCTGTATCAACCGCACGAAGAAAAACAGCGAGTTGCGCCACACCACACACATCCGTACTTTCGTCACAGGCAATAGAAAATGCAATGAAAGAGTCTGATTTTGTTTTTATCTGATCACTTATATTGGCAGCCAACTCAGTAACTCTTTCAGCGACAATATTCCGGGACAAGGATATATTTTGAAATGCCTCTACGCTCCCGGGACTCACAATTTCCGCGGCCTTCACAAGGCACTCTTATAAATTCACCTTCAACAAATGGTTTTGAGCGTTTCGCGATTAACTCCGACAGTACGTAGCTCGCTTGAAGGACAGATTCATTTTCTTGCTTTGGACGTGTAAACATAAGCTGCTGATCTTTTAACCGTGATTTTAACTTGTTTAACTTTTCGTTTCTGACCATGCCTGTATACTTGTCAAACACAGTTTTATGAATATCATAGTGACGTTTTATATTATATAATTTTGGGACACCGACTGTACTATTACAAATCAAACAAATAATTTTTTCTTTCACTTCACAGCAAAAAACTCTAATTCCCACTTTTCTTGAAAGATACGATGCTCATCTACAAGTTTCCTCTTACTTCCACCTGGTTTTGAAAGAGACGTGTTAAAAACTGTATCCGAAATAAATTATAATAAGTACTGTTAAGTGTTGTAACAATAAGTGCCCAACTCAACTCGAAACTCTATCGCAACTGACTCATAACTGACTAAACACTGAACGACTGAACTCAATCGAACACGGCTTATATACGGATTTTGATCTCTCGAGTTCTTTCCAGAATGTTCAGATAGCGTCATCTGTGTTTTTGCGCGATAGAATTTCGTGGAACAAGCTAGATAACGTTTGGCTTTAGGTTTTAGGTTGAGTATGTGTAGTTCATCCTCTTAAACACAGATGGCACTATGTACAATTGTACATTTTATTATACCAATCGTTGTTGCAGCGGCGCGCGCTTTCAAAAACGGTTTTCAACTTGTTCGCGGGCCGCATTATCTGACTGTTTTTAAAAGTGATTTGGGCCGCAGAAAATTGCTCATTGGGCCGCATGTTTGACATGGCTGTTTTAAATGATTTGTCGGCCTCTCCAAATGTTCGCGCCGATCTGAGTTGGTGGTTGCGTTACCTGACTCGTCTGCCATGTGTCGTGATTAATGCCTGATGATTTACTATGTTGCTTAGCGCGGTATTTTATGTTATGCCTGAGGAATTTCACGCGATTTTCCGCACATCGCTTAGCGTATTTTTACTTTAAAGCGTATTTTTCTGATTAATTTCCTAAAATAAACATGTTTAAATAATGAATAATAACGGACATATACATACATACATATACGAGGCATACATTTCCCAAAAATTTAGTAACTTTAAAATGTTGTTTTTGTCTGAGTGTGCTATGGTTTGTTGTTTTACTTCTGTTTTTTAAATTTTTTTATTTTTTTTTTCGACAAGGTGATAATTTCGTTTTTGTGTGATCATTTGTTCTTTTGTTGCTATAAGTTCTCATAATAGATTAATACTTTACCTTTTTACTTCCCTTGTAAACGGGTAATCGTGAAAAAATCACCCTCCGAGATTTTTTCAGATCTTTACGTTTCTGGGTCCCTAGATGCCGAAAAACATGTTTTCTCAATTCCGTCGGTCTGTCCGTCGGTCTGTCCGTCGGTCTGTCCGTCGGTCTATCTTTTCGCGGCATAGCTAAAAAACTACTTACCCGATTGACTTCGTCAAAAATTAAGGGTCATATGGGAATAACCTGGTAACATTTTGGTAAAAATCCAATATTGGCAAAACAAAATGGCCGCCTAGTGAAATGTTAAAAAATTATTACTAAAAAACCACTATGCAATTTATCTCAAAGTTTGATTAAAAATCAAGTATTATGTAGGAACCAACTGAACTAAATTAGGTCACACTTCACTATTCCTAATCAAAGGAAAGATTCATATCGAGGGAAGTTCCGGGTTAAGGAAATTTACCGATTTTTTTGCATGTGGGTTGTAAAAATGCATAGCTCTTTCTTTCATGACAATTGAATGTCCTAGAATATTTTTCCTTACATATATCACATTTCATTTTACATTGTGAGCATTAAGTTAGCATTTAAATATTTATTTAAAACTAAAACACTTTAAAAATTGTAAGAGTTCAAAATTTCAATGTTTACAAAAACCCAACCATCATTAAGAATCAAGTTTTTATGCTTTGGATAATTTTATATCATATTGAAATTAAAATGCTTTAAGTATGTTTCAGTAAAAACCTCAAAAAAAAACAGGATTAATAAAGGGAAGCTATCACATTTCATTTATTTCCTTCGACGAGAAAATTTTAATGAAAGGTATTTCCGGTTGATGTATACCTAATAACGAAAATATGCTCTTAAAAGCGAGAAAATCAGAGCAAACCCCTTTTTCAGATTTCCATTCGATTGGCTGAATTTTAACTGAATATTCCCACTGATTTATTCGGTGACTGCAATGAATAATTAATTTTTCCTCTTGAATACGACGTTTGAATTTTAATCCTTTGTTCCCGACACGTTTTTATAAAACCACAAGAAGAATGTCTGATTAATGGTAATAGTATGTACGGGGTTATTCGTTATAATTTGTTACCGCTTTTGAGGCTTCATTACACTAGTCAACACATACGAAAAAAAAATGCGACTGATGTTATAATGACTGATGCGGTAACGCATGTAAACAGTGGACTGTATGATAGGGGTGAAAAAGTGGTAAATGAGAAATGTAAAAGAAAGAACGCACAAAAGAGGTAAAAGGCACTCTTACCTTAAACAGCACAGTTCGTCGGCTTCGAAGGGCCCTTCTCTTGTGGTGCTTGGATTTTTCTTTGTTCACTTGTCACTTCGATGTACTGGAGTACTGGAGAGAAGGAAAGTGTTTTCCTGTCGGAAATATAGACCGAATTCACGAAACTGTTAGAAGTTTTGCAAGCAAGTACCGTACATATTTTCGTACTATCTCAATGCCGGTCGGAGTAGTTCTCTCTGTCTCGTCGAGCATGTAGAATCAGATGCACGACTTCTAGAGTGCTTAAGAGGGTTAATACCAAATTTGTGCGTTATGAATAGTTATAAAATTAAATATACCTGTAAATGATGTGATAATAAAATAACTAAGATACGCATCATTTATGCCCAAAATAAATAATAATTAATTTGACAATTAAAATAAATTGTAGATAATAAAGAAATAAATAAGAAATTAAGAGTTTCCTTAACATTCCACCCACCAAAACGAATGTTTTCAAAGTAAATTGACGATACAACATATAATAGCTTAAAGCGAACGCGCAAGCAAATTTAATTGCCCGGTAAAGGGCAAACCTTTACCACAGGTCGTTGCATTAGACCACTTGAATAACGCCATCCTTCCCAGGATGAGTCTCTGTAACTCTACCTAATTCCCACTGTAAAGGGGGTTTCGAGTCGTGCTTAATTAAAACTAGCGAGTTAAGTTTGATTTGAGGGACGGTGTCAGTCCATTTATGCCTTTCTTGAAGAGAGTGGACATATTCTTGGGACCACCTCTTCCAGAAGTCTGCATGCAATCGTTGAACCAACTGCCACCGATTTAGTCTATTTATATTTAAGTGACTAAGGTCAGGCTCACAGATACCACTAGCAAGTGGCTCCAGTGTTAAAAAATGACCAGGGGTCAGAGGCTGTAGGTCATTGGGGTCTGCACTTATTGGACACAGGGGTCGCGAGTTTAGCACAGACTCGATTTGAGTCACAAGAGTGTGAAACTCTTCAAAGGATAAAATTTGTGAACCTGTAGTTCGGTATAAATGCGCTTTCATAGACTTCACGCCGGCATTGGCCAAACCGTTAAAATGAGGACTTCCTGGTCGATTGAAACTCCAATTAATCGACAATTGTTCAGCTGCATTGGCAGCGTATTCCAGGATCTGCTGACTGGCACCCCTGAAATTAGTGCCTTGGTCACTGCTAATGAATGAACATCTGCCACGGCGGGCTACAAAACGCTTAAAGGCCCCTAAAAATCCGTCAGATCTTAAATCTGAAGTAACTTCCAGAAGACTTGCTTTAGTGGCAGTACATACAAAGATACATTCATATCCCTTGAAAGTTTTAGCATTTCGATGACGATACATCAAAAGAGAGAAAGGACCTGCAAAGTCAATGCAGACTGAAGAGAATGCCTTTATCTGAGAGATACGCAAAGAAGGTAAATCCGCCAACGATATATTGCGCTTCTGGGAGATAATATCCAAAAGTGCTGAAGAATTAAATAATGCATAGTTTTCAAACCAGGATGAAGGTTAGAATTGTGAATCCACTCAATAATTAAATCAGTAAGTCTATGTGATTTGGGTAGTAGAATAGGATGTTTAGTGTCATAACCTAAATTGCTATTTCTAAGCCTACCACCCACCCTGATTAAACCATCTGAATCGATGAAAAGGGCAAGCTTTCGAAAAGATTTGGACAAGAGGGTATTACTTTTTTTATCGAAGAGATCTGAAAATATTTCACGTTGTACGTGACGAATGATACATAAACGAGTCCTATTCATTTCAAGAGGTGTGATATACTGAGAATGTTTTATAGATTTGGATGAAAATCGAAAAACATACGTAAGAATCCTCTGAATTTTTAGTAGAGCTGAGAAGTTATGAAGCAAATTATTTATAATACTTTCATTTATGGAAGTAATTAAGACCGTTTGTTTTTCTTCATCACCAGTGGATTCATAAGAAGCAAAAGTAAGCTGCGGAGGCCAGAATGCTTTAGACTGAGAAAGAAATGCTGGGCCACACCACCACCGAGAATGTTGAAGAAGTTGAGTAGGAGTTAACCCTCGTGAGGCACAGTCACTAGGGTTTTCCGACGACGGAATATAATGCCAGGAAGATTTATCAATTAGGTCTTGAACATGACTTACCCTGTTCGCAACAAAGGTTTTCCACTTATGAGGACTGGCGTTTAACCAGGCTAAAGTGACAGATGAGTCAGACCAAGCATAGATTGCATCAAAGGAGATGAGCTCTGAATAAATAGACTTCTTTAACAAATGAGATTAGATCCGCCAAGAGAACAGCTGCGCAGAGTTCTAGACGAGGAATCGAAATGGTTTTTAGAGGGGCGACTTTACATTTGGCAGAGACGAGAAAAATTTTAACGACTCCAGATATGCTCTCGGTACGAAAATATATAACCCCTGCATAGCTTATTTGTGAGGCGTCGCAGAAACCATGCAATTCAATACGCTGAAGATCATCAACTATTACACGTCTAGGAATTTTTATTTCTGTAAGACGATATAATTCAGACTTATATGTATTCCAAGTTAGGACAATTTCATCCGAGGGAGTATCGTCCCACGATATCTTCGATGCCCATAATTTTTGCAAAAGACATTTTGCGAGTAAAATAAGGAGAGAAATAAATCCTACAGGATCAAATATTCTACTAATTTCTGATAGAATACTTCTCTTAGTACATTGTAGCTCTATTGGGTTAAAAGTGTATGAGAATATGTCATCTTGTGGACACCATCTTAATCCAAGGACCTTAATAAATACTGGTTCTTCCTGATCAAAGCTAATAGATGTTTGAACATCAGAAGAAGGAATATTTGCGAGAATAGCTGGATGATTACTAACCCATTTTCTGAGCTCGAAACCTCATAATTTCATTAATTGAATTAGCTCTTCTTGGAGCTGTAAAGTTGTTTCAAGGTCATTATTTCCACTGAGCGCATCGTCAACATAGATATCTCTTCTCACCGTTGCAGCTGCCAGAGGAAACCGAAGTGCCTCCTGATTGGCAAGCTCTTGTATAGTTCTCAGAGCCAAATAGGGAGCGGATGACACACCATATGTCACAGTCAATAGATGATACTCACTAATTGGATCCTCGGGAGAAAAGCGCCAAAGAATTCTTTGAAAATCTCGAAATTGAGATTGAACGCGAATTTGCCTGTACATTTGTTTTATATCACAAATAAAGTCAAATGCATAATATCAAAAACCTAACAGAATAGTTGAAATATCACGTTGCAGTTTAGGTCCAAATAATAAGGTTTCATTAAGAGAAATGCCACAAGATCCTCGAAAACTAGCATTGAATACTACTCTAAACTTAGAGTTCGGGTTCTCATTATTTGTGACACAATGATGAGGCATGTAATATGCTTTAGGTGATTTGAAGTCGGACTTTGCGACAAGAGTCATGTGTCCGCTATCCAAGTAATCCTGCATGAAATCCGAGTAGGATTGTATGAGTTCAGGATTTTTAGATAATCGCTTTTCCAGTGTGCAGAAGAAACGATAGGCTTGGGAATATGTATCGCCAAATGTGGGTTCATTGGTCTTAAATGGCAAGGGCACACCGACCAGAAATGTCTCTGTAAGTAAGAGATTTGTAAATCTGTTCACATTTTTTGTCATCAGAGGACAAAGAAGAGATTTTAGGGATATGTTCAATTTCCCAAAATTTTTTAAGTAGCAAGTCAAGATTCATATCTACAGATGTATGACAATTGAATAAGACTGTATGAGATTTAGATAATTCAGCACTATTTGAACGTCCTTGAAGATGTAGTCAAATATGGTCTCTAAAGCAGTAGGTTGACCAGGCTGACCACAACCTAAAACTAAAGGAACCAATTCCGCACCAATTAGCATATCGATCGGTCCGGGAATATGGAAAGAGTTATCTCGACTATCCTTGACTTCTACAACAGCTGTGGAGAGGACAGTAGATTGATGAGTAGTTACTGTACAGGGTGTCCCATTTTCGTAGGTTTTACGGGGTTTCCAGCTTATGAGTAGAGATAGAGAGATGCGGTTTTCGCGACACCGTGCTACTTTTCGATGAAACTAAAGAGGCCGCAAACAGATTTGCCCTAACCATTTTAGTTTCCGTGCTACAGGGTGATTTTGAAAATTTGTCATTTTCCGACACCCCCTGTAACTCAGCTATCGTAAAATATATTTAAAATGTTTCAACTGGTATTTATAGATTTTTTCACGTAGAATTCAGTGGCATACTCAGATTTTTGCTGAGAGTCATAGTTTTTGACATATTGGCATAACCTACTATTTTTTAAATGGGAGACCCTATATATTATTTTTTCATCTTATTCTTCGTGTCGAGAGCTTTTCAAAAACATACCATAAGTCATATTTATTTTCATAAATAATATGAAAAAATGCATTTTTCTTTAAACGGATTTATGGCATAGCAGATCAATCGAAATAAGAGAAGGTGGCTGTGGTAGCCATGGCAACGCCAACAAAAATATGATCAGGCAGCCATTACTGCTGTCATTTTTGGCATTATTGCGTTTAAATTTTTCTTGACGTCTATTATAATTATTGTTTTTAATATGGCTCAGAATCAAAAATTTGAATATTTTGAGAAATATGATATGAACGCGTGTTTTATATTGTCTAATGAAGATGCAGATCAGGCGGCAGAGCTTTATCTGAACAGGTTAGTTCTTTTTTATCTTCCTGCATTTTGACTTTATTGGTTCGCTTTATTTTATCTTAGATATCCCGAGAGAAGACAACCAGAAAAAAGAATTTTTCAAAAAATTAAAAATAATCTTTGCCAATATGGATCTTTTAACAAGCCTCGATCGCGAACTTACAATAAAGACAACGAAGAATCTGAGGTCAACGTTTTAGCCCTCGTTCAGACAGCTCCTGAAACATCTTGCAGGAAAATAGACGAAGAGGCGGGTGTACCGAAAACCAAAGTGCAGAAAATTTTGAAAAAGCACAAATTCAAACCCTATAAATACAAACTTGTGCATCATCTGCATCCTGGTGATGCAGAGCGCAGATTGGAGTTCTGCAATTGGTTTATAAATATGAAGGCAAAAGATATCGATTTTGAAAAAAAGATTATTTGGTCAGACGAGGCACATTTTACTAGTTCAGGGATTTTAAATAGACACAACACGCGATTTGGGAGTCAAGAAAACAACCATGTTATTTTTCCTAGGGAGCGTCAGGGCAGATTTGGATTCAATGTCTCCTGTTTTATTTTCAACCGAAAAATAGTTTACCAAATATATGAAGGAAATCTGAATTCGATTGGTTACGTGCGAATCCTAGAAGACGCATTAGGAATTTTGGATGATGTTCCCTTGGCTCAACTAAATAGGATTTATTTCCAGCAAGACGGAGCTCCAGCCCACAATGCCAGAATAAGTCAAAACTGGCTTAACGACCATTTTCCTGGAAGATGGATAGGAACACACGGACCTGTTCGATGGCCACCACGATCCCCTGACCTCTCAGTTTTAGATTTCTTTTTGTGGGGTTATTTAGAAAACAAGGTTTATGTAAGGCGATACGAAAACTTAGAACAACTAAGAATGGCCACCGAAAACGCTTTTGCAGAGTTACAAAGACAGTCATTTACAATAGAAAATGCATTAAAAAGAACTTTTAAAGTTTGTCACACTTGTAGGACACATAATGGTCTACAATTTGAACAATATTTGTAGTTTTAATGAAATTATAATTATTACCTTTTACCTACTTCCTAATTTTTTCTGATGCTGTTACTTTGTTATTTCGTTAATAAATATTTGTTAACTTTTTCCATGGCTCCACAGCCACCTTCTCTTATTTCGATTGATCTGCTATGCCATAAATCCGTTTAAAGAAAAATGCATTTTTTCATGTTATTTATGAAAATAAATATGACTTATGGTATGTTTTTGAAAAGCTCTCGACACGAAGAATAAGATGAAAAAATAATATATAGGGTGTCCCATTTAAAAAATAGTAGGTTATGCCAATATGTCAAAAACTATGACTCTCAGCAAAAATCTGAGTACGCCACTGAATTCTACGTGAAAAATATAAATACCAGTTGAAACATTTTAAACATATTTTACGATAGCTGAGTTACAGGGGGTGTCCGAAAATGACAAATTTTCAAAATCACCCTGTAGCACGGAAACTAAAATGGTTAGGGCAAATCTGTTTGCGGCCTCTTTAGTTTCATCGAAAAGTAGCACGGTGTCGCGAAAACCGCATCTCTCTATCTCTACTCATAAGCTGGAAACCCCGTAAAACCTACGAAAATGGGACACCCTGTACTCGTCATAGCATTAATGGCAAGATTAATGTTTGGTTCCGAATTTTTCGGACATTGTGAAGAACTTGGCAACGTTGGATCTGTAAAAGACTGTTGTTCGACAGGTGAAACGGTCTCCGCATTTTTGTCTACATGTAATAATGTATGATGAGATAATCCACAAACCCTGCATTTAGATGAGGAAATGCATTTCCGAACAGAATGTTGGGAGGCAAGACAATTTGTACATAAATTATGTTGTTTTGCAAAAGAAAATCTTTCTTTGGGAGTTTTAGAAATAAATGCGAAACACTTATATAATGCATGTGATGAAGAACACATGATGCATTTTAAATTAATATAATTAAGGGTGTTATTGTGGTTAGATGTATTATTTTGATTAGCCGAAGTTGAAGTCATGAATGCTGGAAGCGAATTTTTATTTTGAAAGGTTTTAGTGTTTCTAGAATTTAAATGAGAATTATTCTGTTTATTGTTTACTTTAAAACCTGAATTATTGTTCAGCCAACTGAACTGAGTCTAACGCCTTACATTTATTCTCCAAAAAATATTTTAATTCAAAGTAAGTCGGAAAGTCTGAAGTATTTTGTATTTCAAAATCAGTTCTGGTAGCTATGTCCAATTTCTGAAGAAGCATATTCAATAAAAGAAAATCCCACTGATCGACAGGGAATTGCATAACACGAAGGGCGGCTAAATTTTCCGAAAAAATATTTAAAATATTTCTAAGTTCTTTAGAAGTTCCCCTTTGAACAGAAAAGACTTGAGAAATTTCATTATAATGGTAAGTAGCTAATAATCTTTTATTTTGATATCTTTTTTCAATTATTTCATAAGCTACTATGTAATTATTGTCAGTTACTGGAAGACCCTTAATTAAAGATAATGGTTCTTTATCCAATGACGTAAGGAGATATTGAAATTTTTCTACTTGGGAAAGTTCAGTGTTTTGGTGTATAAGAGTATTAAAGAGATCAAAAAAACCTGACCATTTCTTAAAATCCCCATCAAATATGGGTAAAACTATTTTTGGCAACCTAGCTGTGAATTTAGGTGTAGTACCTATGAGAGAATTTTTTAAAGAGACATTTGCATTTGAATCACTTATTAAAATTTCATGTTTTATCGCTTTTGCGCCATAGAATACCTTATCAGCAGCAACTCGTAATGAGTCGTATGTACTAAACTCATCTTCAAATATTAAAGAAACAATTTGATTATGAACTGTTTGAAAATCGTCGTACACTCTATCAATTCCTTCGACCCTTGCAAGAAAGGTAGATCTTTTGGAACTATCTTCTGAGACCTCAAGTCCCACGTCATATGTCTCCTTTAATCTATTATATGCTGTAGTTCGTTTTAGTTTAAGTTTTGCCAGTTTATCCGACATGATAAATTTAAATTATTGACAATTT
This sequence comes from Kuschelorhynchus macadamiae, assembly GCA_030620095.1. NCBI lineage: Eukaryota > Metazoa > Arthropoda > Insecta > Coleoptera > Curculionidae > Kuschelorhynchus > Kuschelorhynchus macadamiae. The sequence goes on from JAUTXW010000036.1 coordinate 1,266,801, forward strand.
TGGCGAAAGAAATTGATGTATATTAAATTAATTTATAATATAATATTCTTGTTTAAAAACAATTGAAAAACTGTGTAAAATGCAACTATAAATATGTAAACTTTAAGTCTTCACCAGAAAATATAGGTTGCATTCAAACGCTTTAATACAAATTAAATTATCTACATGAACGTATTATTAACCTTATTAAAACGATGAGTTGGGCCCTTAAATCCCTGAAATATCTATTTTATAAAAATACGTAGAGAGAAGTACCGGCTGGAACTTCGCGCACGAGTTTTGAGCGATAAACGTATGTGCAAGGATTATCGATCGCCTCGGCCGGACTGCCGGACGAAATTAAATGAAAAAATTAATATTTTTAATGGCATTTAAAGATTTAGAATTAATTAATTTAAATACTAATTCAAATCCGGCTCGAAGGACCAAAATGATGCGGTAACGCATGTAAACAGTGGACTGTATGATAGGGGTGAAAAAGTGGTAAATGAGTAAAAGAAAGAACGCACACAAGAGGTAAAAGGCACTCTTACCTTAAACAGCACAGTTCGTCGGCTTCGAAGGGCCCTTCTCTTGTGATGCTTGGATTTTTCTTTGTTCACTTGTCACTTCGATGTACTGGAGTAATGGAGAGAAGGAAAGTGTTTTCCTGTCGGACATATAGACCGAACTCACGAAACTGTTAGAAGTTTTGCAAGCAAGTAGTATCATGATTTCTGGGCCTCTACCCTCATCAGGCAGGCTTGTACCCAGGGAGATCTGAAATAACAGATTGCTCGATATGACAAAATCAAAAACGAAACGTCTATCATACTGAAACAGTACTACAAGTTAAACGTAACATTTAGCACCACCTATTATACTGAAACAGTACTACAAGTTAAACGTAACACAAGCCTGCCTGATGAGGGTAGAGGCCCAGAAATCATGATCGCAGGAGGGTACCCTGTGACATAATCGAAAGCAATTCTTCTTTTAGGCCGTTTTTGCACCTGCAGAAATTATATATTTCTGCTATTATACATATATGTTTTCCGGCCAAGAACTTTTGGTAAAGATGTGTGAGAGCACATTTTTATCGATTTTTAGTATCTACTCTCCGCATGATGGTGCTAGTGCATGCTTTTTAAATTACCTATGGGTTTGCAGCCGGAAATCACCGGAGCCCCGATAGGTGGTGCTAAATGTTGCCGATTGCACATTTTTCCTAATACATAACATGAAACAAACACACACATATTATTAATCAGAAAATCCTGGAATATTTTTTATTGTTTATTGATAAGTAATTTTGTATTATTTTGACATTTTGTGACTGTTGTCTTATTTTAGGAAAGCGAGAAAAAATCACAAGTAGTATTAATTTTATTTTACCAGTAGATACGGTGCAGTAACATGAAAGATGACTTAACTAAGATAAGTAGGTCTTGGAAACAATTGCATAGGGATGCCATTATAATTTTCATTAGATTTAACCAGAAACGTCAAAAGTACTGTTTTGTATCGACATTTCTGATAACTTTCGTTACATTTTTACACTGAGAAAAACAAAAAACAAAAACAAAACCGCATAACAAACCGTATTTTTGCTTTTTGTTTGAGAAAAAATTGACGAAACTCTGCCGATATACATTTTTCGTAATACATAACATGAAACACACACACCCACACACACATATTATTAATCAGTAAATTTCGGAATATTTTTTATTGATAAGCAATTTTGTATTATTTTGACATTTTATGATTTTTGCTGTCTTATTTTAGGAAATCGAGAAAAATTCACAAGTAGTATTAATTTTATTTTACCGGTAGGCTTTCGGTTTTTCCGGAAATACCTAGACCTAAGTCAAGAAGTTTAAAAAGAACCCTGTATATTTTTTCACACAGTTTGATAGAACTTAGAATTCCCTTTACATTGACATATCACAAGTTGATTTTTTTTCGAAATGGAGGACCAGGAAGCTTTTGTTCAAAATTCAATATGGCGGCCATTTTCTAACACCGAAGATATTTTTGAATTATAGGTAGAAATAATAAACAAATATGGAGGTTTTTATCGGGTTTAATGCTAATTTAAAATCAAACTTTCACAATTAATACAAAAGTCACTCAATTAAATGTTCTATGCGCTGTCCGCCTTGTTCTTGGCATAGTGTAACTCTCTCAAGCATAGTGTAACTCTGCTCTCGCGAGCAGCTTTCGTAAATGCTGTTCTGAGATACTCTCAACGGCTCGTCTTATTCTATTTTCTAACATTTCCAACGATATTACAGGAGTTGCATACACTTTTTCTTTCAGATGACCCCATATAGAAAAATCAAGTGGGGTTAGGTCAGGCGACCTCGCTGGCCATCGAATTGGTCCATTGGTTCCTAACCAGTTCTCATCAAATCGTTCATTCAAATAATTTGCAACAATTCTTGAATTATGAGCAGGGGCGCCATCTTGTTGGTAAACTAAATCATCATTTTGCTGCAAATTATTTATAAAATGTTCAATTTCATTTTCGAGAAAGTTCAAATACATCTCGCCAGTTAAAGGCTGATGGAATAATATTGGACCAATAACGCTTAGTCCTACAACGCCTAACCAAACATTAACTCCAAAACGTTCCTGGAAGGCACCTTCTCTTACTAATCTTTGATTTTCGTTTGCCCAATAACGAAAATTATTTCTATTAAACATCCCTAGATTAGTAAACCTTGATTCGTCCGAAAAAATAATCTTATGATGAAACACAGGACTTATTCTATAATTATCTAAAAACCAATTGCAATAAATAAGTCGTCTTTGGAAGTCATTTTCAAATAGGTGGTGGTGAATTTGATACTTAAACGATTTAAACCCGTGTTTCTTTAACATTTTTCTGGCGCTTTCATGGGACGTATTGCACTGTTTGCCTAATTCACGAAGGGAAGCTGTACGGTCATACTCGATGTACGCTAAAACGTTTGTTTCCACTTCTTCGCTTACTACGAAACCATCATTACCATTAGCATGGACACCACCATTATTTTCATTTTTTAAATGTTGTACTAGCCAAGGATAATATGCATGTGAAGGAGCGTCACGATTCGGAAAGCGTTCCTGGTATAATCTCTCTGTGTCCCTTGAATTTTTGCGACATTCCCCATAAATAAGGAGGATGTCAATTTGATGTTCTCTTGAATAAACCATAATATTTATTTTTAAAACTAACTAGAACCACTTCTCAGTGTAAAAATGTAACGAAAGTTATCAGAAATGTCGATACAAAACAGTACTTTTGACGTTTCTGGTTAAATCTAATGAAAATTATAATGACATCCCTATGCAATTGTTTCCAAGGCCTACTTATCTTAGTTAAGTCATCTTTCATGTTACTGCACCGTATCTACCGGTAAAATAAAATTAATACTACTTGTGATTTTTCAGTCATAAAATGTCAAAATAATACAAAATTACTTATCAATAAACAATAAAAAATATTCCAGGATTTTCTGATTAATAATATGTGTGTGTTTGTTTCATGTTATGTATTAGGAAAAATGTATATCGGCAAGGTTTTGTCAATTTTTTCTGAAACAAAAAGCAAAAATACGGCTTGTTATGCGGTTTCGTGTAGCTAATAAGATATACTTTAATACTAATATTTAATAAATACAACTTTCTATTTAAAATCTTTGAGAAAATTTAAGAAAAAGTTCACATTTTAGAGAAAAAATTAAACTTATCCCATTTTGTGATAAATTAAAAATTTGATTAAAATCCATTGAAAACCCGATTTTGTTTAATATTTTAATAATTTGTTAAACAAAAATTTCATCGGTATCGAGAAACGACCGCCATATTGAATTTTGAAAAAGCGCTTCCTGGTCCGCCATTTTGAAAAAAAATATAACTTGTGATATGTCATTGAAAAGGTAATTCTAAGCTCTATCAAACTATGTAAAATAATATACAGGGTTCCATTTGAAATTCTTAACTTGGTTCTGATATCGGAAAAACTGGCAGTAATATTCAATTGTTTTTTCATGAAAAATATGTGTATTAATACCATATTTCGTTAACCCAAATAAAAAAATCCTAACCTAAAAAGCAATTGAATGGCATCGTGTTAAACGATATCGTTGACACCCGGTATAGCAAAGCAAAAATATAATTTTTGTATGTAAGCCGCGCAGGATGCGCGTCCTGCGATCGGATTTTAGGGTGCAGAGGTTCGATAAGAAGGGATTTTTCAAAATTCAAATTCCAAGGGGGTGAAACCACCTCTTAAATATTACAATGTTTTTGTTTAAAAGAACGGTCAGTTTTTCGGAAAAACGCTTGAAAACGTGTTTTTTAATTTATTTTTTTACATATTTTATGATTTTTTAAAAATACATACAGGGTGTTCGAAGGGGTGAAACTACCACTTAAATAACACAATATTTTTTTATTTAAAAACCGGTTAGTTTTTAGAAAAAACGCTTGAGCGTGTTTTTTAAATTATTTTTTACATATTTTAGGATTTTTAAAAATTCATACGATGTGTCCAAAGGGGTAAAACCATCCCTTAAATATTATAATATAAACGCTTGAACATAATATGCTTTATATTTTATTTTTGTACATATTTTAAATTTTTTTAAAAACCGAGACAGGGTGTCCAAGGGGCTGAAACCACCCCTTTAATATTATATTCTTTATTTAAAAAACAAGTAGTTATTCGGAAAAATACTTCAACACGTGCTTTTTAATTTATTTTATTACATATTTTTTATACATTCATACAGGGTTTTTGAAAAAATCGGGTCATTGATTAATTTTTGCGATCTTTCTCAAACCGTTTACCGTGCCTGTTGCAAGTAGCTTGATTTTAGTGTGCAGAGGTTCGATAAGAAGGAATTCTTCGAAACTCAGTTTCCAAAGGGGTGAAACTACCCCTTAAATGTTTATAGTGGACTCGAGCTATTTTAACTCCAAAAAACAGCACAGCAGATGAAATAAATCTAGCTTTATTGGAAAAAATTACTGCTCCACAATTAACATACTACTCAATAGATGTATTTATAGACCAAGAAAATGCGGTTAATTATCATGTCGAGTTTTTACATTCTCTAAACCCTTCAAGAATCTCTCTTCATGAGTTAACTTTAAAAGTAGGGGAACCAGTAATGCTTATTTGAAATTTAAAACCACCAAAATTGTGTAATGGAACTCGACTACAGGTTAAAACATTACAAAACAATGTAATAGAGTCTACTATTATTTCTGGCCCTGGTCTGGGAGAAACAGTTTTTATACCACGTATCCCTTTAATTTCGTCATACTATCCTTTTTCAGTTTAAACGTGTGTAAAGCTTTGTTTCGTCATGACAATTAACAAAGCTCAAGGGCAATCCTTAATTAAAGCTGGAGTAGACTTGCGCTACGATTGTTTTTCCCATGATCAACTCTATGTCGCATGCTCTAGAGTAAGTGCGCGTAGTAGCTTGGCTATTTTACAGCCAGAAAATGCAACAACAAACGTGGTTCATAAAGAGGTACTCAAATGAGGCGATTTAATATTTAATTATTAAATATTAGGTATTTAAAAAATATGGGTAATACTTACTTATCTGTGTTTGTACGTTTCAGGAGTCGCTGGATGTTTTTATCGTATATGTCTGCTTAAATTAGACGTCCAAAGTCCTTTAAAAGATAACTCATTTTTGCATAAGACATCTAACTGTTTCGTGTTTAATACGAGTAAAGTAATCCTACACCCCACTCGCTTGTTTTTCTAATCTTGACATTGCTATTTAACTTTTAATTTTCAAAATATACATGCATTAAAATATCACATCATTTAAACACATACGCAGCATGCAGAATCCGGTGAATTACTACCTTAACCTAATAACTAATAACCAAACATGCATAAAATTCCAGAAATGTTGTTGTTGTTGATCTCTAGTTTTTATTTTATATGAGATCACACTCATAGGGATAATTGCTATAAAAATTAGAACGTATTATTATAGTTTTTGTGGAGTATTTCAGACGTATTATGATAAAAAATATAATGTAAATTTGCTGACGTTCGGTCAAATTTAAAAAATCGGAATTATTCGACCAAAAAGGCAACCGATAGCGCTAGCACATAGCTATATAATCGCAGAAGAAACAACTTTTTCCTTTACCATTTTTTAAAATTGTTTCATAGTCATTTCAAATAAATAAGTTTTGAAGGATTGCAGCGTTTTTAGTTAACGTAAGTTGCATTCAATGCAAAGCAACAATTAGTATTTGAGCCGTGTTGCGAAGATTTATACATATGTATTGTTATGTTATTTTATTTACTTTTCTTTTTATAGGTGATTCTAATAGCTCCATTCGGAGAAATGTTTATAATGGATTTCCCGGCCAAAGTGTTTTATAATGGCGTACCTGTGAGCGTTTTCACAGTTATAATGTTCTAGTTGAAGCGCCAAGCCATTAGTTTTATACGAAACCTCTTCCCACAATTGTGATATGTGGGGCGTGCAACTCGGGATTTATAAAAGATGGCTTAGACAGCGGAAGTCTACATATATCACATGAAGAATACAAACACAAAATTTCTTAAATTGTTAAAAATTTGATAATATTATTGCAAGTGTGTTCCACAAATTATTTATAAATAAGGGTAATCAAGGTTTCTCTACTTCATATCGCATTTCACCGACAAAAGAGAACATTTTGTGGATTTACATTTACATATATTTTGTTTTTTTTACATTGAGTAAGTTCTCGGAAAACCATATGGGAAAATCTAATTAATGGATGACATATTTTGTAAAGCCGTCTGTACGTATTTGCACTGTTGTGGGGGTTTTCAAGGTGATTATATTCTGTATGATCACGTATTTTTGAGTGACTTTTTCTTCCCGCTTGTTTTCGCACATCTAGACTGACACGCACGAAGTAAACACAATCCCATGTTTATCACTTTTGAACTAACCGATGTTTGACACTCTTATGTTTAGTAATTTATAAAATAGCTGTAGTAATAATTATTTTTATAAGTTAACATTTTTTTACATTATGTGAGTGGCACATGATTTAAAAATCGTAAAATATGTTGAGTAATTTCTCATAAGTGGCGAACATTTATGTGGCACAACGTTTAAAGAAAAATCGTTTTTTTTTCTCTTGAAAAAAAAATAAAAAACGGTTTGTTTTGGAAAGTAAAATATATGTAAAAAAATATTTTTAAAAAAACGCTTTTATTTATAAACTCTTGAACTGAAAACTAGCATTAGCTTTTAGGAAAATAAAGGCTTTATTTCAAGTGTGATGATGTATCATGTCTCAAGGTGTTAAAAAAATATTCAAATTTTTAAAACTTCTTTGTTTATGTAAGTTTAATTATACTTTACTTTTCATTTCAAAAGTTTATAAATAAAAGCTTTTTCAAAAACATTTTTTTATTTATTTTGTAATTTTTAGCATTATTCTTTACGCACCCTATATAAGACATTCACGATTGGACACCATGATATTGTTGCCATGGTTTATGTAGGAATACCAAATCTTAGTCAATTTCCATAATGGGAACTATTTTGTCCTTTTTACGCACTCTGTAGCAGACATTCACGACTGGACACCATAATATCGTATTGCCATTGGTTTACGTTTTTGTATCAAATCTCAGTTATTTCCGATAACTGTTTTGTAGGTTTTAGCATTATTTTTTATCCACCCTATATAAGACGTTCACGATTGGACACCATAATATTGTATTGTCATAGAGTTTATGTATGTATGTACACCAAATCTCAGTCAGTTCCGATAACGGGACTGTTTTTTGCGTTTATTTTACTTTGTACTTTTTAGTTTTTTTTCGCATCCTGTATAAAACATTCACGATTGGACACCATAATATTGTATTATCATCGGATTGTTTATGTTTATATTCCAAATCTTAGTCAATTTCGATAACGGCAACTGCTTTTTACGTTTGTTTTATTGTGTACTTTTTAAGTTTTTTTACGTGAGTTACATCACACCCTGTAACGAAGACCATAGCCAACCTGCTGACATAACATTCTTCTTTTTGCAAGCATATCATTATTTACTTCACTTCAACTAATGTACTGGATTTTTACAGGCAGTCAGAGAAAAGACTTCGGACCGTAAGAATCCAATCTCAAATTTTTTAATTTAGAAAAATAAAATTTTTTAAAAACGGAATTTCTAGTTATCAATAGTTAACTGGCGCAGTCGTGCGGATTTTGATAGATATTGATTTGCGATAAACGGAGATTGCAAATCAATTTTCGGACATTTTCGAAAACTGTCAAAAATCGAACCTATTGTGATTTTCGATCGTGGAGGTGTCGTGTGCTGTTCAGAGTGGCCTCTCAGAATTCAGAACACCCATTCCATCGCGGAACTGTCCATCCACCCACCATCTACACGAAGATCGGGAAAGAAACCGAATAGTTCTTTCCGCAAGAAGTTTTTGAGTGTTCAGACGACATCGCTGGGTATCTGCAAGAGCTTCTTATAGAAGATGACTAGAAGATTTCTGTTGATATTAATGTAAGTGCAATTTGATAAATGTCTTATGCGGACGACTTGGTAAATATTTTAAACAATTTGTCATTGAATCCTTCAACTAACTCTGACTCTATTTCCCAATCCCAAGCGGAAGTACCAGTAAATAATATTAATTAAAGTAGTTCTACTGAGAACAATAATTTCACTGAAATTCAATATCTTAGTGCTGAAGATCAATTAGTTTTAGATAATTTTATTTTAAGTAGTAATACTAGTGCAAATATTAACTTAGAAAACGTAAATCACGAAAACATGACTAACCAATTTAAACCAGAATTTTTAAACTGTGTGCCAATATTTGACGGTAACGCTACCGAACTAAATAGATATTTGGCTACGTGCCAATCAATAATTAATCAATTTTACGATGCTACCAATCCCAATAATTTTCAAAATACTTATATTCTTAATTCTCTTATAGGAAAACTTAATGGTAACGCTAAGCTAGTTATTAACATACAAAACGTAACTACCTGGCAAGAAGTAAAAGACACTCTTTATAGAAATTTTGCCGATCGACGCGACGAAAGTTGCCTAAATAGAGATTTGGTAATGTTACGACAAAATTCAAACGAATCCCCGCAAAATTTTTATGATAGATGTCTAGAAATACTTAATTTGTTATGTAGTTACATAGATGCGCACGAAACTGCAGAAGCAGCAAGAATAAAACGAGAACTATATCAAAATTTGGCATTAAAAACTTTCTTATCAGGTCTTAGGGAACCGATAGGCACAACTATTAGGTGTATGCGCCCAGGGTCTTTGACCGAGGCCATACAATTGGTAAACCAAGAACAAAATGTTAAATATTTCCAAAACGGATCCCAAACACAACCAAAAAATTTTGGCAATAACAGAAATATTCCAATTAATCGACCTTTTAATCAAAATCAAAATTTCAGTTCGAACGTGCCTTTCTTTAGACCACAACCTAACCATTTTTCACTACCATTTAACGCGCACACCAATCACAATCAATTTAGGCAAAACATTGCACCATTTTCTAATATAAACAGGCCTCAAATGAATTTTAGACCACCATTCAGGAGTCAAAATAATTCTGGCAATTTTAATAGACCACAACAAAACGTATTTAAACCTAATCCTTTCCAACCATTACCTAGGCCAACACCAATGAGTGTGGTATCAAATTCCATTCAAAGACGAGATGAGCCGGCCAACACTTCCCATCAACAAAATCAGTATCAGCCACCTCGTCCAAAATTCACATTCCAAGAACTGTACAACACCGAAACCAACTCTTGTTTTGATAGTGATACAAACTACGATAACACGCATTATGACCATGACCTATCTCACAATTGTTTTCAGTATACCAATAGTGGAGAGTATTCGCAGTACGCAAATACCGGGGAGTATTCGCAGAGCTACCCACTTAATGAAAACTCTGAGGGATATCAAATACAGTCGCAGACTGAAAACGAAACAGAGCCAAAATTTTCAGGATTCCTCACAAGAGACCGAGCAAATTTGATAAACCAAGTCATTTCCCTAAACACCACTAATTGTAATGAATTGTCCTATATCACCTTTCCTGAATACAACCTTAAACTTTTGATCGATTCCGGATCGACTAAATCATTTATTAGCCCTTATTTAGCTTTAAAATATTTTCCAAATTATGTGAAAAACGACCCATTTATTGTTTCCACAGTTTTTCAGAAATCCGCCCATAAGTATAGTGCCATGATACCAGCATCTAAAATATTTAAATTACCCCGACAGATTAATCTCAAATTCTTTTTATTTAAATTCCACGACGTATTTGATGGGTTGATTGGAATCGATAACCTAAAATTACTCCAGGCAAGTTTAGATTATGATAAAGGATTTTTGATTACACCGTATTCAAAAATAAAACTGTCTTCATAAAACCAAAACAGAGCTTAATTGTGTAACCATCTCTCCAAGATGCGAACAGGTAATTAGCGTTAAGACTAATATAAAAAATGGTGAAATTATAATTCCCTACCAAAAGATTCATAATTGTGAAATTCCCGAATGCCTTACAATAGCACGCAATGGGAAAGCTCTTACTGCCATTCTCCATAACACTTGCGAGCCTATAACTTTAGATTTTTCCGAGCCCCTTGTTGTAGAAAAATTCTGTAGACAAGAAATCGAAAATATTGATTTCAACAATTTCGATGACTAACCAAAAACAAAACTAGACCCCCCCCTTAATAAGAACAGACCACCTTAATATTGAGGAAAAAAGTAAAATAATAAACTTGTGTAACCAATTTTCTGATATATTTTACCGTGAAGGCACACCCCTTACATTTACTCATAAGATTAAACATCATATTAGAACAGTTGATGAAGTTCCAGTTTATGCAAAAAACTATAGGTATCCATTTATACACAAAAAAGAGGTCGAAAAACAAATTAATAAAATGTTAAATCAGAATATTATTCGTTCTAGCAGTTCACCTTGGTCAGCGCCCATTTGGGTGGTCCCCAAGAAAATTGACGCTTCGGGGGTGCAAAAATGGAGGGTTGTTTGCGATTTTCGCGCCCTTAACCTTAAAAGTCTGGACGATAAATACCCCCTCCCGAACATCACAGATCTTTTAGATAAACTTGGAAAATGCCACTATTTTACAACTCTCGACTTGGCAAGTGGATTTCATCAAATCGAAGTTGATGAAGCCGACATACCTAAAACCGCGTTCAGCACAGAAAATGGCCATTACGAGTACTTGCGAATGCCTTTTGGGCTCAAGAATGCCCCCGCGACGTTCCAACGAGTAATGGATAATATTCTACGCGGAATCACCACCGAAAAATGTGCAGTTTATCTAGATGACATAATAGTTTTTTCTAGCTCTCTTCAAGAGCATATAGAAAAGTTAACCGAGGTTTTCAAACGATTGAGGGAATCCAATTTTAAAATCCAGTTGGATAAATCAGAATTTTTAAAAAAAGAAGTTGCCTACTTAGGGCACATAGTTACCCCAGAGGGCGTTTAGCCCAACCCCGATAAAATCAAAGCTATAAAAAATTATCCAATACCTAGTACTACTAAACAAATAAAAGGATTTTTGGGTCTCTTAGGTTACTACAGACGTTTTATCGATAATTTTGCAAAAATTACAAAACCGTTGACAAAATGTCTTAAAAAAGGTGCCAAAATTGTTCATAATGAGGAATTTGTCAATTGTTTCAATACTTGTAAAAATCTTCTTATAAATGAACCGATATTACAATATCCCGATTTCACGAAACCGTTTAACTTAACTTGCGACGGCAGCAATGTGGCTCTTGGATGCGTCCTCAGTCAAGGCCCAATAGGTCAAGACTTGCCCGTAGCATATGCATCGCGAACATTAAACGACTCCGAGCAAAAATATTCCACCATAGAAAAAGAGTGTCTGTGTATTGTTTGGGCCACAAAGTATTTCCGCCCCTATCTATTTGGTAGAAAGTTCAACATTATAACAGATCATAAGCCCCTCCAGTGGCTCTTCTCGTTAAAAGACCCTAGCTCTAAACTGGTTAGGTGGAGACTCAAATTAGAGGAGTTCGACTACAAAATCATATACAAAAAGGGAAAGCTTAATACAAACGCGGATGCGCTATCGCGAATCGAGTTACACACTAAAGAGACAGAAAATTTTGACCTAGGTAGGTACACAAATGAAATAACCCAAAATTTAAGCCAAAATAACGAAGGTACCGTGGAAAATCAAAATCTTCAAAACTCACATAGTATCATAAATAGCGACAACTCCGAAAAGGCGAGCCATGATATAAATCAAATATCTACATTAGTTCATGTAGACGATGAACCTCCAGCTATCCCGGCGCCCGAACCAGATGATGACGACGCCACTGTTCACTCGAACGCGTCACATGACCCTGTCGCCGGTGTCTCCATATTAGATATCGCTGTCAATTACGGTGCCAACCAATTGCTCATACAAGAAGTTTTACATTCTCCTGCGAAACCTAAAACCATAATTTTGTTCGAAAAGAAACGTCGGATCATTGCCCAAATTTCCAAAAACGACTTTGAGCAAGACATTTTAAATCTAATAAAACAATACGTAGTACCAGAAAAATTGTATTACGTTTATTTCGAAAACCCCGATACATACGAACCTTTTTCAGAAGTGATAAGAAAAAACTTTAGGTGGCCTTCTATCAATCTTAAACGCTGTTTGAAAAAATTAATCGATGTGACCGAAAAACAAGACATACCGGAAATTATCAAAAACTACCACGAAGGCAAATCAAATCATCGAGGAATCGATGAAACGTTAGAAAAAATCAAAATTAAATATTATTGGCCCAACTTAAAAAATTCAATACAGACTTTTATAAACGATTGCGAAACCTGTCAAATTAGCAAATATGAACGTCGCCCAGTCAAAATGAAAATGAATGTAACCCCCACGCCGACCGAGCCCTTTGAAATTGTCGTTAGATACATATACTCTAGAGCAAAGTAAATTTCTAACCATCATAGACAGCTTCTCTAAGTACGCTCAGGCATATCCCTTAAAATCACTGGCCTCAACAGAAATCGTGGATAATCTTCTTTTCTATTTCTCCCATCATAAAATTCCGAAACAAATTATTGTTGATAACGGTACGGAGTTTAAAAATTCGGTTGTTACTGAAATCCTATAACTCCACAAAATAAAAATTCATTTTTGCTCTCCTCAACACCCTCAATCAAATAGGCTGATTGAAAGACTACACTCAACCCTTGCTGAACACATACGTCTTCTTAATAACCAAGATTTTAAAAATACACCGGTTTCCCAAAAAATGATATATGCCATTCTGGCGTACAATAATTCAATACACTCCTCCACTAAACTGAAACCGACTGACGTAGTTAATGGGCATATAACAGCTGACGACCCGTTTGACATAAATATCGATCAATTATTACTAAGCGATTATATCAGCAATCACAAACAAAAAGCAAAACTTTTGTATGCTAAAATCAACGAAAAATTATCGGAGTCAAAAGAAAAGTTAATCGATAAAATTAGCAAAAATAGGGATGACCCCGAAATTTTTGAAGCCGAACAAGACGTATATGTAAAAAAGCATGTGCGGCAAAAAGATGCCAATAAATTCTCAAAACCAAGCAAACTTATTTCTGTTAATAAAAAACGCAAGACGGCTAAAACTAGTTCCCATGAGAAAGTACACTTAAGTAATATAAAACGTCTCCTGAGAAAACGATACAGTTTTACCAACTAATGCTTTATTTTAATCTTTTCAGCATTCTTCGCTTAACATTCGGATTCGAAGAAAAAATTACCGTGAGAGAATTAAAAGACAATCCCGGTGTAATTCCTTTTAATCTAGGAAATGCAAAAGTGCAAAAATCCACTCACACACTTATTCATTATTATGACCTTAACCCAATTTTGACGGAATTAAATAAGCTTCATAATAAATCTAGAAATCTAACAGACACAATTAATAAACATGCTGAATATAGCTTTGATGTCTCAAATTACCTTAAAATTCTTAAGCTTATACAGGACCGTGTTGACACAAAAATACGAGAAATTATACCTCGTCCGAATAAAGTAAAACGAGGATTATTTAATGGTTTAGGATGGTTTTTCAAATCTATAACGGGAAATTTGGACGCATACGATGGGGAAAGGTATGATAAAATAATTTCGGAACTTCAAAATAATCAAAATACGGTAAATTCAAATATTTTAAAAGAAAACTCAATATCTCTGAGCATAATTAAAAAATTTAATGCCACTATTCAACAAATTAGGGTTAACGAAAAATTATTGGAATCTAAATTAAATCAAATAGGAATAATTGTACAAAAAACTGCTTACAGAGACAATTCTATCTTCATTAAAGATATCATAAACCAAATAATAAATGTCTATGAAATCATTGACTTAACACTTCAAGATATTGAAAATTCAATTACATTTTCTAAGTTAAAAATTATGCATTCAAGTCTTATTAAGACAGAAGATCTCTATTTTGAACTTTTAGAGGTCCAAAAACTAATTGGCACTGACCAAATGCCATTAGAGGTTACGCTAGAAAACATCTTGTTGTATGAAAAAATAATTAACATAGACTGTTTTGTATTTAAAAATAAGATAACCTATTTACTGCGTATTCCGATAACGTACCCGACCTATTTTAAATTCCTCCACCTTTACTCTATTCCTATATTGAGAGAGAGTCAGTTTAAGGTTATTATCCCGCGAAAACCCTTTCTTGTAATAAACAAATTGCACTACGCATTCCGAAACCACAGATGTACAGAAGTCAAAGCCCAACACTATGTTTGCGATAAAATGGAACTCAAAGAAATCAGCGAAAGCAGCCCATGCACTGTTAAACTTCTGCAAGATGCCAAGAACACCTCCACTTGTCAACAGATCGAAATAAAAATCACAAAGTCAACAATTAAACAATTAGATGTTCCGGAACAATGGGTCCTTATCCTACCGCAAGAAGAAATCGTCAAATTCAAATGCAACAGCCAAGAAGAAAGCCGAAAATTCCTGGGTACTTATTTACTAAAAGTACCACATAACTGCAAGGTGACATCAAGTCAAGAATCCATCACTAATAGTCGAGTAGCTGCACCTAACACCAGTGAACCGATATTGTTCCCTGACCTCGACAATGAAATACGCCTTCTGCCAACACTTAATCTTAGAGTGCAGTTGCAAGAAATTGAATTAGATGGGTTACATGAAGTACAGAATTTAATTGAAGAAAACCAACCGGCACAATTCTGTCCTGGTGTTTCTGGCTCACCCAGTATATGGACTATCTTGTTGTACGCCGCCGTAGTAAGCGCCCTTGTCTGGTTCATTTACAAAAAGAAATGTTCCTATAAACTAAAGAATCCCCGAGAAATAGAACTTCAAGACGTTCAACTACCCCGTTAGCCGTGGAGTTGAAACCTTGGGGGGAGGAGTTACATCACACCCTGTAACGAAGACCATAGCCAACCTGCTGACATAACATTCTTCTTTTTGCAAGCATATCATTATTTACTTCACTTCAACTAATGTACTGGATTTTTACAGGCAGTCAGAGAAAAGACTTCGAACCGTAAGAATCCAATCTCGAATTTTGTAATTTAGAAAAATAAAATTTTTTAAAAACGTAATTTCTAGTTATCAATAGTTAACTCGTGTGTTATCGGCTTATTTACCAAATTTCAGTCAATTGCCATCACAGAAACTGCTTCAAAAGTTACTTACCAAATTTGACGCAAACATACATACCAACTAACTGACATATAAGTGAAGTTAAATAAAAGCTTTTTTCTATGATCGTGAGATAAGAAGCCATTACCGCACTTTAGTTAGGTAATGTTGGATATTACCACATTAGTTAAATTGAAACAGAATTAAAGAAAATACGTTTATTTTTGTTTAAAATACAGCATTACAAACTATTTATTGTAAATATTAATTAAACAACTATTGCAGTTATTTAAATTAATACCAGACGTACTTGATGAACTTGACTCAACTTGCGATGGATTTGCATTAAATATGTTCAGTTTTTGGATACTAGTTGCTTCATTTTCCTTATTTTCGAGTACACTCACAGCAGTCTTCTTTTTGTTTTCTTTCGAAGCCTCAATGTATCCTTCTGCAATTGACCGCCATCCCCCTTGTCTCTGTACGGTCAAAATATCCACTCCGGTGTTGGCTAATAGTGATGTTGAAGACCTTCTAAAGCAGTGGCCGGTATATTGTCCTGGATTGGAGAAATTTAAAAACATAGCGATAGTCTTAGGCATACCTCCAAAAGGATTTATTTTGCCACTGGCTGTTTTGTACCGGTTGTTCGGTTATATTTTGAACGGGGTCTATACGCTTTATTTCTCAAGATATCAAGAAATTTTACACACAAAAGTTTTAAGATTTAGTCTGAATCGTCAGAATTTGTTATAAAAAAAAACATATGAACATCGGAAATTGGGAAAATGAGCATGAGCTTTGTTTAGTTTATTGAGAAGAGCTTTTTCTCCTGGTTCCAAAAATATATGGAGCATAAACACTCACTGTAACCATTATCTCATAATTTTAAAAAAACGTGGACAAATTATCCTATCTGGCTTAAGTATAGTAGAAATAATAGAAAGCTTTGATTTCAATTGTTTTTACTTCAAAATGGACGTTCTGTCACTCACTTATCAACTTGTTTTAAAATATTATGCGCTTTGCCTTGGAAAAGTAACGGGCGGCCTTTAATTCAACTGTTTTGCTTTTCATATATGGTCGTTCTGACATTAACTCTAATACCTACCTACTTTTTAAATGTGTTCAGATTATTTGTTGCGTATAGATTGACAAACAAAAATCTTTTTTGGATTTTTCGCAACTGAATAAAAATATTTAAATTTAAATTAATTGAAGCAAATTTTTAATATAATTACATACCTCAACATGTAAACTAGTCTGTCTACGGAATGTTTCGATACATAATATAAACAATAATATTTAAGCAAGCATAAGAAATTATATCATTTACCTTAAGTTTTTATAGACACATAGTAATTGTACAAATACTTTCATCCTATCGGGACTCATCAGTGCGCCGATCGTAAGAGAAAAACATTAAATAATAGAAAAGAATTGATTTCAAAATTTTAAAATGTGTCAGTTTGTTTGACATGTAACCTAGATATGAAAAAAATGATAGTTTGTAGCCATCTATAATGTTATTTTTAAATGTGTTCAGATTATTTGTTGCGTATAGATTGACAAACAAAAATCTTTTTTGGCTTTTTCGCAACTGAATAAAAATATTTAACTTTAAATTAATTGAAGCAAATTTTTAATATAATTATATTATGTATCGAAACATTCCGTAGACAGACTAGTTTATATGTTGAGGTATGTAATTATATTAAAAATTTGCTTCAATTAATTTAAAGTTAAATATTGTTATTCAGTTGCGAAAAAGCCAAAAAAGATTTTTGTTTGTCAATCTATACGCAACAAATAATCTGAACACATTTAAAAATAACATTATAGATGGCTACTAACTATCATTTTTTTCATATCTAGGTTACATGTCAAACAAACTGACACATTTTAAAATTTTGAAATCAATTCTTTTCTATTATTTAATGTTTTTCTCTTACGATCGGCACACTGAGGAGTCCCGATAGGATAAAAGTATTTGTACAATTACTATGTGTCTATAAAAACTTAAGGTAAATGATATAATTTCTTATGCTTGCTTAAATATTATTGTTTATATTATGTATCGAAACATTCCGTAGACAGACTAGTTTACATGTTGAGGTATGTAATTATATTAAAAATTTGCTTCAATTAATTTAAAGTTAAATATTGTTATTCAGTTGCGAAAAAGCCAAAAAAGATTTTTGTTTGTCAACCTACCTACTTGTCGAAAATAATAATACATAATAATTACTATGATTATTACTTGAAATGATAGGAGAGATGTTAGCATAAGAAAATGAAGTAACAACCTTTTTGGTATTATTTTTATATTAAACAAGTTACAATAACGATATCTGTAGAAAAAAGTCAAATTATTAAGAATATTTATTATTAAATTTAGTCTACCCAGCCGCCTTGATTCAATATACATTTCTGTAATAATTTTGAAAATTTGCGAGTTATGGCTTTAAAAGTGAATTCGGAATCATTTTAATTTAAATTGTTAATTTCAGCTTGTATTTTTTCGGCTAATTCGCGAATAGTGGTTGGTCTATTGTAATATACTTTATTCTTAAGGTATACCCATAAAAAAAATCGAGAGGCGAAACATCGGGGCTATTCGCTGGCCCTGTCTTCCTATCCACAGATTATATTTGTTGTTTACCTTATTTGGCACCGTCCTAGTGCCAAATAAGGTTGTTCAAAACTTGGCGAGGTAGCTCTTCTAAAACCTCATCGATCTGATTTCGTAGAAGATCTAAATATCTTTGGCCATTCAAAGTATTCTCTATTACTACAGGCCTCAAAACTCTATTATCTATCATACCGCACCAAATGTTAATAGACTTCCGACCCTGAATTCGCACAATTTGTTTTTTATAGGGATTTGTGGTTGTCCAAAAAATGTTTGTTTTTTTCTATTAAACATACCTGCTGTGGTAAATGCAGCCTCTTCGGTGAATAAAATTCTCCTACAGATATTTGGATCATTCTGTATTCTTATCAACATCTCTTGTGTTTCACGATAATTATTTACACGAAAGTATATTTTTAAAATATTGGTTTTTTCTTGATCAGTGAATCCCATAGTATTGATGGAAAAACATAAGACCAATAACACTGGTTAACAAGAAATTTGCCACAGAAAAAAAATTACCTGTTTTTGGTGTTTTTTTGTGCGCTGAAACCAAATATATTTTTAGAATTTTTCTATCACCCACAGTTTTTATGTTCCAGTATAAAATATAATACAGGTAGTATATTAAATTATAATACAGGTAGCAGCTCAATATAGTGCACAAATACTTAATTTTGCAGTACACTACCTGTTTTTATTGTATATTTAGCATAATAAAGTTCAGATAAGAGAACATTTTATTATACAGGGAATATAATATAGTCTATGCCGCCGCTGCTGCCGACGACACGTAACCATTTTATACACCTATGACGGTCAATCAGTCCAACGGCTTAGTCGTTTGTTAGACTACGCACCAAGCGCGTTTATCGTGTCTCGTGTGCAATCCGGAATTTAGAACTATTCAGTTGTGTTTTATTTTTGGTGTATACCAAAAAACCGTGTTTTCACAAAATGCCCAGAAATTGTGTAAATCACCCAAACAGTTTCTGCTATATCTGCGGTGAGTTAACGTTTAAATTCCAAAAACGTTCATTTACACCTCTGATTAAAAAATGCTACGAACAGTACTTTGGCTGTAAAATAGGAGATCAAGATAAACCTTGGGCCCCCCATATTTGTTGTGTTACTTGTGTTAAAACTCTCACAGCCTGGGCAAAAGGAACTCGTCATATGGCATTTGCTATTCCTATGGTTTGGCGAGAACCTAAAGATCATAGCTCGGATTGTTATTTCTGTTTAACAAATATAACTGGAATAACATCAAAATCCAAACACACTGTCAAGTATCCAAACTTACCGTCGGCAATAAGACCAGTACCTCACAGTGATCAGCTACCTGTACCACAGCCTCCGGAGCATATGATCCTGAGTGACGATGAGTCGGAAGATGTTTTAGAAGTAAACAGGGCAGAAACAAATTTGCAATCTGATCCGCTATTTGACCCTGGTCATTTTTCAAATAAGCCACATTTGTTAAGTCAAGGGGATCTGAACGATCTTGTACGAGATTTAAACTTGTCTAAGAAGCAAGCCGAACTTTTAGGTTCTAGGTTAAAGAATTGGAATCTCCTTCAGAAGGAAACTAAAGTTTCGTTTTATCGTAGTCGTCACCAGCAATTCAGTGACTTCTTTTCCATTGAAGATGGGATAGTGTTCTGTCATGATGTTATATCTGTAATGCGGGAACTTGAGCATGAATATAAAACAGATGAGTGGCGATTGTTTATCGATTCGTCCAAAGTCAGCTTGAAGGCGATTCTACTGCACAATGGAAACAGGTTTCCGTCCGTTCCTTTGGCTCATGCTACCAATATGAAGGAATCATATGACAACATGAAGCTTCTGTTGGACAAAATTAATTATAAAGACTTTAAGTGGGCCATATGTGGTGATTTGAAAGTTGTAGCGCTTCTACTTGGAATGCAACTTGGTTACAAAAAGTATTGTTGTTTCCTTTGTGAGTGGGACAGCAGAGACAAGAAAAACCATTACACAAAGAAAGTATGGCCAGAAAGAACATCTTTGATTCCAGGGAATAAGAACATTGTAAATCCTCCCCTTGTAGATCCTAGGAAAATTTTACTACCCCCTTTGCATATTAAGCTTGGCTTAATGAAAAATTTCGTTAAAGGTATGGATAGAGAGGGTAATGGATTCGCGTACCTAAGAAATAAGTTTCCTAAAATCAGCGAAGCAAAAATCAAAGAGGGTATATTTGTAGGACCCCAAATCAGAGAACTGCTTAAGGATGACAAATTTATTTCAGAACTCAATGCATTTGAAAAAAAGCATGGCTATCGTTTACCAGGATTTGCACCGATTTTTTGGGAAATTACAAATCAGAAAACTATCAGGAAATTGTAAATGATCTTTTAAATTGCTATCAAAAAATGGGATGTAACATGAGTTTAAAAATCCATTTTTTGCACTCACACTTGGATTTTTTTCCGAAAAATTTTGGGGCAGTCAGTGACGAGCATGGAGAAAGATTCCATCAGGATATCTCTACTATGGAAAAGCGTTACCAGGGGAAGTGGAGTCCCAGTATGTTGGCAGACTATTGCTGGACACTCAAGAGGGATATACCTGAAGCCAAATACAAGCGAAAATGCCACATAACTACATTTTGAGGACAATTTTTTATTGTACAACTGACGTTCTTGTATGCTTATTTATGAAATATAAATATATATATATATATATATATATATATATATATATATATATATATTTCAAAAATTAAAGGCCTTGTCACTATAAAACTATGCGTGATGGAAAAAATCTGAAAACATATTTGAATTGAGCGTAAAAAGTTTTATATAGTGTACCTTATTTAGTTCGTGTGGCAAGAAAAAAGTTTAATTTTGTTAACCAGTGTAATTATTGATTCAAAGCCTCCCATTATTTTTCCAATACACCAAAGCGCCTCATATTTTAAAACAAGTTGATAAGTGAGGGACAGAACGGCCATTTTGAAGTAAAAACAATTGAAACCAAAGCTTTCTATTATTTCCACTATACTTAAGCCAGAGTGGATAATTTTTCCACGTTTTTTCAAAATTATGGGATAATGGTTACAGTGAGCATAGACAAACCATATATTTTTGGAATCAGGAAAAAAAAGCTCTTCCCAATAAACTAAAAATCTACAGGGTGTTTCGTTTAAAATAACAAAGCTGATTCTCATGTTCTCAATTTCCGATGTTCATATGTTTTTTTTGATAACATATTCGGACGATTCAGACTAAATCCTAAAACTTTTGTGTGTAAAATTTTTTGATATCTTGAGAAATAAAGTGTATAGACCCCGTTCAAAATATAACCGAACACCCTGTACATTTATCGTTCTTATAGCACATGAAGAAACGACCATGATTAACGTGTTTAAGGAGTAACTTATGTAATTTCAGACAATTTCCACCATATTTTTAGAAATATTTAGAATCAACAGCAAAAGTTATGGTACGATCGGGGATCGAATCTGCACCTCTAGATCCCTAGTCCATCGCTCTAATCAATTGCGTTATCGTAAAATGATCAGCAATTCATTAGAACTAGTACGTATTCAAACCCACCAGTATCATAACCATTGTTGATCCTGCCAAATATTCTAACCTTATGGCGCACAGTGAGTTAAATCGGCCGTCTAGCACGACATAAGTCCCAAATGTAATTTTGCAATATTCTTAACATATTCTAAAAATCTATATTTAAGATAGTGTTAATAATAGAAAAATGCAATTGAGAAACAAAATTATAATTACAGTTCTCGGAGGGGAAGCCTTAAAGTTAGTAAATATTTTAAATCTGAAATTAACATGTTTCTATACATCATTTTCAAAACAGAAAATATGATACTAAACATAGCAAATGTTTTTCTAATTTCTTACATGACTACTGTTTATAATTAAACTTTTCTACGGTATCAAAACTTTTTAAATATTAAAGCCCTTACCTCAGAAAATTTGGGTCTTTTTAGGTATTACTATATTTACGTAGTTTCTTTTTAACTTGTAGAGCATGCAAAAAAAAGTTTGTTGAAGTTTAGTTTAATTTTTATATAAAAAATAAGAAAAAGGATCCCTTTTAACCAAAAACCAAAAAATTAGCTGCTCATAGATGCCCATTCGGGATTTATATAGCTTTAACTATGGCTCCTTAATTACTACTGACTGCGCCAAAAAAAACTGCACGATGTTTATATGACCAGAACTTTGCAAATAATCGTCGGAGTGTAATAACGGTAAACATTTTGCAAAGACTAAGGTACAAAATTTCGGAATTTTGTATTACAGCTGTCATCTTTTTAAAGTTCAAGATGGCGAACCCATTTTAAAAATATGGATATTTTATCCCTCGGTAGAAGTTTTACATGCCACATCGTGTTAAAACTAAATTAACAGTTATAATGCCACATTATTTCCAAGCAAAATGATAACACTTTTAAAATTCGGTAAATAACTAATATATTATTTTATAAAACCACACTCCCTTCAATTCTTTTAATATTAGAAATGAAAATTTCAAATAAAAAACTAATCAATTAGGTAAATTTTAACGACTTTTCTACCTTTACAAAAATAAATCTTAAACGAAGATATCTCCTAAGCTACCAGTTCAGTGCCAGTAATTGGCATTTTTGTAAAGATAATTTCATAAAAATATATAAAGTGCAACATATAAAATATAAAATAAATACAAAAATAAATATAAAAATATATTAAGTGCAATATCTAAAAAATATCGACTTCATTGTATATGGCAAATAACAAAAACAATTTATTTATCACGAAAAGTATACCTAACTAATTAATTTTTATTTGAATGTTTTATTACCAATATCAAAAAAATTAAGGAGTGCTTGGGTGCAGGTGCATACATAGTGGGCTTTTCTAAAACATTATCTGTTACATATTGTTTAGTCTAAAAGTTCTTCTATTGTTTATGTAATGAATAGAATAGAAACTCAATGATATTTTGTACTCGCAATTCTACATAACCTAAATAAAGCAATATTTGACAAGACCCTTGTATTCTATCTTAATTTTATATGCGTCATATAGCTATTAGTTAATAATAAGTTTAAAGCAATGATTCATGCATTTTGACATCAATTGTGTTTTTAAGTTACACAAAACATTACATTTTTATTAAAAACTGAAGCCATTTTAGTAACCCGCATCTTGTTTACATTTTTTTTTGCAAAACATTTTGTTACCTATCCTAAAAAAGTATTATATGAAATTTAAAAAACGTTAAAACAATGCTTGAATAATTATGTCGTACTACATGGCCGATTTACCACACTGTGTGGCGCGGCATTCCTGACTAGGGGGCGTCAAATCTGACATCGCTATTAGGTACCGTCCATATTAGTAAATTTATAATTTTACGTTATGCCCGTATAAGCAATGAATAGAAGTATTTTATCAGTTTTTATTTTTAAACTGTAAAATATATGTTTAGAAATATTTATAATCAACAGCAAAAGTTATGGTACGAGCGGGGATCGAACCCGCACCTCTGGATTCCATATTCCACCATATCTAGACCTTCATTGTCTCCTTGTTACAAAAATTCTCGAGCTATTTTTGTCTTCGTGAATGGTATTACAAACCGAAAACATGCACCTTCATCTTTCACACTTTCCGTGACTACGTTTGTCAGCTCTTCTCTTCTACATGCTCCTGCTAGTCCAACAATAAGTGCTACCTTTGCCATAAAGTACTTGTTATCATCGTCTTCCTGCAGAAAAACACCAATATCATTGTTCGTTAATATCGTCGATTTTGTAGGTCTATATCCTTCCGACTTTCTTTTTAAAAACGCAATTAAATGCAAGTATTTATTAATATCTACATTTTTTCTAATAGACAACACACTCCGCAACATTGAATGGTATGCCCAAAGAGAGGAGGGTTTTTAAATTCCGGATAGAGCATTAAAATAGGCTAACAATGACTTCTCACTGGAGATAGTTTTTATGTTCTTTTCTTCACACCATTTCTGATACCGGGAGTAGGCCAACTCATATTTTGCCCGTGATTTTTAGGGCAGAGGACGGGAAATTAGGCCGTTAGCCACTTCTTCGGATGGAAGATCTGAATCTCTTAGGTTGAAAGGATATGAAACTAGGTCCGAACTGTGTGAAAAATTACAAATTGTTTGAGAGTATTATTTTCTAATGTTTTCTAACAAAAACTTAGTTACTTGGTTGCTATGGTATTGTAAGTACAGGTAACAGAGGTAATTTGTTTTTAAATATTTGATAGGTAATCTTTTCACGAGAAAGTGTAAATTAAAATATAACTCGGATAAAATTCTAAACGATCGTAGATAAAATTTTGTACGAAGTGTGATACATCGTTATTAACATATGCGTGTGGAAGCTGCACAACGAATGTTTTTTATCCTTTTTGTATGGTAAATATGTATTAAAAACCGGTTCAATTCGAAGAAATATAATGTTTAATAGGCTCTCTAATAAAACAGCGCGTACAAATGAGCGCTAATTAAAAGAGCGGCATTAAAGGAGCGCTGTAGGAAGATGATGCATAAGCGCATGGAAAAAAACAGCGATGTAAGAAAAAAAGAGCTGTTTCAAAAACGTGTTTTTAACACTACAGCCGCTGAAAGAACATAGCGCGCGATAAAATACTTGTTACAAATTAGTACAGCGTTGTTTTATTACCTAGCCAATCGCGCGTAATATCATTCTTTTATTACCCAGCTAAAAAATTAAACTACTATTTCTTATGTCGTATAATCCAAATATTTTAGCATTCGTACAGGCCTGATTTACTCAGAATCATCAGACCCTCTGAGTTAGAAACTTGAAACATAAACAGATGATTTCGTCATATAAATTTAAGACCACCGCCCAAATCAATAATTTGGCTTTAATGATTTAACATGTAACCTGGTACGAACCTGATACAGCTGCATCTAGTGATACCGGCCCACCTATCTGATAGAATATAAACATAACTCTTTGCTTTTTAACCGCCCGCCGCGCGCCGTTGCGGTCCAATAGAATGGACTGCGCGATCGCTGTATACAGTGTGTCCCAGATTCGCTTCTCTATACAGGGATCTCGGCTCCTATTATACCTACAGCAAAGGTTAAATGGGGAAAGTTTTAGAGAAAACTTATTGCATTCGATATCCGGCTTCAGATTTACGATCGATCAATTGTTTTTGGAAATATCGGGAAAAAACCGAAAATGGCGGATTTCGTATTTTATAGTATATCCAGAACGGTAAATTTGACAGCTGTCAAAATGTGACATTATTCGGACACATTTTTAAGACAAATAAGATGGCGGCTACGACGTCTTCATTGTTTTTTGTTAACCCGCAACCCTTCTCAACTTTCATTTTTCTTATGGCCGCCATATTGGATTTTCCGATTTTTGGAAAGAGCCTAAAATTTCCAGTCTAGTGATATCTCACAAGTGATTTAAAGATTTTAGTATCATCGAAATATTACACTTCGTAAAGTTAGGTTTCAGTTTTTTCTAAGGAGGCCATGATTTAAGACAATGTTAGCTCTCAATGCTTTTTTTAAGGAGGCCATGATTTATCTGTAACAAAATTGGATTTTGACTTTGACGTTAAATTAAATAGTTGAAAGTATCCAAGCTGTGTTTTAATAAGTAGTAGGTAGGCTTTTATCCCAATAAAATCATAAATCTGACACATAAATTGTCAAAACATATAGAAAATGGCCGGCATTCCGTATTCAAATGAAGAAAAGGTTGACATGTTAGCTCTGTACTTTCAATCATACAGAAACGGCGACGTTACCTCAGCAAGGTATTTGGAGATGTACCCCGAACGACGGCAGCCTCATAAAACCCAATTCAGGAAAATCATTGTTAATTTAATTAACCATGGTGCCTTCGAACAACTTAGAAGCGGATACAATAATAACAATGAAAATCGAGACAGAAACATTTTACAAGCTATCAACGAAAACCCTAGTGCATCGGTAAGAACTGTAGAAAAGGAAACTAATGTGCCAAAATCAACAGTACAGAGAGTTTTAAAAAAGAATAAGTACCATCCATACAAACTCATAATAGTACAAGGACTTAAGGAAACTGATTTTCCAAGACGACTACAGTTCTGTGAGTGGTATACTAGGAGATGTAATGAAAATCCTGATTTTGTAAATCATGTCTTGTGGTCCGATGAGAGCAGGTTCACGAATTGTGGAGTCTTTAATAGGCACATTATAATTTCTAGTTTCTAGTACGACCCGGCCGACCCTGTCGCCCTTGACTATTGGGCACCTATTTATAAATTATTAATCATTTCAGGAAATCGACTTATTGGACCATTTTTGTTTGACTACAAACTAAACGAGCAGAGGTACCTAGAGATTTTGCGAAACCAGGTTGTACCAGCCTTACGAGCTATTCTAACGGAAGGTGAATTAAGAAGAACTTGGTTTCAACAAGACGCAAGTCTGGCTCACAATACCATTCAAGCCAGGAACTTCTTAAGAGAGCAGTTTGACGAAAGAATAATTTCTTTAAATGGCCCAATATCTTGGCCTCCTAGATCCCCTGACCTGTTGCCCTTGAATTTCTACCTCTGGGGTCACACGAAGAATGAAATCTATGAATTTGATCCTCCCGTGACCTTAGAAATCTTGAGACAAAGAGTTCTGGACACATTTAGAAATATTAACCGAAATGCACTTATCAGGGTTGTACGAAAAACAGTCACCAATTGTCAAAAATGTTTCGATGCAAATGGACGTCATTTTGCAGATTTGTAAATTAATGTTACCCACTTACAAAGTAGTTAAAGCTCATTTAGATTTTTTAAGTCGTTATTAACGTTCATGTTGTATTGAAAATTCAATGCGTTCAATACATTACTTACTTATTAATGTAATCTTGTGACAAATAAATCATGGCCTCCTTTAAAAACATTGAAATCTAGTTTACGAAGTGTGATATTTTGATGACACTAAAATCTTTAACGCACTTGTGAGATATCACTAGACTGGAAATTTTAGGCTCTTTTCAAAAATCGGAAAATCCAATACGGCGGTCATAAGAAAAATGAAAGTTGAGGCGGTTTGCGGGTTAACAAAAAACAATGAAAACGTGTCGTATACGCCATCTTATTTGTCTTAAAAATGTGTCCGAATAATGTCACATTTTGACAGCTGTCAAATTTACCGTTCTGGATATACTGGCGAAAATTTTCGGTTTTTCGCCGATGTTACCCAAACTTATCGATCGATCGTAAATCTGAAACCAGATATCGAATGCAATGAGTTTCCTCTAAAACTTTCCCCATTTAACCTTTGCTGTAGGTATAATAGGAGCCGAGATCCCTGTATAGAGAAGCGAATCTGGGACACACTGTATAACCCCTCTAGATTTCTTTCTTTGGGGTTATATTAAATCTGTTATTGATAAGACACAACCATATGTAATGGAATAACTCCTCAGACCTTCCAAAATGTGAGGGAAGAATTTGTGAATCGAATTTTTATTTGCCAAGATGTCCAAGGGTCACATTTTCAAAATTTACTAAATTAAAGTTTTATTTATTAGTTCTGGATTTAGCTATTTTAGAACAGTGTTTAGTTTTGGTTAATAATTATATTAATTCTTATTAACTTATTAATTTCTTATTATTTTTTTTATTTGTAATAACTTATAGTTTAGCGCATTAAATGAAAGGCATTTCATTAATCATTTTGAGACTATAATATTAATTCGATTTAGCTATATTAGGACAGCGTCTAGTTTTTGTTAAAATATTAAAATATATTACCTTCTAATGACTGATTAATGTCTTATTACATTTCTTTGTATTAAATGAAAGCTACTTTAATAATAATTCTTAAACTAACACTAATAATTATAGGCTATGTAAGTCATAGTTATACCTAAAGAATCCTTCTTTCAATATGGTAGGGCAGATATACAAGTACCTATAAACTTAGGTATTACGCAAGTAAATATTAATAAACATTACTAATTTAGTAGATATAAGATACTAACGATCTAATGACAAACTTGTCAATCTTATATAATTCTTCTGCAAAACTAAAATAAATTTTAATTAAAATATATTAGTGAAATAATTTAAAATTCGAGTTATAAATTTGAATTAAATGGTGTATCGGAACTCCCCATTCAATTAAAAAAATTTCAAAATGGCGCTAAGCCACCATTTGAAAATTTTGACATTTCTATTATTGTTCAACAAGTAGTATTTTACGTCTTCTACACGCCCAAATTTCATTTTGGTATTCCTAACGGTCCGAAAAATGAAAGGGGGAAAGGTGGACTTTTTGTTCTCAATTTAACTAGTCGCCATTTTGAACGGCAAAAAAATTTAAAACTAGTGTATTGAATAAAGAAGCTCAAGCCCTATCAAGTGATGTATCGTAAGAGCCCCCATTCCATTAAAAAAAAAATGTTCAATAAGACCCTAAGCCACCATTTTGAAATTTTGACATTTCTCTTTTGGTTTAAAAAGTAGTATTTTACGCCTCTCCAAATTTCGTCTTCATATTCCTTACAGTAAAAGGGGGGACGGCGGACTTTCTGTCCTCGATATAACTAGCCGCCCGCGCCATTTTGAAATTAATCTACAAAAAAAATTAAAACTGGGGTATTGAATAAAGAAGTTCAAGACCTGTCAAATGATTTATCGTAAGACCCCCATTCCATTAAAAAAAAATTCAAAATGGCGGTAATTATGATATATATATATATATATATACAGTGTGTCCCAGATTCGCCTCTCTATATAGGGATCTCGGCTCCTATTATACCTACAGCAAAGGTTAAATGAGGAAAGTTTTAGAGGAAACTTATTGCATTCGATATCTGGCTTCCAATTAACGATCGATCAATAAGTTTGGGAAATATCGGCGAAAAATCGAAAATGGCGGATTTCGTTTTTCGCTATGTCCAGAACGGTAAATTTGACAGCTGTCAAAATGTGACATTATTGGGACACATTTTTAAGACAAATAAGATGGCGTATACGACACGTACTCATTGTTTTTTGTTAACCCGCAATCCGCCTCAACTTTCATTTTTCTTATGACCGCCATATTGGATTTTCCGATTTTTGAAAAGAGCCTAAAATTTCCAGTCTAGTGATATTTCACGAGTGCATTAAAGATTTTAATATCATCAAATTATCACACTTCGCAAATTAGGTTTCAATGTTTTTAAAGGAGGCCATGATTTGTTTGTCACAAGATTACATTAATAAGTAATGTATTGAACGCATTGAATTTTCAATACAACATGAACGTAAATAACGACTTAAAAAATCTAAATGAGCTTTAACTACTTTCTAAGTGGGTAATATTAATTTACAAATCTGCAAAGTTACGTCCATTTGCATCGAGAGATTTTTGACAATTGGTGACTGTTTTTCGTACAATCCTGGTAAGTGTATTTCGGTTAATATTTCTAAATGTGTCCAGAACTCTTTGTCTCAGGATTTCTATGGTCACGGGGGATCAAATTCATAGATTTCATTCCTCGTGTGACCCCAGAGGTAGAAATCCAAGGGCGACAGGTCAGGGGATCTAGGAGGCCAAGATATTGGAATTTAAAGAAATTATTCTTTGGTCAAACTGCTCTCTTAAGAAGTTCCTGACTTGAATGGTATTGTGAGCTTGACATCCGTCTTGTTGAAACCAAGTTCTTCTTAATTCGTCTTCCGTTAGAATAGCTCGTAAGGCTGGTACAACCTGGTTTCGCAAAAGCTCTAGTTACCTCTGCCCGTTTAGGTTGTAGTAAAAAAAAAATTATCGAAACGTCCCGTAATGAATGAGCTTCTATATAGTTGAAACCTATTCAGCTTTATTAAGAAAAAGAAAAACATATTTGGTTAGCGGGAGGTAATGGCCGTAATAAATTATTTTGTTGGTATTGCATGTTAATTTCGGAAATACTAAATCAATTTATTTCAGTGATATAATAATCTTAAAGAAGTACACCGTGCCTTAATAAAACATAAAATATCAAAAGAACAAACCCCTTGCGCTTTAAAATTTAAATTATTCGGAAATACAGCTGAACGCCTTTCTATAAATCATAATGAAAATCGAAAAATAATTCGACATTTGATTAATATGGTATTTTTTTCATAACGCAAGAACTAGGCTTTCCGGGTAATAATGAATCATTAAATTCAGACAATCAAAATAATTTTAGAGAATTAGCTAAATCTGCAGAAAATTTAGATAACTTGTTAATAAATTTATAGAACCCAATTCTATTTTTATAGGTAATAAAAATGTAATACAATATCAAAAAAGTAAGTTGACTGACTAGAGTAAAACGTTTTACTTTTTTTTATTAGATTATACTCTTTTAGTATCATTAAAGAACTAAACGAAAAAAAAAAGATTATTATTTGACCATCATTTGGTGCCTATTTAAAAAAGATTGGTTAGATTAGCTTACAATGATCCCACACCAAACGTTACTTCCAAATCTGATCTGTAGACGTCTCTCTGCCATTTCGTGAGGATTTTGCACAGCCCAATGATGACAGGTGTGCCTATTAAAGACTCCACAATTCGTAAACCTGCTCTCATCGGACCACAAGACATGATTTACAAAATCAGGATTTTCATTACATCTCTTAGTATACCACTCAGAGAACTGTAGTCATCTTGGAAAATCAGTTTCCTTAAGTCCTTGTACTATTATGGGTTTGTATGGATGGTACTTATTATTTTTTGAATCTCTCTGTACTGTTGATTTTGGCACATTAGTTTCCTGTTCTACAGTTCTTACCGATGCACTAGGGGTTTCGTTGATAGCTTGTAAAATGTTTCTGTCTTGATTTTCATTGTTATTATTGTATCCGCTTCTAGGTTGTTCGAAGGCACCATGGTTAATTAAATTAACTACGATTTTCCTGAATTGGGTTTTATGAGGCTGCCGTCGCACAGTGTGGTAAATCGGCCATGTAGTACGACATAATTATTCAAGCATTGTTTTAACGTTTTTTAAATTTCATATAATATTTTTTTAGGATAGGTAACAAAATGTTTTGCAAAAAAAAATGTAAACAAGATGCGGGTTACTAAAATGGCTTCAGTTTTTAATAAAAATGTAATGTTTTGTGTAACTTAAAAACACAATTTATGTCAAAATGCATGAATCATTGCTTTAAACTTATTATTAACTAATAGCTATATGACGCATATAAAATTAAGATAGAATACAAGGTGTCTTGTCAAATATTGCTTTATTTAGGTTATGTAGAATTGTGAGTACAAAATATCATTGAGTTTCTATTCTATTCATTACATAAACAATAGAAGAACTTTTAGACTAAACAATATGTAACAGGTAATGTTTTAGAAAAGCCCACTACGTATGCACCTGCACCCAAGCACTCCTTAATTTTTTTGATATTGGTAATAAAACATTCAAATAAAAATTAATTAGTTAGGTATACTTTTCGTGATAAATAAATTGTTTTTGTTATTTGCCATATACAATGAAGTCGATATTTTTTAGATATTGCACTTAATATATTTTTATATTTATTTTTGTATTTATTTTATATTTTATATATTGCACTTTATATATTTTTATATTTTTATGAAATTATCTTTACAAAAATGCCAATTACTGGCACTGAACTGGTAGCTTAGGAGATATCTTCGTTTAAGATTTATTTTTGTAAAGGTAGAAAAGTCGTTAAAATTTACCTAATTGATCAGTTTTTTATTTGAAATTTTCATTTCTAATATTAAAAGAGTTGAAGGGAGTGTGGTTTTATAAAATTATATCTTAGTTATTTATCGAATTTTAAAAGTGTTATCATTTTGCTTGGAAATAATGTGGCATTATAACTGTTAATTTAGTTTTAACACGATGTGGCATGTAAAACTTCTACCGAGGGATAAAATATCCATATTTTTAAAATGGGTTCGCCATCTTGAACTTTAAAAAGATGACAGCTGTAATACAAAATTCCGAAATTTTGTACCTTAGTCTTTGCAAAATGTTTACCGTTATTACACTCGGACGATTATTTGCAAAGTTCTGGTCATATAAACATCGTGCAGTTTTTTTTGGTGCAGTCAGTAGTAATTAAGGAGCCATAGTTAAAGCTATATAAATCCCGAATGGGCATCTATGAGCAGCTAATTTTTTGGTTTTTGGTTAAAAGGGATCCTTTTTCTTATTTTTTATATAAAAATTAAACTAAACTTCAACAAACTTTTTTTTGCATGCTCTACAAGTTAAAAAAAACTACCTAAATATAGTAATACCTAAAAAGACCCAAATTTTCTGAGGTAAGGGCTTTAATATTTAAAAAGTTTTGATACCGTAGAAAACTTTAATTATAAACAGTAGTCATGTGAGAAAAAATTAGAAAAACATTTGCTATGTTTAGTATCATATTTTCTGTTTTGAAAATGATGTATAGAAACATGTTAATTTCAGATTTAAAATATTTACTAACTTTAAGGCTTCCCCTCCGAGAACTGTAATTATAATTTTGTTTCTCAATTGCATTTTTCTATTATTAACACTATCTTAAATATAGATTTTTAGAATATGTTAAGAATATTGCAAAATTACATTTGGGACTTATGTCGTGCTAGACGGCCGATTTAACTCACTGTGCGTCGTTCGGGGTACATCTCCAAATACCTTTCTGAGGTAACGTCGGCGTTTCTGTATGATTGAAAGTACAGAGCTAACATGTCAACCTTTTCTTCATTTGAATACGGAATGCCGGCCATTTTCTATAGGTTTTGACAATTTATGTCAGATTTATGATTTTATTGTGATAAAAGCGTACCTACTACTTATTAAAACACAGCTTTGAGACTTTTAACTATTTAACTTAACGTCAAAGTCAAAATCCAATTGGTTACAGATAAATTATGGCCTCCTTAGAAAAGCATTGAGAGCTAACATTACTTTAAATCATAGCCTCCTTAGAAAAAACTGAAACGTAACTTTACTGAGTGTAATATTTCGATGATACTAAAATATTTAATGCACTTGTGAGATATCACTAGACTGGAAATTTTAGGCTTTTTCCAAAAATCAAAAAATCAAATATGGCGACCATAAGAAAAATTAAAGTTGAGGCGGGTTGCGGGTTAACAAAAAACAATGAGGACGTGTCGTATACGCCATCTTATTTGTCTTAAAAATGTGCCCTAATAATGTCACATTTTGGCGGCTGTCAAATTTACCGTTCTGGATTATACTGGCCAAAAACGAAATCCGCCATTTTCGGTTTTTCCCCGATATTTCCAAAAACAATTGATCGATCGTAAATCTGAAGCCGGATATCGAATGCAATAAGTTTCCTCTAAAACTTTCCCCATTTAACCTTTGCTGTAGGTATAATAGGAGCCGAGATCCCTGTATAGAGAAGCGAATCTGGGACACACTGTGTGTATATATATATATTATATACATACATACAATACATAGCAAGCTGGCGTTGAAAAAATTGAACATCTTGACAACATAGCATTATTACATCTTTCAAATCATTTTCGTAATGTTTTATGTTAATTGAAGATTCGTGACGGATTCTCATTTCTCAAATCCTTAATTAATAATCGTTACTGTAAATAAAAAAATGGATGAGCAACAGAATTTGTCGGAGTTTTCAAATAAACGATTGACTGTTTCTAGCATTAAACGTGGTGTAAAACGGTTAGTTAAAACCCGGGCGAAAAGTAGGAAGTGGACGACTCAGGACCGCTTTAATTGAGGCAAATTTGCCATAACAACATTTGTCATTGTCTCTAGAAAATAATTCAGTTACCTAGTTATTCCAGCGCACATTGCTGGCATTTGTCGCAAGTCGGTTCAAACAGTGCAAAGATTTCTTCAAATACCAGTACGATACAGACGATTTTCGAATACTGACATGTGGCGTCTGATATTTCGAGATGAGAAGGATTTTATTTTGCAAGTTCCACAGAATACGGTTCTCAACTCTTTCATTTTTTCTACTTACAATATTCACAAAACAAACCCTTTAGCTAGGTAGAGTTTTTTGTTAAAAATATATTTACTACAGCTGCCTTCTGGTAAACAAACTTGTCATTTCATAAAGGGAGAAGAACTCCATAAAGAAATGTGATGAAGAGAAGAAAAATAACACTGGGGAACAATAATTTGGTTGTCTTGGATCTGTGAACTGTTTTTGGTTAATTTTTGGCCTCTGAATTCAAAAATATTCGCAGTTTTTGTCTATCACGTCACGTTTTTAAGCTACAGGATACCTTTATCTTTAAAGATACCTCAAACATTTGAGAAAAACCTTTCACTAAGAGGCAGCGTGTTAGTGAAACATGGAAAACGCTCTATCAGTGGAGTCGATGGGAATAAATAACCTCTTATTGAAGGGGTTTTCCTCAAAGTTTCTCGAGTATCTTTAGAGATAAATATATCAGACCTAGTGTATTTATAATCAGTAAGAAGAGATATATTTGACGGACATATATTATACAGGGTATGTGTCAAAATATAACCGGGCACACTGTACAATGTACATGGGTTCTCATTTTAAAAAATGCAAGTTATATTTATATGTCTGACAACTGGCACGTTTTTATATATTTTTAATGTCGCCGAAAACGTGATAACAACCATGCAATCTGTTTTTTGGATTATCATTTTGATATCTTGAAAAATAAGAACGTTATAGCAGATTAAAATGTAGGATAGTTAAAATGACCCCTCTGTACCTTACCACAATTTCAACTTTTGGATATTTATTTATATACTCTTCATGAGATCACCCAGGTGTGCACGTATCTCAAAAACTTTACAAAAGCAATCTTTAACGTTCAAATTTTCAAATTTGCTCACCCTGTATTGCGTACCTACTTATACTACAGACCTACATGTATGTCAGACAGTTTGCACAGAAAACCGGGGAGGTCAAGGTTTTTCAAATTTGTTACTCTTGTAACAGTTTCTACACACCCTGTTTTGAACAGCCCAGTGTCCCCAATATTGGTATACAGGGTAATTCACGGTGGATGGAACCTTAGACGTTTCTGGAGAATGGGTGGAAAGTTCTTTTTAAAATTTCGCTTACACACATAAATGACCTTTGTTTACCGTTTTAAAATATTTTCAGGCTTTCAGTGTTGCCGCTTCTATCCAAAACTGGTGGTAACATCGCTATTTTAAATCAAAAGCTCTTTATTTTGTCAATTTTTCTGAAACTACACGCGTTTCTGAGGAAATAAATCTTAATTTCTTCCAACTCTAAAGCAATTTTAATCTGAATTGGGGTTAAATAATACCTTTAGGTATTTGATTTTTTGTCATATCTTAGTTGAAGCATACAGGGTGTTCCCGAAATTAATGTATGTTGGTAACATAAAAGCGCGAGAAAATCGATTTTTTTTAAATGGGACACCCTGTATATCAATACTGATTTAAGAAGCTGATAAAAGTAGCTTTCTAATATGTATACTTTGCCTATACCAAACTCTTCACGTTTTTAATTTATAGGCATTTCTTTATAAAATATAATAACGGGTCATTTTCAATGATTCTAGTAGTAGTGTGCCATGAAAACAACTGTTGTGAGACGCCATGATAGTTTGTTTGACAGAGGTTTCATTCTTGCGCTTGACTTTAAGTCTAAGTTAAAATGGAAGGGAATAATAGTTACTCGAATACAGAAAATTCATTCGAATCCAGAACAATTTTAAAGATTTTGGTTCGGCTTTAAAACCACCAAGGAATTTGCCCAGACCGGTGACATAAAATTAACGTTTTGGCATACTTTTATGCATATCCTCACTCCTCCATACGTTGCACTGAAGAAGATTTGGGCATTACATTTCGTCTATATAAAGAATTTTAGAAAAACATAATATGCACGACTACAAGTTTACCAAAGTTCAAGCACTTAATTCTCAAGATTTTTTTAAGATAAATTATATGGACCGATGAGTCAAAATTTTCGAGGGAAGATATTCGCAAGAGAGAGATAATTTTAGCAAAAATTTAGTTTTAATGTCTTCTGTTTGCTAAATAATCAAATTAGGTATTTGATATACGATGAACAACTCACTTTCACGAGGAGTTCATAGATGATCTTGCACTTGAGGATTACCGAAGCTCTTGGTATCAACTTGACGAGGCTCCAGCACTTTGTTCGGTGGAAGTGACTGCAGAGCTAGATCCAATTTTCGATGAACTATGGTTTAGACGTCTAGGCTCGTGGAATTGGCCCCAAGATCGCCTGATATTGCTCCTTTAGGTTTTCATTTATGGGGTACACTAAAGGAAAAAGTTTATCACACTCCAGTAAATACCAAATAACTACATCGGGCCATTCAAGCATTTCAGGATATTGATCCCAATAAAATAAGAAGAGTTACAACGGATGGTGTCAGTACTCGTTTATTAGAGTGTTAAGAGGCTAATGGCCAACATTTCCAACCTTCAAAAAATCAGTGTAGTGACAATTTTTAAAATTTCTATTTTATTTTTGTATTTCTGATTTATTATTTATCATTTTAAATTTCTTGGTGGTTTTAGAGCTGAACCAAAATCTTTAAAATTGTTCTGGATTCAAACCAATTTTCTGATATCCCCTTGTGGTAAATCTGGATACTTTTCATTACATTTTCTACACATTCTCTTGATAATCTTATTACACTGACCATGCAGAATAAAAAAATTAATTACCACTATATTCGTATTATTTACTTATTTACTTCCATTTTAACTTTAATTTAAAATCAGATGCTCAACAATTAAACTTCTGTCAAACAAACTATCATGGCGTCTCACAACAGTTGTTTTCATGACACACATTATTATGATATTTTATAAAGAAATGCTTATAAATCAAAAACGTCAAGAGTTTGGTATAGGCAAAGTATACATTATTTAGAAAGCTACTTTTATCAGCTTCTTAAATCGGAATTGATATACAGTGTGTCACATTTAAAAAAATCGATTTGTCGCTCTTTTATAAGTTACCAACATACATTTATTTCTAGAGCACCCTGTATGCTTCAACTAAGATATGATAAAAAAATCAAATACTTAAAGGTATTATTTAACCGTAGCCCAAATTTCAGATTAAAAATTCAGATTTATTTGAAGTCTTGTTTACGTTAAAAAAATTTCAAATAAATTAATTCCTGGAAAACGGCTACAGATAGGTATAGGTAAGTATTCCGAAAAGTTGCTCAGAAGCACGTGTAGTTTCAGAGTGAAAAAATGAAGGGCATTTCATTTAAAATAGCTATGTTGTCACCTGTTTTGGGTAGAAGCGGCAACACTGCAATCCTGAAAATATTTTAAAACGGTAGACCAAGGTCATTTATGGGTTTAAGCGAAATTTTAAAAAGATTCATCCATCCATTCTCCAGAAACGTCTAAGGTTCCATCCACCGTGAATCACCCTGTATATTGGACCTAAGTGTATACGGAATATTTAAAAAGGAAATCTCCATACTTGGTTTTTGTTTCACGGTCAAACAGGGTTTTAATGAATAAGTACAGTTATGTAGTTTTAATTTTTCCCCTACAACAAAACATAACATGCGTTTTGGTACAGTTGAGCAGTGTATTCTTAGCTAAAATTGGGAAAAGCAATGAACTAAACTTGGCAGAATTTTTACTATTATAAATTGAAGTGTATAGTGTCAGACTTATACCTAAGTGCATATCATTCGCAGACTTTTCCACTGAAAGTGAAGTGCAAACGACGCGAAGCCTTTGAATCCTTAAATCGTATGCGACATGTGTTATATCGCGTTTCCGGATAAATTAAGGTTTCACAAATTTATTTACTCTATAGTCCTTATAGTGCATTTTTATGCTTTTTATGTAATAAATTATTTAGTAACAGTTTTGCATTCATCTTTAACCATGTATCTTAATCGTATTGTGTTATCACTAAAACTACAACTTTTTGATTGAACTGGTATATTGTAAATTTATAAACTAAAAGCTGATCATAATACCGCAATTTTATATTTATAAAAAACGCCCTTTTTTGTTTACGTTTTAAGGAAACGGAAAAATATAAGGTGATAACCCTTTTAATGTTAAACTCATTAGTGTAGTGATTTATTGTTTCACTGCAATAGTTAACGAAAAACGTCAAATAAGGAAAAAAGTACTTAAAGTAAATTGTCAGTCTTCTATACTTATGCGGACTTTGACCAATCTATAATCTCTGATGATCTATCAAAATCTTTAAATAACCCAAAGAGAAGAAATCTCGTGGAGTCAAATCGGGACATCGTGGTGGCTTTCCAGTGGTTTGGGACCTCTCCATCTGTTTTCGAGTATGTCTTTCAAATAATTAATAATAAAGCTGAACATCTATGACGTACTGTATATTTTTTAGTAGTAGTCTCTGTTTTTGATAGTGTAAAATGGTAGTCGTTTTAACGGCAAACTCATTTATATGGCATTTTACTGTTTCATTGTAGTAATGATTGTATGTATTGACTATTTATAGTTAGGTTATGTGTATTAACTATTATGTATTACCCAGCAAAAAGAAATCCCGTGGGGTTAAATCAGGATATATGGATTACTTTTGTGACATACGGGAACACTGCAGATTTGCGTGTTACGCACAATACGCTGAAAATTATGGGCTTTTCATGAAGAGACTAAGCAGATTCTGTAAGCTCATGTTTATACACAATATGCCGACTCTTCATAAACTGACTAGGATCTTCGCCAAAGAAGGATTTCACTATAAGACTACGACATACACATAAGCTTTTTTAGTATACAGGTTGTCTCAAACATGAGCAATTATTTCCCTTTCGACCTTGTATCATATAAATTGTTGACTTTGGGAGAAACCAGTTAATACTCCGAAGAAAGGTGTATGTTCTGACTGATTTTTGAGAAATATTGTAAATGTAGCGTGCACGAATTTTTTTGTTTGGTTTTAAACCTTCGAGGACAAAAATGACTGGATCGGTCAAGAGCTCCATATTTTTGCTACAAGACAAACAGACTTGTGAAAGTTAATTGCAATAGTTAACGAAAAACGTCAAATAAGGAAAAAAGTACTTAAAATAAATTATCAGTCTTCTATACTTATGCGGACTTTGACCAATCTATAATCCCTGATGATCTATCAAAATCTTTAAATAACCCAAAGAGAAGAAATCTCGTGGAGTCAAATCGGGACATCGTGGTTGCTATCCAGTGGTTTGGGACCTCTCCATCTGTTTTCGAGTATGTCTTTCAAATATATTATAAATTATAAATAAATTGAAGTATATAGTGTCAGACTTATGCCTAAGTGCATATCATTCGACAGAGCTCCATATTTTTGCTACAAGACAAACATACTTGTAAAAGAAATTGTGTAAAATAGAGTTTGGAAAAATGCACATATTTTTCGTTTTTAAAGAAAACTGTAATTTTTTCAAAATGGGCCTTGCCGATGCGACTTTAGAATAAACAGACAAGATGGACTTATTAATGCGACATGGGTTCAGAAATTTGCAAATATCTCCTCAAATGGCTTTGGAGGCCGTAAAAATAGGTAAAATTTGGGCAGGATATCTGCAGTGTATTTACCTATCCTGCCCAAGTTCTTACATATTTTTCATGCCGAATTTTGTTTAGCAGATGAACGTAATTATATTTAAAAAAAATTAAATAGGTGAGCCGAATCCAATATGATAGTGGAATATACGCTTTTTCGGTATACTGGGGATTGAGTAGTGTTATTTTTTTTTACTTAATACTAGATACCGGGTACCCACATAAAGTAAAGTTTCGTTTATGTAAGTATGTTTTTTTAATTTTTTCCCATGTTAATAAATACTGTGGCAAAGAAATTGGGTCTGAACCTAAGTTTTATTTTCTAGTAACTGGCGATTCAGAAGTAGTTTTAATTTCTTTTTTTGGAGTGATGGTTATACGTGTGTATATATGGTGTATAAGGTGTACAAAATGATAATTAAAAAATATATACAATTTTTATTAATACCTAAGTGAGAAGCAAAGAAAGGGAAGGTCCATCCCATGTATACTTTTCGTATTCAATTCTAATCAGTCGTTTTTTTTTGTTTTTTTTTAAATTTGTATTTGTTTCGTAACTCATGAAAATTCATAGTCAAAGTTTTACACACATTGTTATTTGTGAAGTGTGTAATTAATATTTTATTTATGAGGTTTTTTTTTAATTCATGGCGGTCGAGGTTCCTTTATTTTGTTTTTTTTTCGTCAATAAATTATAGTAATTCAGGCATAATCCTACAACTTTGTTTCAGACGGATTCTATATTCGACAGTAAATTCTAATTCGCCATCTGGGGACCTCAGTTTGTTCAGCTTAAATAATAAATTACTGAGTTTGTTTTGGACATTCCGTTATATGGCTTCTTGTTTTGTCACATCATGAATATTCCAAACATACAAAATGTCGCCGGGCAAAGCAGGTGTATTTCAATGGGTAACGTAATCCAGGCAAACCCTTTTGAAGCCCTCTTTTAGATTTCAATAAAATAGGATCGGATGAAATTTAATTATCTATATATCCCCCGGCTTATTATGTGGATTCGCTAGGCATAAATAATTCCTTTTAAAATTGTGTTCACAATTTCAATTTTTCGCCGACAGCACACGTCCTCCCGTAAGTCTGCATGGAAATCCGGTGGACTGGTGACTAATGTGAATGTTTTTATTCATCTGGTGGTCACTAACTGGAGCTTTAATTAAAAAAGTATAGCTGTCTGTAGTTCATTTACATTTTAAATTTATATCGCTTAAACAAACATCAATGCGCCAGCGATATGTTTTGAAATACCACTTGTCAGTTGTCTACGCTTTTACTCAGCCGATATTTGAACGCATGTTGCTCGCAAACACTTTCGTGATGTGAATGAAGTGTAGTTGATAGTTTTATTTTCTCACGGTCATTGTTAGCTTAAAAATATGTGTTTGAATAATCAATAATATTTCGAAATATTGAGGGTTGGATCAATGACGAAAATGTGGCCAATTTTTTTCCTTTTAAACATTTCAAAGTTTTACAAATTTTCTTGGCTCTTTCAAAAGTTTTATGAATTTGTCAGATGTTTTTTAAATTTTTTTGAGCTTTTGCAAACTCTTTAGAACTTCTGTGAACTTTTATGAATTTTTGTAAACTTTCCTTGGACCCTATTGAGCTTTGAAATTTCGTTTAATCTTTAGGTTATTTTGTATTGTAAGTTGACTTGTAAATGGATTCCATAAATTATTCTTAGTAAACAATTTTTGTTGATTGCAATTTAATTAAGGTGTGGATTTACAGGTTGAAAGCAAAGTGAAAATTCATGGGAAAACTCCTATTTTATTTATTATGCTTTTGAAATGCCAGTTTTGAGCCGTATGCAGATATTAAATTTGTAAATTCAAAGGCACTTTTGCTTTGCAATGATGCCCTAATTGAAAATACCAAATGAAATGAACCATTACTCAGTGCTGTTTTAGCATAAAAAAAACAGTAATATAGTTCAGAATAAATACTGATATTAATTAAAAACCAAGAATATATAATTTAAAGATAGTATAGAGGGGATTTATT
The DNA here is from genome assembly GCA_030620095.1 of Kuschelorhynchus macadamiae. NCBI lineage: Eukaryota > Metazoa > Arthropoda > Insecta > Coleoptera > Curculionidae > Kuschelorhynchus > Kuschelorhynchus macadamiae. The sequence continues at coordinate 1,308,757 of JAUTXW010000036.1, forward strand.
TTTGCAAGGAGTAAGAATGAAATTCTGTTTTTGCAAGGAGTGTATTGTTTTTCTTTCTTTATTCTTCGGGATTAAGTTCTTGGTTTAAGCAGCGTAGAACAATAATATATGAAGTTTTAATGCCATAGCCTAGAAATGCATATGACTTTTATATGGTTTGGAGTTAATTTGATTTTTGGAAAGGTAGTGAATAATAATTGTTAAAATTTTTATAACTTGTTAATTCTTTGCCCAAAAAATAACCTTTACTATAGAGAGTGAAACTGATAGCAAATTTCATTTTCTTTTAATTAGAAATAATAATAAACTTACTTCGATGTATATAGAAAAACCTCCCCTAACATCATCCAGTTTACACCTAACTCACTATATTGTGTGTTTGTACAAACTTTTTAAAACCGTTTTTACTAAATAATTAGATGTAATAAAGCAAATTCTCGTAAACAATGGTTACCCAGAGAAAACATTCAACAAACTTTTTTATAAATTTATAATTAAATACAAACTTCCTTATAATTGAATACATACCAATTTAATTAATACTAATTAAATACTAAGTTCATTTTGTAAGTAATTTTATTTCTCCCTAGCATTTTAAACAAACAATACTTTAAAACAACACGTAGTTTGAATCAAAAGAAAAATAATAGACTTGAGAAATATGGTGTTTATTCCCTTCGTTGTCGAGAGTGTCCTGCTGTTTACGTAGGAAATTTAGGCAGGTAAATTTCGACAACGATTCAGGAAAACCTCAGCTTGATTATAAAATATCAAAATACAGATATTTCTAACACAAATCACAATGAGAATCATTTGTTATCCTCAGAACATCGTTTTTCCATGTCTGAACATTTAAATATAATTCTCGAATGGGATAAATGTAAGAATTGTATTGGTATAGTATTGGAAAAGATGGAAATAAAAAAAACTAAAAAGATACCCATTCTTACCTGTGTTAATGAAATGTTTGATTTTGAGCCTCAATTGATTTTTTTCAATATTTCGAAAGAATAACCATATTATTGCTTTGTCTAGCCTCTGATTCTTTTTTGTCATTTTTGCTTCGACGACGTCTCTGATTGGTCACTCAAGCGTAGCCTTGTTTCGTACGTAATTGTTTCTTTGTTTGGATGTCTTTGTTTATTTGTGAGCTTTGTAAAATGTGTATTGTCATTGAATGTTATATATTTAATTATTTTTTCCATTGTAGTGTATGTTTTCTCTAAGACAATTTTATTTAAAAAAAGAGTATAATAATTCAATATTCATGTTTCACTGTTTTATCTTATTTAAATATACTGTGGCAGTTTTGAGCCGTATGCAAATATTAAATTTACAAATTCAGAGGCAATTTTGTTTTGCCATGATGGCCTAATTGAAAATACAAGAATAATCAAAGAAAATTTGAAGCTTCCGAGGAAATGTAAAATGGAATTACTGCGTGCCGGTGTCGCCGACATTACGTCGAAGCTGATATTGTTAACGTCCTCTCTTGTTGCTGAAAATTTTAACTGTAGAGTAAAACGTTTGAAGTAATAAACTGCTCATTTTCTAGTCAGAAAATTGCATGAATTTTGTTTTATGTTGTATTATTCGGAGAAAAACTCTGTACTCACAATTTTTTTTGTGTATAGCATCCAAATTGTGGTTCCGTTAACTATATCTGGCAGTTGAACTGAAACATTAATAATAGATAAATATTTTTTTTGAATTATTGGCTATACATATAGGAAAGAAATTAATTATTAATAAAATCTGAAATATTAAAAAAGTAATAAGCAATACATGATTCATTCAACTCAGACATAAGAGGTAAATTTCTTTCTTACCAAAATAATGGCCAGTCCTTATTGGTAGCTTGCCAGAAACATTAATCAGAACTTCTGCTAAAGCTCGTTTCCGCTCCTAACTTCAGGTGATGATACCGTTTCCACATCTAAAGCAAATGCTGCGTGCGTTTTTTGCAAAAGAATTCGCCACAAATTCTACCGTATTCTCTTTTCCTCACCTTTCCCTTCCATCAGTACCAGCTTCGCCACACAAAAAGATAGACGTATTTTCAAAATACTCAATACCAAAAGTCCTCTGGCCGTGATGGTATTCCGGTCATAGTCGTACAAGTACGCCTTTGAACTGGCTTCGTTTTTTTCAGGATATTCTAAATGTCTTGTGACAAAGGTATTTTCCAAAGAGCTGGAAATCTGCTTGTGTATAGCCTCTTCTCATATTATCCCTATCCTCAGTTATGAGTAAGGCAATGGACAAGTATATCAGTACTGATTTTTTAAATGACCTCAATTTCCTGAAATTATTTATATCAAACAATTTTTTCCTTTGCCTCTAAAAGCAATTTTCTACGAATTGCAACGCTGCAAAAAAATACCGATACGCCTCAAAAGGCATACCAGGTATAAGTTCCTTAATAAAAAATCGTTTACTTTCTTATCGCCGACATCATTGTGTCTATATTTGTTTATATGAAATTCCGTTACAGGATAATAAAACATTTCTCCCTTTTTTTTTAATCAACACAATTGAGTCCACATACCCTTCTCCATTATGTTCGATCACGATTTTACCTCTCTGCTTAACCTCATGACTCCATACTATTAAATATTAGGCAGCTTAGCGTCAAAAGTGTGTACACAGCCGGCCTCTGTTGCTTAGCAGCAGGATAACCGCGAAAAAAGGTACTAAATGTGGGGAAAGGAACACTTCCCTGTTTCGACATGAAAAAATTAGTCTAATCGTGAAAAAAGTTAAATGTTTTTAGCTTAGTTCAAAATTAACATAACAATTCGTAAGAATTTAAATTAGGTAAAAACCACAGTAGTTGGTTATCAACTTTGTCACACAAGTGTAGTGTACATATTAGTTTATTATTTAAGGCAAGTTATGTTCCTCTGAAGCTAACAAGTGTTAGTTAGTCCTCACATTTGCTATAAAAGGATTTTATTAATCTTTTTGTTGTACACAGTGATACACAAATTTTAGTTAAAACCACAAGTGTGTTGTTTTTATTGATCTAAGTAAATCCAATGTACATTGCTGATGTAATAATCCATTTGAGATATGTTCTACTAGTCAAGTGATATATAACTTTTAACCTGTTCAACAGTAAGTAACTTAAAGTGGTTTAGTGAAGTCTAATGCAAGGAAAAGACATTGATAGTAAAGCTGATCCAAAGTAAGATCTTTTCTAATTATATTTAGAGTGACTTGAGTGAATTTATCAATATCGACTGATAGTTTACGTAACTATTCGAGAATAATTTGTCGAATTTCATTTAAGATAGAATTAGTTGGGGATATGGATGAGCGAACGATTTATTTCTAAGATTTTTATTTCAATTCAATTCAATATATGCTTTATTATCGTAAGAAAATTCTCATTGACTAAGTTGCTTTAAAAGAAAATAAAAAGGATAATAGGTTAATCTAAGTACTACATACATGTACAAAATGCATCATCAAAACTAGATAAAATTGGATTTTTTAATTTTACAGGAAGAGTTTGAAATATGATGTATAACTGTAGATAACTGCAATAAATAATTTAAAATTAATTAAATTAAATTATACATAAACCTATATGACAATATTAAAAGAAACATTTATACAAAATCAATAATATTTAATATTTAAACACATACCTATACACACATATACATATACATACATGTACACTACATATATGTACACTACACATACTTACACATAAAAAACATATATAAACACACACACATACATACATACATACACATATACGTACATATAAACATATAAAGCCAATTTTGTAACAGGCAAAAATAATAAAAAAGCAACAAAAATGTATCAATTTGCATTTAACTGATACGATATATCTTTAGTTTTTTGGCAAAGCTGAGTTGTATTGATAATATAAATTTTTAAGTCGTTCTACAAGTAGACAAATTACACAGAATCGGCATCTGTTATTTTCATGATCACATCACAAACATTTTAAGGCATTTAATATCCCCATTGTAGTTAAAACAAGCAATACTATAGAACAAAGAATCAAAGATAAAAAAGGATAGTCTTGAGAGATCCGATAACTTTTTGACCTCACCCCTTATACATATTCTGAAAACGGTACTGAATTCTACGGAAAAAGTCATATGAGGAACAGTTTTTGCCATTTTGATAAGTTATCAGATAGTTGGGATACGCGGAGTGCCTAAAATTATTTTCAAAAACGCCCTATTTCTCAAGAACCAAAAGGGCTATGAAAATTCTGCTGGCCCCATCTTTAATTTCACACCAAATTGACTTCGTCCGGAATAATCTCTTCTTTTTCATTTGGCCTATCGCCTCTCTATCTTAATTTACATCGACGTCTCTGATTGGTGACTCAAGTGTGGCCTTATTTCGTACTTGTTTCTTGGTTTGGTTATGTTTGTTTACTTTTGTACTTTATCAAATGTGTCTTGTTTTATGCTAAAGTTATAAATTATTTAAATGTTGTATTTTACGTAATAGGTCATATATGTTTTTTTAAATCAGATAATGCCCGTTGGGGCGAAACATATAACTTATTCATACACCGGGGAACAGCAAAAATGTTTCCGAGACTAAATAGCAAAATCCTACTTATTTTGTTATACTAATTAACAATGTCTGGCAATAGTCTCAGTCTCTTAATATGATAATTTACTTATCTGCCCTTAATGTATAGGAAAGTTCGATCATTAAATAAGAAATACCTGGATTTATTATACCAGGTGTTTTGTAAGGGGTTTAAATACATATAACATAAATCCTAAATTGTTAGTTGTATTTCAGCCACCAGTTGATCGAGAGCTGTTCGTATTTGAGAAATCAGAGAATTTTGAGGACCACGTCGCGAATTTGTGACAATAAGCCGGATCATTTTTGTTATACATTTGGGGAAGTGACTTTTATGAAACAAAAACGTACTCTTGTATTTTAGCTGCAAAGTTGGAGACCAGAATAAAAATTGGATTCCATATAACTGCCGCAACAAATATGCATTTAACATTCGCGGCTGGCTAAGTGGAAAAAAGCGTAAGATGCCCTTCGCTGTTCCTATAATCTAGCGAGAACCGAAAGACCACTGACTGTTACTTTTGCTTGACACCTCCCATCAAAAAACGCTTTTCGGAGAAAAAAAGGTCTGCGTTACAGTATTCAAAATATCCTATGCCTCAGAATGACGAATTGTCTGTACCTAATCCACCTCAGGAATATACATTTGATTCTGATGACGTTCTAATCGATTCAAACGTAGTGTACCGGAAAATGTCACAGGCATCAACGTTGCAAGACTCCGATTTTGTCTTTGAACTTCCCAGTTAAAAGCCTCACAAAATAAGTCAAAGTAAATTAAGTGACCTTATAAGAGATGTAGAATTGTCCAAGAAAAAAAATTAATTTGGTAGCCTGTAGCGCGAAGGGCCCAATGGCCCAGAGGACCCACCATCTACCCGACCTCCCTCCTGGGAAGCCGCCTCTCGATGATAAGTACTACCGGTTTAACGGGCCTAGGGCCTTAAATAAACCATAAGTCATCGCTATCTTAGGTGTATCAGCTCGTACACATCCGGATGTGTGTACTCACATCGCACCTCTTCTATATTGTGGCGTCAATATAGGAGAGTGTCTGAAAGAAGAGAAATTTGTATGTTGTCAGTGTAATGGTGTGTGATCGCGGGGCCTACGGTAGTAGACCCGGTGTACCCGCCGCTTTTCCTGAGGGTCATAGTCCACTAGCATCCTGAGTTCTTCAAATGGGTGTGCTGCTGCCCGCTCTATGCCTTTCATGGTTTTCTTACTGATTGCTGTCTGGAGAGGCTCCCAGTCCAGGTCCCTCTGGATCTGGGCATTTCTTACGTACCAAGGTGCGTGTACCGCAGTCCTTATATACTTATTTTCTGTAGCTGCCAGTTGGTTTATGTAGGTGGGCGCTGCATACGCCCACGCTACTGCACCATATGTCAACTGTGAACTTGCAATCATTTTTATCATGGTCAGCTTTGTACGAAGAGCCATGGGGCTTCTTCGGTTCAAGAGAGGGTATAGCCTAGCCATAGCCCTGTTTGTCTTTGCTCTTGTTGCCTCTATATGGGGTTTCCATGTTAACCCCTTATCCATTATCAGCCCTAGATATTTTATCCAGTTAGTCCATGGGATGTCATCTCCGTCAATGCTTATAGCCTCTGGGGTTTCATCCTCCTCTTTTGGAAGAGGATGGCCTGGCTTTTTGTGCATTTATTTTGATATTCCAAGTGATACACCAGTCACTTATCAGATCTATTTCTTCTTGTAGTCTCCTACAAATGATACCTGCTTTTCTATGCTTTGCCGCTATAGCACAGTCGTCGCGTATAGGGCTATAGAAGTGTTGTGTGTCTTGAGGATGTCATGTGTATACACGTTATATAAGTGCAGTCCTAACACAGATCCCTGAGGCACTCCTGCTTCTAGTCTTCTAGGTATCGATTTGGAGAGTTTGACTCTGACGCTTGCCGATCTATCATCCAGATAGTGGGCAATCAGTTTGCATGTCTTTGTTGCAAAGCCTGCATTTTGCATTTTGTACATAAGTACTTTGTGCCATACTCTGCCAAAAGCTCTGGCTACGTCTAGAAAGACCGCGCCAGTAGCTTCTTTCATGTTGAAACCGCTGGTGACAGTTTCAGCTATTCTCAGAGCCTGCAATTCTGTTGAGTGGCCGCTTCTGAAGCCGAATTGCTCCTTAGGGATTATATCTAGTGCGTCTGTTTCATCTTTGAGCCTGATATTCAGGACTCTTTCGACGATTTTACTGAGTGCGGGCAGCAGACTTATCGGTCGGTAGGTCTGTGGGAAAGTTAGGTCTTTCCCTGGTTTACCAATCATCACTACTTCAGCATGCTTCCACTTGTTGGGGAACTAATCGAGTCTCATGACTGCATTTGTTATGCTGGTTAGTGCAGCAATTCCTTTTCTAGGAAGTTGCTTTATCATTTGATTGGTTATGCCATCTTTGCCTGGAGCTTCTTCAGACATTTTATGACATTTTTAACCTTCTGCGGCGTAGCCGGGTGCTCCATCGTGGCAGGGGTTTCTGTGTTTTATAGTCTTCTGCAGCCATTAATTATTTTCTATTTCATGTTGATCATCTTCGAGCGGATGTTGGTTTAGTCGACACTCTCGTTCGAGAGTGTCTGCTAAGGCCTCTGCTTTCTCCTGGTCTATGTATGCCATTCCTCCTGTCCCGTGCAGGGAGGCATTGGTTTGTTTTCAGACCTTAGCCTCTTCTGCATTTGCCATGCAGTATTATCCTTTGTGTCTAATTCACGTAGTTTATTAGACCACATTCTGTCTCTGTGTACCCTTAGTGCATCTCTCAACCTAGTTGAGTGCCTGTTTAGGGCTATTCTATCCTGCTCGAGATGTCTCCTTCCGTAGGCACGTTTAAGCCTTCTATTCTCTCTTATGAGAAGTCTCAGCTCGCGAGGGAGGTCACTCCCCGGCTGAACGTGAGGAGTGTTCATAATTACTGTGCTTTCGTGAAAAGTTTCCAGTATTTTGTTCTCTAGAGTGTCTACAGCTCTTTTCAGTTCCTGAGGGTTATTAATGGCTGCTATTTCTGTTTTATCCTGGACTTTATCCTGATAAGTCCTCCAGTCAGTCTGTTTCCTGATTGAGGTTTCTTGAGCCCTATTTTCTCTACCCAGTGTGAGTACTATCGGATTATGATCCGATGTACCTTCCTCGAGGGTTTCTATGTCTAAGTCATGGACTATATTCTTTAGGATTATTGCTATGTCTAGCACCTGAGGACGGCCAAGGTTTCTTGGTAGAAACGTTGGTCTATCTGGTCCTATGCTCCCTTGGGCTTCCGAGAAGTCCAGGAGTCTTTGTCCATTTCTATCCTGTGTGGTGCTGTTCCACTGTGGATGTTTGCAGTTTAGGTCACCTATAATAACCCGGGGGTTTCTGCCCCTTAGCAAATCATCTACGTCTTCCTGTAGTAGGTCCCCTCTGGGGGGCCTATACGCAGAGATTTTAATCTTCCCTCTGGTGGTGGACAGTTAAATCGATATGGCTTCTATTTCGACGTCTTCAATCCAAATGTATGCGTATGGGATAGTCCTTTTTACAAGGATCGCTACCCCACCGCCAATGTTTCCGACTCTGTCGTTTTAGGGCTGCCTCAATCAGCTTTCTTCTCACTCATGAGACTCTCAGCCATATCCTTCATGGCTTTTTGGAAGATTTCCATAGTCACTTCTGTGGGGGAACTGGCAGCTGCAGGCTGCCTGGCCCCCTCATTCTCTCTCCTCTTTTGAGGAGCGGCGGGTTTTTTGTTTGTGTTATTGTTTGTGGGTTTGTGCGAGTTCTTTTTTGGGCACCTCGTGCATCCCCGGTAGGATGCAGGGTGCCCTGTTTCCCCGCACAGCACACACACCGCGTTTCTGGCCTCTTTGTCAATTGGCAGAGGACATGCCGTTGATCTGTGCCCCCCGGCACATTTCACACAACGCTCTTGGAAGGTGCACTTCCACTGTGTGTGTCCATATCGCTGGCAGCGATAACATTGTTGCGGCTCTGCGCTTTTTTTCTTCAGCTCCACTTTGACCATGAGGTCGTGGAGTCTATTGATCTCATATATACGCTTATTCTGGGTTTTTACCATGTACAATGGTATTGCCCTTTTAGTTTTTCTACTCATCATCGGAAAAATTTCCGCATCCTAGATCCCTGAATTTTTAGTTCTTCATTTATTATCTCTGGGGGGACGTTAAGAGGTTGTCCTCTCAGGACTACATGCTCACGTTTTTCTTCTGGGAGGGAGTACGTGCAGTACCCCTTTTTCTCCTCGTCTAAATGCTTTGTTAGCATTCTGCCGTCTTAGGAAAAATCTTTGTGGTATTACCCACGATTTTTGCCTTCTCTAGGCATATGTTTTTGTTTTTTATCTTTCGACTGACTAGGATCCAATCCTCTGCACCATCAATTACCACGGGTGGTACTTTTTTAGCCTTCTCGGCACAGGTAGGGGGGCCCGTGTCCATATCCTCAGCAGCCCCCTGAGGAGTCTCGGTTACCTCGATAGCGTCTACATCACTCTCTGGTGATTTCAGCCTGTAGGGACATTAAGGAATTAATGGCAGCTTTAAATCTGGACTATGATCCAAAACACTGGAATCTTTTCACTGATTCCTAGAAAGTAAGACTTAAAGCTGTGTTACTCTATAATGGGAACAAGTTACCTTCACTCCCAATTGATCATGCAGCCTATATGAAAGAAACGTATAGCAATTTGAACTTGTTACTGGAGACCATACAGTATGAAAGATATAAATGGCAAATTTGTGTTGATTTAAAAGTTGTGGCGATGTGCTTGGAATGCAGCTAGGTTATACCAAATACTGCTGTTTTCTCTGAAAATGGGACAGTCGAACACGATCGGATCACTACAGAATGAAAATTTGGCTACCGAGAGAGTCTTTTGAGCCAGAAAAAGTTGCTCCTGAAAAGATTTTACTAGTGCCACTTCGTATAAAATTGGAACTTATGAAAAACTTTGTGAAGACTATGGACAGAGAAGGCTGTTCTTTCAGTTATTTAAAAGAAAAGTTCCCTAGAATCAGTAACGCTTAAAGCAGAAAACTAGAAAAACCTGATTGCCCAACACCTTTTGTGTTACCAAAACCTAGGGTAGGTTCCACCGGGATAAGCTATCAGGGAAATAGAACTGGGAGATGTTAGCCGACTACTACTGCTGGACTATTACTGGAGATGCCCCAGAGGCTGCTTTCAAAAGGCAGACTAGGAAGCGCAAAATGAGTGTCTAAACTTTAGATTCAGTGATAAAATAGTTAATTGCTTTTGGTTGGATTAACAATATATTGTTATCTGTATTACGTATGCTCATTACATATGCCTATAAATTAAAATTTTGTAACAAATAATTCAGATCTGTTTTTGCAAGGCAACTAAAAATCTTTAATAGATATTTTTTAATTACTTGATGTAGTTGAATCCAAAAAATTAGGTTTTGTTCAAGAAACAAAGAAAAAAGTAAAAATTTGTTCCCCAGATAATTTATAAACTTATTTTTGACTGAGACATAGGCTGTGTATATTTTTTAATTTGTTACATTACCTCTATCTTTGAGATAATATGGACACTTTCAAACAGACATTTGTTATGTCATAATTTTGCAAAAGTCTATCGTTCCAAACCTGCCTTTATGAAGGAGAAATATTATAGTCTGAAAATGTGGGCCGCATTTGAACGAAGCTGCAACGGTAAATTTCTCACTGAAATGTCCCCATTCGGTAAATATTCCAAATGCATTAACTGAACGTTTATAGAGCTTTTAGAAATAAAATAGGATATCTTCAGAAATAGGGGAACATTTAAAAGCAATCACATATCCATAAATTTAAAATCCTATTGCGTTCATTTTGCAGTACAGTGGATTATAGAAATTGAATATTTTTAAAAGCTTTTATTTAACTGTACCCGTCTGTTTGTCTGGGGTCTGTTTTTATACACATATATATCTACATCCTACATCAAAACAAAAATATATTGACTTCTACTTAACTTCTACCGTGGGCTTTACCATCCTTTAAATCTGTTTTGAATCACTTATACTTGACTTGTGTTCGGATTTAATATTCACTTAACGGTCCTAACATAGCACATAATTTTTTTTGTTCTTTGACCTTGGTTAAACAATTTTTCAAATCACTTTGTGGCTATTTGCACTTGACCAATTGCTTTGAAATTTTGTACTGTGTGGCCCGTTTATATTGGGCACTACCTTATCACAGAAAGTATACGGGATAAATAAATATATGTTTGAATTTGAATACAAATTCAAATTCAAACATATATTTATTTACATAACACACATAAAAAAAACAGTAACACAACAAAAGTAAATAAATATATAAAAGACATAAAATAAATATATAAAGAGACAAAATAGCAGCTATATTATTTTTGTTTATCCTCATAGTACCTAGGAAAAAACACCAAACCTCCAAAGCTAAGTGCTTGACTGGATGAGTGGGTGCTCATTCTCCTACATATATACACATATATTTTCATTTTTTATTTTTTAAGATGTTATTCCTATTCCTATACCTAGAGAGCATGCAATAAGAATATAAAATGTGAAGGAACCTATTGTAAGACATACACACATACAAATTGTAAAAATAAGGCAGCATAGAAAAGATTCAAAAATAGACAAAGACTTCAGACTGAGAAGACTATATAGAGTAAAAAAATAGGTAAAAAATTATTAAGGAAAAAAATATATATATATATATATATATATATATATATATATATATATATATACCTATATACATAGACATACACACATATATGAACAAACACATACATGCGCACCTACATACCTACATACATACATACCCACACATACATACATACATCCCTGCTTACATACATACATATACAAATAACAACAGATACATTCATGTATATATTTTATAATATTGGGCTATTAAATATTAGCCAGTCTGTGAGAATTGTTTTAAAGTTTAATTGTTTCTTTTTATTTTTCAATTCGGTGGGAAATAGATTATAAAGTTTTTGTCCGATATAAATATAACTTTGTTGACCTATTGTGGTATGTAAGACAGGTAAAATTAAGTTATCTTTATCTTGATATCTGGTTTTATAAGTGGAAATTATGTTATAGTTTTGAAAATTCGAACTTAGTTGTTGCATTAGCGCCGATTTGTAGTAGATATTTCTGATATTTAATATTTCGCATTGCTTAAATAGCCGATCAGAAGGAAACTGGCTATTTAATTTATACATAACTTTTATTATGCGTTTTTGTAAAATTTGTATAGGCTTTAATGTAGAGTCATATGCCCCTCCCCAGGCAATAATGCCGTATGAGAGTATTGATTGCACTAGTGCAAAATATATACTACGTAAACTATTTATATCCATAATTTTGCTAATCTGTTTAAAAATATAGACTAATGACCTTAGTTTTTTTGCTATTTGATTTATGTGATCATTCCATTTTAGATGACAATCTATTGTAATTCCGAGATAGTTGGCTTTATCTGTGGATTCGAGTTCCCACATATTTTGTTTTCTAAAAGGCAAATCAATAGAAATTCTTGTCTGTATTGGGAGAGATTTTTTTTTGTTCGCAAATGGCAAATATTTTGTCTTTTCTAAATTTATCGTAAGTTATCGTCAAACCATTCAATCATTGCACATGCACAAACATGACGGTATCATCTGCAAATGATATTACTTGTCCAAAATATGTTTGATTTAAGAGATTATTTATATAAATAATAAACAGTATTGGACCCAGAACTGTACCTTGAGAAATGCCATAATTAATTTTTTGCATATCGCTAAAATATTCGTTTATTTTTACTTTTTGGTACCTATTATCCAAATATCTTCTTAAAAGGTTAATTGCCGGTCCCCGTTTACCAGCTCGTTCAAGCTTCGACAAAAGCATTGGGTGATACACGGTATCAAATGCCTTTGCCAAATCTATGAACACTGAGGCACACGGACGACTAGGATCTAATTGTTTTACTATATTACCTGTTAGTAAGCTAATAGCATCGTTTGTAGATTTTCTGGGTTGAAATCCAAATTGATATTTCGAAAGTAAATTATTTTTTGGTATAAACTGAACCAACCTAGTTTTTAGGGCTTTCTCAAAAATTTTGCTAATATTGGATAATAAGTTTATTGGTCTATAATTCTCAACTACTGTTTTTCCCCTTTTTTAAAAATATTAATGGAAATTTTAAAATGGCTAGGACAAGCTCCCTTATTAAACATAAGATTAATTATATGACATAAGGGTTGAATTATATAGGGGAAATGGTTTTTATTATTAAAGACGATATACCATCGTGTCCTGATGTCGAGTTATTTTTAAGTGTATTTATTAAAGACAAAATTTCGCTTTCCGTTACCGGGGTCAGAAAGATTGAGTTGTTATTTATTGTATTATTTTTAAGATTGTTTACACTGTTGTTCATGTTTTCTTTGATTTTCGCCGCCATTTTTTCACCCACAGAAGCGTAATGCATGTTAAATATGTTACTTATTTTTTCAGGATCTTTCTCGAGGATATGATTTGCATCCATTACAGAGTAGATATTTTCTTTAAAAGTATTCTTTGATTTGGACGCGTATTCGTTAAAAGTTTGCCACAGTTTTTTACTATCATTTTTGTTTTCCAAAAATTTACCCTTATAAAAATTTTGTTTACCTTCTGTTATTAACTATAATTTATAAATGTTTAAGGATTCTTCCGTTTTGGTTCTTTTATATTGTTTATATAGTAAATCTCTTTCTTTTATGGCTTGAATTAGGTCAGAAGTAATCCACGGTTTTTTTTTAATCCCAAACAAATATTTTTTGAAAATGTACTATTATGTATAGATGTTTTAATAATATCAATTAGTTTGACTGTTGAATTTTCTACATCATTCGATTCTAAAATATCAGTAAAGTTTATTTTTGATAGAATGTTTTTTAACTTATTATAATTTATAAATTTCTTTTTTATATGTTCTTTTATTTTATTTTTCTGTGTATTATACTGCAAAATTATGGGGTAATGATCTGTTATTTTAGAATGTAGAATGACTGGTGTTATAACCTGATAATCAATTACTGAACTTTTAAAGAAAATGTGGTCCAAACAAGTACTTGAATTTTTGTCTACACGAGTATATGCATTTATCGCGGATTTAAAGCCGTTTTCATATAGAATGTTTAAGTGTTCATTAGCTTCTATAGTATTGCCAAGAATATTAATATTTAGGTCTCCAATTATAATATCTGTCTCTGACTTTATTTCAGCACGAAGATAATTAGCGAATTGTTCAATAAATGTGTTCGTGTTTATAGTATGCGGTTTATATATGGCGGTAATGGCGGTTGTTCTATTGTTTTTAGATTTTATTTCATTTCTAATACATGACACTCCACCTATGTCGAAAATTTTTGTAATAACAATAAAAGTATTTTTTATATAGACAATACCCCCTTCGTTTTGATTAACGTCCCCAAAATTATAAAATTTTATTAACTTCTCTAAATCAAACATATCCTGATTACATACCTTCCAAGTCTCGGTAAGTATCACAACATCAAACAAGTCCCCAAACTGGTCTAATACGACTTCTAGTTGCAAAAAATTTTTTTGTATACTTCTAATATTGGTATGGAAAATGGTAAAGTTATTGTTATTGTTTTTATTCAGAAGTCTGTAAGCCTCATCAGTAGTATCTCTCTCCAGCGTCTCTATCTCTCTCAAATCAAATTCTGTAATATACCTATCAATTTCTATAGTTGCCTAATACCCCATAAATTTAAGTAAAATTATGTTCAATCAAAGATCACAATAACGTATTTGATAAGACAAGATTAATTATATTATTACATTCACTACCTACTATAACTTAAAATACAATTATGATAGTATCCATGCCTAACAAAAATACATATATTTATTTAAATATTGAATATCCTCAAATGCTTAGCTGAATAAACGAATACAAAAAAGAACATAGGTACGTAGATTCAACGTTACTTTTTCTGGCTTCGTGTATTTTTTGGACTTGTGTACTGAAATATCTTCTGTTCTTTTTTGGTTTGTTTCCACCAACGGTTTCGATTTTTCAATGTGTGTTCTGTTTGTGGTTCTAGTATTGGAGGATATGCTCTGTTGTGTAATTTGTTGTAGTTGGTCTGCGTTTTCTGTACCGCTGTCTTCGGAGTAATCGTCTTGTTCAGTTTCTTTTTCAATTGTTTCCAGATCGGAAATGGAGAATAATAAGTTGTATATATACAAAGCTTAATTAGGTTTATTTTATTTTATATATATACAGCGTGTCTTGAAAAGTTCTTAACAAATGGAAAACTTTTTTATTTTTCATTTTATGAAAAGTTCTGCTTCCTCCGAAAATATTATTGGAATTATAAAGCTTAAAAAATATTGTACAGGGTTGCCAAAAACTACCCATAAGTTTAGTTATAGAGCAAAATGCCATAACATAATTATTCTGAGTATTCCGAGGTGTGATAAAATACTAAATTTCATAAAGAAATTCAAATTTGAATGCAATGTACGGGGTATAGAACAAGTTTTGTTTAACAATATCGTATAAAAAATCAATCTGAGAATGGACAGTGACCAAATTATGCTTGTACGTGAGCACCATAGGTGGCGTAATTTTTTGTACACACTGCCTCATGACTGTTTCCATGTGATCGACATTTTGAAATGGCCTGTGAAGATAAATCTATTCTTTTAATAGTCCCTAAAGGAAAAAATCCAACGGGGTTAGGTCGGGAGACCTGACTAGCCACGGGATTGCAGAATACCTTCCTACCCAGCGATTTGAAAAAGTCCTTTGTAAAAAATTGCAAACTATTTGTATACTATGTCATGGTGCTCCGTCGTGTTGGTACCAAAGTTTGGCTTGTCAAATTTTACTATACAATTTTGGTTATCCAAAATACCGCATCAAACATTTGTTTTACATGAGTATTGATTGCGACTCCGTTTGACGTAAATGTCGCCTCATCGGTAAATAATATTTTTCTGGCGAAGGAAGAATCATCTGCAGCTTGTTCTTGGAGCCATGCGCTGAACAGGAAACGATCTTCAAAATCTCTAGGTAAAAGTGTATAGATATATCTGGGTTTGTAAGGAAATAATTTATTTGCTCGTAAAATCGTACTGACTGTTGACTTTGTTACGTTACCGGTAAGTGATTCTGATATTTTCCTCACCGAGACTTTAGGATTTACAACGACCGCTTGCAAAAATTGCATTTGATTTTCTTCGGTAGTAGACCAGGCTTGGTGTTTTCTTTTAAACGCATTGTCAACAGACCCAGTGGATTTAAACTTGGTCACGACATTTGCAATAGTAACATAACTTATTTGTTATCTCGACATCTACTGCTAAAAATTTCAGCCGCTTTACACCATGTTTTATAATGATCTGCAACAATTACACTTACTATTAACATTAACAGCATGTTCAATTTTTCGGGTCTTATTTTCCCGAAAGTGAAGAAAAATAACCGCATTTAATCGGGTTAATTAACAGAGATAGAGAAAAAGTTCAAATATAAAATTTTTAGGGTTTTTTTTCTGAACCTCCAGCATAAAACGAAACAAATGACTTAATATTTGGTATGTTACTTCAAGAGAAACAAAACCACTTTAATAAGAACCGTTTAATATTTTTGTACAGTAAAAAAGCGTACCAAAAGCAAAATAAATAAGGTCAGGAAATACTTCTTAAAATTACTAATAAGAAAACGGTAATTTTCAAGATGTCCTCCGTTACTGCGAAAATAATTTTGAATATTTTTTTAAAAGCTTATGATTTATAGCTGGCGTAAGGGATTATCTATAAATCCCGTTAAATATTTTTAATTTCATCCCCAATTTTCTGTTCTAAATGTCAATATCTCTCGCCTTATCGTAATGTACTTACATTTTTATGTTTATTCCTTTAACAAGATTTAAGTTTCCTTGGTGGTATAACAACGAATTAAAGAGTTTAATAATCAAAAAAAAAAGAATGCTCATAAAAAGTACAAAATGACTAACCATCTTAATGGTTATATGATTTTTCCACATCTTCATGAACAGTGTAAAAGTGTTAGCAAATCTTGTTCTCAGGACTTTTAATAAGTGCAAAACGCTCTGAAAATAGCTTACCACAATCGATGTTCTTGGGTACGACAGGCAGCAACTCATCAGTTGAGGCTGGTTCTCTGTTTTCAAACCAGTTTAAAACGGTTTACAAGCCGGAAGTCGTGGATGAGATCCCAGCTAATGTTTCAGATGGTCCTAGCAACCTTAATTGTTGTGATATGGATTCACAAACTGTTTATAAGTTCGTCTCTTTAAATGTTAATAAAGGTCCTGGGCCTGATGGCATTCCCCCACTTCTCCTGTATGCTCACTCGCCAAGCATTTGCGTTTCATAACGCCCATACATAAAAACGGAAGTACATCATACATACTAAATTACGGACCTTATATTATGTTCTAAATTGAAGGCTTTTGGCTTTTAGGGCTACTTGCTGATGTGGCTGGAACGCTATCTTGTTGGGAGAGTACATTCTATTCGTATAAAGGGAGCAGTTTCTAAGGAGTTGTCTATTACTTCAGGTGTACTACAGGGAAGTCATTTACCTAAAATGTTCTTTTCTTTTGTTTGCACTATAAGATTTTAAAAATAATTCTATGGCGGATTTTCGTTTGATACAAGCGGATCTTTATGCCCTCTCTGTCTGGTGCAAAACTAATGACCTAGAGCTGAATGTTAACAATCGTCATTCTGTCGAATTATTGTTAAAATTACTTTCCCTTATCAATTAATGGTCACCCTTGGTAAACTAGGTGTAGGATCTAAGAATTATCCTGGATAGCAAACTTAATTTTCAATATTACTTTGAGTATATTATTAATAAATCATTGAAATTACTTGGTTTTCTTTCGTGAAAAGGTAGACATTGTGTTAATATTTTCACCTTTAAATTATCATATCACTCTTCAGTCAGGTCTGTATTGGAATACTCCTCCCCTGTTTGATCTGGGTATTATTTATGCCATATTTATTGTATTGAAATCTTTCAGAATACATTTTTGCGTATCATATCATCATATATATGCTTAATGTTTCTTCAGTTGATTATTCTGCTACTGCTATAAGGTCGGTTACCGGGTCTTTTAAAACTCTCAACTAGGAGGTCCAATTCTCATTTGATATTTTTATATAAAATCATTAGTGCAATGATCAACTGCCCTGCCCTGTTGTCCTTGATTAATTTTCTGGTTCCATCTAGAAACCAACGCATTTTTGTACAATCTTTTCACCGATCCAACTATGCGATATACTCTCCAATAGTAAGGCTATATATATATATGGATTTGTATAACATTTCGCCAAGTTACCTAAAAAGATGCTACGGCGAAACCCCTTGAGTGAATTATAAAATATAAATATATATATTTTTAATTTATTTAGTAAAGAGTGTTTATACAATAGTCATATAGGTTAGATTAGGTTAGGTTAAGATTATTAATTAATTTCCACATCTATACATTTGCATTTGTAAATGGTTATCCGTTAATAAATAACTGATTACTTTTTCTAAAAATCCTCAGAAAAAGATATCTTTTTATACAGTCTTGAAGTGTTGGTTTCCATGAATTCAATTCGTTTCGGGGAAAGGTGTATCCCCGAAAAGTCCGGAAAACTAGGTATTTTTTGCCTTGTTTCTCGGGTATCTTCCCGATGGACCCAAATCTCAAGACCACTTTTTGGAATTAAGGAGTATTTTTTTGCGTATTGTGATATATTACTACAATTTTATAATTTTTCGTATTTCATTGCGTATTTCAACATATTTGTTTGAATATGTTCCGACATAGGCTTCAAAAAGGAAAAATTCACCTACTTAACAGTTTCATGTAAATAATCGTACGTTGGTTTATTTAGATCCTTCACTGGGTTGTGTTATTGTTTGGTGGTGGAATCAAAGGCTTTTCCGCACATCTTTATCGCCCCCAATTTGCGCGCCGTGATATAAGCGGAATTAGTTTCCGAGCAATTTTAAGGTCGATTTTCATTAATATGAATCCGAGCTTTCCGCAGCGACAAACTGTTAGAAATGGTTTGCATGTTTTGAATTAATAGGTTCTAACTTTCATTCGTTCTTAGGCGTGGGTAGTGCGATTCAAGGCACGATGCTCTAAAGAATTATAGCAAATGTAAGACGATTGAGCCACGTGTTCCATAATGTGAGTGGTGAACAAAATTTTCTGAGGAAAAAAGTAAAAATGTAAAAATATGAGAGATTTTCTTTGTTAAGTGTCATATATATTTTGTACTTAGTTTCTTATTACAACTACATTATTACTCGCAATGAAGAGAAATACATTCGAGTAGGTATATATGCCATTTTAGTTGATAATTAAGTTTTTCCATATTTTTTATTGCCATACGAAATGGCCCAAAATAATGAAGTATTTGATATGTGTTTGCGAATTTAGAAGAGTGTTTATTGGTATCTTTATTATGTTGGTAAATTTAGTAGCTTTAAAGGCTTCTGACCCTTTTGTTCATAATATAATAGATATTTACGATACAAGTATGTTAATAGCGATGTATCACACTTGTATCGTACATAATTTTATCTACGATCGTTTAAAATCTTTTCCGAGTTAGAATTTACATTTTCGTGGAAAGATTACCTATCAAATATTTAAAAACAAATTACCTCTGTTACCTGTACTTACTATACGCTAGCAACCCAGTAACTAAGTTTTTATTAGAAAACAATAGAAAATAATGCTGTCAAACAATTTGTAATTTGTCATTGTTTTCAACATAAGCGATTCAGGTCTTCCACCCGATATCAAAGAAGTGGCTACCGGCGCACAGTAGTTCGCTCTCTTGTAAAGTTTTGGCCAAAACTCAGTATATCGAAAACCTTTATTTTAGTGAATATGTTTAAAATATGTTAAAATATATATTTTAAAATCATAACGGTGTTATTTAAAGAATGTCCTACGTAAGATCATACACTTTAGAGCACCTAATTATAAGCGTTTTACATACAAAAATCGACCAAAACTTTCAACAATTTAATATAAAAAACGAATTAAAGTACCCGTTTAAGGGTTTTTAAAATAATTTTAAATGGTCAAATTTATGCTGAGGCTATACTTCACATATTCTCTTCTTAAATAATATCGGTTTTTATCAATAATTTAAAAATAAATAACACTAATCATTTTTGCGATTTGCATTTTTGCAGTAATTTTTATCTATACAGCCAAATCAGAGTCATCCAAGCTGATCCAAGTTATTGTTTTTAGCTAAAAGTAAGCCTCACAATATCCTTTTAAGGAATATTGCCAAATTAGCTGCTACTATCTGCTATTCAGTTAGTAATATTAATATAGGTTGGCTTTGGAAACATGGTTTGTTTACTTTTCACGCGTCGCGTCATTCTTAGTTGTTATGGTGTCAGTTCAGTTATAACTGAAGAGTTAACATTAAAAATGCAAGTAAAAAGAAAAATATTGTGCGATATTTTAATAGAAAACAACGGAAATGAAACTTTTGTTTTTAATTACCTACAAGAAAAATATCATTTTTCTGGTAATAGTGAAAAGTTAGCGTTTGACGGTTTAAGGCGCCATTTTTTGCCGCAATTTCGTGAAAAATGGAAATTGGCAAGTCGCAATAGAACTTTTTTTTATAAAAAATGTGCTTCGTGGTTGGAAGGTTCATTGACGCTGTTCAAAGGAAAAGGAGGGAGGCCAATTAAGACTCTAGAAAACTGTTCCGGTCGCTCAAAACGAAGAAAAGTGTCCTCTTTAAGTAAACATACCAACTTATCTGCCGCTGAATTACAGCATCTTTTAGTATTAGTGTTAAATTCATCAGGAAAAAAACACGAAGCACAATTAATTAGTGACATTTTGGAAAACGGTGCAAAAAATTATAAAAAAATCACATGTGATGACATTCCGGATTTGTTTACAAAAGAAGAAGCCTTAGCGTTAATAACCGATACAAAACTTTCTAAATATCAATATGAACATTTGCGAAATCAGTGTAAGCTTAAGAACTATCATATTTTTCCTCGATATGCTTGGATTTTAGAAGCGAAAAAGCAATGCTATCCTACCAAAGAAAAAACTGTTATATCTGAGAGTGGCGTAGATGTGGAACTACAGTCTTTGTTAGACCATACTGTTAGACGACTGCTATTAGTTCCAGATATAAAAAGTAATATACTGGCAACACCACCAGAGACATCAAGGTTAGTACTAAAATCAAAATGGGGATGCGATGGTTCATCTGGTCAAAGTATCTACAAACAAAATTTTTCGAATCCCAATTTAACTGACGAGTCTGTTTTTATGTCATCCCTCGTTCCAATCCAACTAAATGACGTTTTAGATTCCACAACTTTTTTTTGGAAAAATGAGCGACCATCATCCACAAATTACTGTCGACCAATTTCGTTTCATTTTGCTAAAGAAACAAAATCGTATGTTACTGATTTTGTTAATTCCATAAATGACCAAATATCTAAATTGTCAGATACTAAAATTGAATTTCCTGCTAAAACGGTATACGTTAAGCATGATTTGTTTTTAACAATGATTGATGGAAAGGTGTGTCAGATTCTAACAGGCACATCATCTTCAGCGTGCTGTAATATATGCGGGGCAAAATCTTCCGAGATGAACAGTATACAAATTATTCAACAGCGACAAGTAAATCAAGATGCATA
This sequence comes from Kuschelorhynchus macadamiae, assembly GCA_030620095.1. Lineage (NCBI taxonomy): Eukaryota > Metazoa > Arthropoda > Insecta > Coleoptera > Curculionidae > Kuschelorhynchus > Kuschelorhynchus macadamiae. The sequence goes on from JAUTXW010000036.1 coordinate 1,330,104, forward strand.
TAAATACGGATTGTCACCTCTTCATGCTTTAATACGGTTTATGGAATGTGTGCTTCATGTTTCTTACCGTTTGGAATTTATGAAATGGACGGTCAAATCATCGAATGAAAAAGAACTTCTAAAATCCAGAAAATCAAAAATTCAATGTGAGCTCAAAGAAAAACTTGGAATAATTGTTGATGTGCCAAAACAAGGTAGTGGCACATCAAATGATGGCAATACAGCAAGACGATTTTTTAAAAATTTTGAACAGGTGTCAGAAATAACTGGATTTAACAAAGAAATACTTAGACGTTTTGCAGTTATTTTACAAGTTATTAATAGCCGATGCGATATTAATGAGTCAAAATTTGAAAACTATTGCTATGAAACGGCCAACATTTTCATTCAGCATTATTATTGGTATTATATGTCATCATCATTGCATAAAGTTTTAATTCACGGGGGTCAAATTATAAAGTCCATCAGTCTTTCAATAGGCCAGTTAAGTGAGGAAGCAGCAGAATCTAGAAATAAGGATTTTAAAAGATTTAGGCAGTCTCATTCTCGAAAGTGTTCTCGCGTTTCAACAAATGAAGATGTAATACATGCGTTACTTATTTCTTCTGGCCCATTAATTACAAACTTGAGGTATAAATGGCAGATCAAAAATAATGAAACAGAACTGTACAGCGATTCTATAGACCTTTTAAATTAATATCAATCTTATTCTACACTTCAACTTTCTTTTTACTTGATAGCTTAGGAACTATACAGGGTGTTTTCAAAGTTAAGTCATTTATTTTAACAGCATACAGAGCTTGCCAAAAGAAATTGATTTGCCAAAAATCACATACATAAAAGTTCCATAGTAAAGTACAGTGTGCCCAAATTTGATTGCCAAGTGGAAATCTTTTTTATTTTCAATTTTTCAGCAACAACTTATTCTTGATAAAAGTTGGTGCTTGAAAAAGGAAAGCTTTTGACAATATTGAACCTGACTGTACCCTTTGGAATATGCCAATGCAATTGACAATTTTTATTTGTATGGCTAAATAGGCCTCTAATCACTATCTACAAATAAAATTACCAAATTTCAAAAAAGTTGGTTCAAAAATTCTAACATAAAAAAAAATTAAACTAATTTTGAACACCCTGTATTTTGAAAACTGAGCGACCGACGAAAAAATGTTATTCTTTATTATTGTCTTAAAACTAAGTAAGCATTCATCCCTTTTATTTTGTAAAAAATGTTAGGAAATATATACCCTATTTTAGGTCGCATATTATTAGCTTATTGTTAGATTCTTTTTGGGTGCTCCTGTATATTGCCAATTGTAATAAAAACTTGTATATTATCAAAATATAATTAGACATGCTTAAAAAATAGAAACTGATACATTATTTTTGACAGATATAATAAAATATAGGTTTTGGCCACATGTGTCCATAAGGGCGAACCAGTGTGCGGCGTAATGTCCAATCTTCTGCCCGAAAAATCACGGGCAAAATTTGAGTTGGCCTACTCACGGTATCAGAAATAGTGTGAAGAAAAGAACATAAAAACTCCAGTGAGAAGGCATTGCTAGCCTATTTTAATGATCTATCCAAAATTCAAAAACAATCCTCTCTCCATCCATCCAAATGACTAATTTTTTACCTTTTTGTTTTTTTTTAATAGAAAAAATTACTAGTTCCATCCATTATATACCATTTATACTACTTGCTAAATTAGTAAAAAATTAAACATTATAAAAAATTTAATAATAATCTTAAGTTCCTTGAGATAATTTATTCGCCTTTTATGTCTAGTTACATATGTGTTTGTAAATCAAATCGATTCTTCTATTCTTGTGTTGGGGTGAATTATTTTAGGTATTTCTATTTACGCGATAACGTGTATATCTATACCATTTTTACAAAGTAATAAACAACATAAAAACCTCGATAAAAACTTACCAGAATAATTAGTCGTTTTTAGTCTTTTTAACATAGAGAAACATCTTTCCGCTTCAGAGGTTGACATAGGTGTTGTCACTAAAACTTCCAATAACTTAATAGTTTCTTGAAAAGTGCACCTCATATCTTCCTGTGAAACCAACGAAAAAAGAGGAATGGCTTCGGAAATGGTTTGCAATTCTTCTCTTTCATAAAGTACGTTTAAGTGTTGAAAAATTGCGTTCTATGATGAACTTGTGGCAGGTGTTGTCAATACTAATTTACACAATTTCGACACTTCGCTGTAGGCATCTCTCAGCTCCTTGTCTTTTAAAAATTGCATTAGTCCCTTAGCGTTATTTTTGCGCTAATGTCATCAGTTTCGTAAATCACTTTTAGTTCAGATCGCAGTAACGCTCTGTCGAAGAACTGGCCATAATGAAGAAGAAGAAATTTAAACGCATCTTCTGGAAAAGTTTTTCCTTTAAATGCATCAAAATTGCAGAGCTCGAGGAATTTAAAATAATTTAAACCGTTAAATCTATAGTTTATTTGGTGCTGAATTTGATCGATTATTTCATAAAAGAGGCGTCTGTATGATGTTTGAACATCTCTCACCTTGTCTGTTCGAAGACGCTTGGCTTGTGGCTCTATATTTAACGTCATCGTTTTCTCCCAAAATAGGTCAAAGTCATCTCTTGTTTGGCTTAACAGACTTAAAATCATTCACTTTTTTTAGGCAAAAAGCAATATCATTTGTTTTAGTTTGTAATATATTAAAAACATTGTCCGAGAATGGAAACATTTCTGAAAATATGTTCAAAAAATAATTAAAATTAAAATCTCATTTCAAACAGTCCAAAAACCCCCTCGAACTATTATTGCTTCTGAGTCCCACGTTTCATTATTCTCTATTATATTCTCAAATAGTTCAATCAGTGATTCACGATTTTCAGATACTGTTAACACAAGTCTTCCCTTATAGTTCCACCTAGTAGGAGCTACTTTGGGCAATAGTTTGTGGACAATGGAGTCCAAAGGTTGTGTACATTTTGTTGACTTGGAAAAAAAAGCAGCCATGCTACTTAAAGTAACGAAAAATACATTTACACTCGTTAATGTGATTAATGGACTGGGATAAAACTAAATTTAATTTATGGGCAAAACAATGGACAAACACAGCACTTGGGAAAGTTTCTCGAACTTTAGCTTGCAGACCCTCTAATTGTCCTGCCATCACTGCAGCTTCATCATAGCTTTGAGCAACTAACTTTTTCACTCCATGAATTTCTTTAGTAACGTTATAAACTACGGTATATAATGCATCTGCTGTACGATTTTCGGACACATTCTTAAAACCTAATTGCCAATCTCCTGCTTAATTCTTTTTAGAATAATGGTTGCAACAGCGGAAATTAAATCATTCTGGAATCGATTCGACGTTCCGCGAAAAACGCTAGACTGCTCTAAATGATTTTTTAAGCAATCATCATATTTAGCCATTAAACTAAGTAAATCTAATGTCATGACCTCTAAATCCCAATTCGTGCTGTCCGAGAAAACAAACAACATCGATAAATAATACTTGCCTATTTTTATCCACTAGTTCATTGTTGCCGGTGACTAATTTCCAACTGTTTATTAAGGGCGTGTTCAATTCTGGTTTTGCCGAAAACTTTCTTTTATGACGGCCTGCAAATGCGCTTTGGACATATTGTGTCTTTTTACAGCTTTATGGAAATTGTTTAAATCGGAAAAACCAGCTTTATTCCAGAGACCTTTTTCATTTTCAAAAAGTAAACATGGCCAACAAAATAATTTACTTATATTTTCACACCCTATTAGCCATTTAAATTGTTTGTATTGTTTTTCCGGATAAAAATGTCTAATACAGTTTTTCATTTTTGTGGTTAAATTTTTCATAGGCGGTTTTGCCTATGCGAAGTTTAATGTTGAAAATCCCTTTATTATTAAGACACACACCACATATTCACACACACTCTTCTTAATAAATTCTCCAGCATTTTCAACGTTATTACCGACACCCAAAGTTGACGGTATTTGCATATCCACGTCCGTATTATTGTCTTCCATATCGCACCATGCACGACGCGACGTACGTATCACACAACACACGGATAGCCGTTCAAACAAAGAACCTACTCCAACGATAGCTTCCGCCACCACTTAAAGCACGCGACTGAAATGCAAAAATTGCAAACAGCCGGTGGAAAGTTCAATAACCTCTGGCTCGATTCACAGGAAATCAAGCATACAGGACTTGGCTGCAGAGAAGCTAGCGGCCCGTATAGGTTCTATTCGATTTTCTATTGTGGCTGGGTCGGAGTCAAGGCCGCATTTATTATGGGCTTGATAATTAAGATAATATTCTAGCTTTTTTAATATAAACTAAATTAATGGTTTCCTATTTCAAAATTAGATTTTAGAAGATGTTTTGTAATTTTTTTTGGGGAAGCACTGCTTCCCTTGCTTCCATGGACTGCACGCTCTTGATTGACCATATTTTTTTAAAAACCTTACGGGATAATAATTTCATATCGTGTGTAGTAAGATCAGACTTAACCGATCTTTTCACAGTAATCGCCCAGTTATTTATCGACATTTTAAATATCTTACCTAGATCTGGCACAAACAAAAAGGAAATATTAGATAAAACTATATTTAAAAAATATCTTGAACGTCAAAAATGGGACGATTTTGTATATGAAAATATTGACGAATGTAGGGTTAGCTTAATCAGTACAATTAAACAAGGTATACGTTTTGCTACAAAACAAATTCTTTTAAAAACAAATATAAAAAGCGCTATCCTTGGATCACATTAGGATTAATAAAACCTGTTCATTCGAAACAAAAATTATATAAAGCATACCAAAATGACATTCAGGATAGAGAAAAGGAATTGACATATAGGAATTACAAGACGGAACTAGACAAGTTAATATTTAAAACAAAGACAGACTATTTTAAATCAGAATTAGCGAACAAAAATGATAGTAAATCGTTATGGAAATCAATGAACAATTTTACAGGGAGGTTAAGAAAAAAACAGGAAATTGAAAAAGTATATTATGAAGATAAATTAACTGAAAATAAAAGTGAAATAGCGAGTCATTTTAATAACTATTTTTCAAGTTTGGGAAAAAAATTGGCAACAGCAATACAAAGGCTAAAATCAAATTTTAATCAACAAAACATCAGAACATCCATTTTTTCTAACACCAACTGATTATAACGAAGTAATAGCTACGATATTTGAATTAAAACTAAATAAAGCGCCAGGATATGACAACATCAGATCCGGACATCGTCTGGCATCGGATTTTATAAAAGAACCTTTAGTTAATACTGTCAATAGAATTTCCGAGACTGGAAAATTTCCATCAATACTAAAAGTAGGCGTAATAACACTTTGGCTGAAGAAAGGAGATTTCCTAAACATTGAAAATTACAGACCCGTAACACTTATTTCAAATATAGCTAAAATTATTGATAATTAATCAAAAAGCGGCTTATTAGCTTTTTAGATAAATGAACTCTTATCAAACAACAAAAAAAAATTGGGTTCAAAAAGGGAATAGCAACTGAGGACGCCATATTGCATTTAACAAATAATATATATCAAAGTTTAGGCAATAATAAAACAGTTTAAGGGATTTCACTTGATTTAGCATAGGCATTTGACCCTGCCAATCATAATATACTCTTACAGGTTCTGGGAAATATGGGTTTTCGTGGAATTTCGCTAAATCTTTTAAATAATTATTTGACTACTCGACTACAATATGTTAAAATATCCGATCATTTAAGCTCTCCAAATCCTGTGGAGTATGGCGTTCCGCAGGGCACAGTTTTAGGCCCGATACTTTTTACGATGTATATAAATGAATTATTTAATTTAGGTAGTACGAGGTCAATTTCTGCTTTTGCGGATGACACAGTTATATTATACGTGGCAGATTCCTGGACAGGTGTGAAGACAAACGTAGAGAATGACTTCAAAATGATTAAAGATTGGTTTGATAAAATGCACCTTACAATACATTTCCACTGATTATATGGCATTTAGTTGTAATAAAAAGAAATTACCTCATTTACCGAAATTAACCTTAAGGGAGAACTGCACGCAAAAAGTGAAAAACTAGCGACAAGGTCTAGTCAAGTTCAAAGTAAGATGAAAAGGTACCTACGTATTAGAAAAAACTTCCTGCATGTCCGACCTCAAAAAAATGTGTTATGTATAGGCTAAAAATTATCTACGACGGCATTTTGTCAAAAAGTGGTCGAAAAATGGTCGAAAATGGACAAATATACTTCTATTTTATAGTTCTAGATTTGATTTTTTCATAAAAAATCGCATTTAGCGCCCAACTATACATATTTCCCTATTGAAGCTAATACATATATCTTATAGTTTTAACATAATATTGCAGCAACGGAAGGCTTGCAATGATCCATGATACTGCGTGCAGTTCCCCCTTAATCAAAATAATCAAAATTTGAATATTAAGGAAACTACCCATACAAAATATTTAGGAATAGAAATTGACAAATTCTTAAAGTGGGATGTTTACATAAATTTACTTACCAAAAAACTACGGTCAATTTTATATACTTTTAAAAACTCAAATCAATTTTATCAATATCCAGTCTAATGACTGTGTATTACTCATTGGTCTATTCTGTGTTAAATTACAGTATATGGGCATGGGGAGGAACCTACAGAACTCATCTAATTAAACTAGAAGTAATACAGAAACTATTTATAAAAATATGTATAATAAGAACAGTACTTTCCCTAGCGATCTTCTTTTTAAACTCATCCAATTGATGGATACATGTGTCAAATATTTTGTTTCAAGGCCATCAGTTTACAGCATAAGAATAAAAATAATTTACTAAAAATATCTCATACTCATAACACAAGATTTAAAAAACAGAGCGAAACGAAAACTACTAAAGTAAATAAAACACTCGCACAACGATCATTTTATTTTTCAGCTCCTCATATGTACATTAGGGTCCCTGAAATAATTAGAGAGGAAACATATCTAAAAACAAATTAGGTGACTGGCTAATTTCCTTACTAAGAAAACTTATCTGCGATCTTGTAGAATTGGCATAGTAAGGTTCTAAGTGTTCAAAATAATACTTTTGAACTTTTACATATAGCTTGCAATCTCAGAAACTCCTGTACCTACCACAAGATCTGTTACCGTTCAGTGTTCGATATTAATCAAAATGTGAATTTGTATTTTTTTGATACTTTTTTATTAATTTTTCTTTTCCTTTTTGAATTTATTTGATTTTTGTCCACTTATATGTTTGTTTTCCACTTTAGAGTTAAACTGCAGCGATATTAATGTTATATGCACCCACGTACTGACCTTAAATGGTTTAAGTGGGTAACCTATATATTTCCATTAAGGCAGTGAGGTAGGTCTAGATTTAAGAAAATTCTGTAAAATTTTTGTAAATATATATTATTATTACTTATATATAGCGAGTTTATGTGACATCGGATAAAGGGAATCTTTTGGTATGGTTGTATTCTTAGAGGAAGAATAAAAATAGAGTTCTTTATTTACATATTTAACCACTGCCAAGATTACCTCACAGTATAAGGTCGATTGTATGACGATGCCAAGCCTAGCCAGGAACACCAATGTTTACACCAGTTTATATTACGGTGAATATGTTTAAACATGATGCAATACAATTTTCATACAAAGAATAGTAATGTATTTCCAGTATTAGTTTCTAAGCAGTATAAAGAAGTTACTTTTATTGCAAAATAGTAAAATACAAACTAAAATAACCAGTCTCAGATCAGATTTCACCAGTAACAAGAGTTTTAGTTAGCTATGGCAAACCCGATCGACAACTCCACGTATTAGACCATCCCACTGTGGTATTAAACCATCCCACTTTCATTGACAAGGGATCCTTATAGTAAAAAAGTATAATAGTCTACAGTAAACATTGTTACAGGGTCACGTGACCGGCGTGACTTAAAAACCAATAGCGGGTCGTCGAACTACAATAAATTTTAACATTAAAGAAATTAATTTGCAAAAAATTTTTTATTAGATACCAAGCTTTTCTTAGCGTCGCTACTGCATGTGTTTTAATGTATTATTGGGTATTTGTTGATATGGCTCAAATATTCTAAATATATGTTGCCTTACTTCAAGAAGCAGCGTTCTAAAGGTGCGGTGACATTAGAAGAACATTAATTTTTTAAATATTTAATAAATAAGTTTTATTTACTTTATCTCGGACATTGCGAAACTAGGAGCTTTAGTTGACCTAACTATGGTGCGGCAATGTGAGTTTGTATAAAAATGGCTGTTTAAGTTTGGAATTTTCTTTTAATTACTAAGTAAACAGCAAGGTTTCCTTTTCTAGGAGACATGTCGAATGGAAGATACCTTATTCACTTATTTTGGGTCACATGACGTATTGGCCGATCCGGTTCAGTATAATAGAACGTTTATTTTGTCGGGGGTCATGTGAGAATCTTCAGAAGCAAAATGATACAAAAAAGACTTTGAGGTGATTTTTTTGCCGATTACAATAGTTTTTCTTATCAGAGAATTAAAATAATTATAGAATATACCTATACTATATTAAAATAGTCGAAGGCCGTCTCACTCGCAAAAAAACGTACTTCGATTTCGAAAATTTTGGATGAAATCTGAGGAAATAATAAAGTTTCGGATGATTTCGCGCCTTTTTATAATTTTCACTTGAGTTAGGCCAATTTCTTGATATCAGTGTTGTCAGGTAAAGGAATTTAACTGGTGATTCTTTGGGTATTAAAAGTAAAAATGTGTTCGTAAACATGTTCTAAACTGGTTAGAATTTAAGATTTAGGATATTGAAAATTAAAAACAATCTTTTATTTTTTAAATTTTAGCTATTAACGTGGAAAAACAATATGACAGTTGGCTATTTTATTCGTATCTAATAGCGCTCTCTTTTTTTTACTTTCCTCGCAAGAGGAAAGTATTCTAGTTACAAAAAAACATGTTTTCTCAGTTCCGTCGGTTAATCTGTATGTCTGTCCACGACAAAGCTCAAGAATTACTTGTCCCATTTACTTCAAGTTTTGGTTAAAAATTAAAGGTGATATGATGATGACGTGGTAACATTTTTGTAAAAATCCAATATGGCTGAACAAAATGACGGTTTATTGAAATGTTAAAAAAATATTACTAAGAAACTGCTTATCCATTTTATCCAAATTTTGCAGAAAAATTAGGTTTGACATGACCATCAACTGACAAGTTTTACTACAAATCCAAAATGGTGGCCTAATAAAATATTGTGTGTCAATGCAGAAAACTACTACATCGATTATGTTCAAATTTTGCTCAAAAATCAAATATTATATAGGAATGAACTGATAAAAATGTTGAGACAAATTCCAAATGGGGGAACAAAACGGTGGTCTAATTAAATGTTTAAAAATATCTGAAAAAATTTATTACTAAAAATGTATGAATTGCTCACTTAATATCGATTTTTAATCAAATCTGTATAAATATTAAAATACGCTCGCATTCTAGGCATTCCTATTCTCATTTTTTAAATATTTACTAAAAATGTATGATATGTATTTTCAAATACCCCCAGACTCCTACTTTCTTTCAGCCAAATCTACACAAATGTTAAAATTCCGCCGCCATGTTGGCATTACAATCTCGAATTTTTAAAATGTCGGCAAAAATTCATGATGTGCAGTCTTAGATACCTCTAAATGCCGAATTTTAATGCAAAAATTTAAAAATTAGTCTGCTACTGTGATACCGCCATTTTTAATTCTCAAATATAGACTAAAATTTTATAACTTTTATTCTTAAATACTTCTAGATACTGATATTTCAGCCGAATCTGTACAAATGACAAAAATTCGTTCGCTATATTGGCGCCACCATTTTGATTTTTGTTGTGCATTCTTAAATAATCCCCACAAATGATAAATTCATCCGTCCTTCCAGTTAATATTGTCATTTTGACACCGCTATTTTGAATTTTTAAATGCTCACACTTTTAAATTTTCCTAGGCACTGATTTTCAGATTTGGACTACACAAGTAACAAAATTCGTCGGCTGTATTGGCGCCGACATTTTGGATTTCTAAACCTTAACTAAAAAAAATTCGGAAGTGTACGCAAATTTGAAAATAATCGGTAATGGAAGTGCTGAAAAATCCATTACAAGATTTGAACCAGACATACATACATACAATCAGACGAATAGGAAGCCAATAAAAGCGCGTTAAAAGCATTGATTTTAGTTTAAAACTCTAACACTCGTATTCACTAAAGAGGTTTAACTTTAGGCAAGATCTAACTTGACAGTTACAGGTTTAAAATGATATTTTCAACAACTCAACAAATAATTTTTCTAAATGTCACAATTACAAAATGATAGTGACATAAGGCAAATATTACTAAAAACTAGTGATGAAACGATTGCGATTACGGTTACGATTAACCGCCGATTATTGGGATTTTCCGATTAATCGTAACCTCCGATTATTTACACGATTGTTTATACGATTATTAAGTAAAGTAATAATAACTGATAATGCTGGAAACATGCTTACTGCTAAGGCAAAATTTCCACAAATAGATCATGTCAGTTGTATGGCTCATTCGTTGCAACTGGTATTAAAGTCAAGAAACAGGAAATATAAAAAAACAAAACCCAAAATTCTAAATTAATGTTAATTTATTTACTTTATTTTTGGTGCCATTTTTTCAGTCGATGACATCAAGGAAACTATAAATATTGCTAGAAAAATAGTTGGACATTTCAGTCATTCAACTAAAGCTTTAAAAATACTTAAGGAAGCGCATAAAAATTACAGTGTACTTGGACATGTGCTAATACAAGACGTCCCAACTCGATGGGACTCTACATATGCAATACTAGATACATTGAATGAACAACGTATCGCAGTTCAAGCTGCATTTCCTAAACTTAAATATCAATATGATCTCAGTACTCTTCAGTGGATCTTAGTTGAACAATGATCTATTTAGTTTAATGGGTGCACTCCCATTGATAAACTCCCTCTTTAAAATGCTGAATAAAGAATCTTTAGATAAAGAGAAAGACAGTTTTAAAATTATTGTTGTTAATTTAAAACATCACTCGACCCAGAGGTTTAATGATCTCGAAGAAAATGAAAATTTTATCTTGGCCATTATCCTCAATCCCCGGTTTAAGGCGCGGCTGTTTAGACTCCAGAGAGTGGACTTAAACCACCAGCAGCCGAAGCCTTTACGAGCAATTTGGAATATTTGCCAGAATTAATAAGCGATGTGGAAATGCAAGAGCCACTGTCAAATTTTGCTGGTCAGTGCGATATAGACTTTCATAAACACATATTTTCAAATTAATTTTAGAATACTGCTTCTCTAATAATACTTTTTCTTATTTTCAGCCACTGGCTCAAGGTCACCTAATTTAGATCATTCAGCAAATGTTTTCAGATATTGGTCTGAAAGTACTTTGCATCCAAATTTAAAGAAATTGGCACATAAATATTTATCATTCAAACCATCCTCGGTTCAGTGGAAAAGGTTATTTTTGACAGCAGGGAATATTCAAAGTCTTAAGAGAAACCGACTAGGTTCCGAAAATTTGAAAGTGTTATGTTTCCTTAATAAAAATTTAATCTCCCTAAATTTCCAATATTAAATGCCAAAAACAGGTAATTTTGGTTTTTTTGACGTGTGGTTTGCTTTTTTTTACTTAGATTTTAAATGTTTTGGTTGTGATTTATTATTTTGTTTATAGTTTGTATTTATTTTCTTTCAAATTTCTTTTAAAAAATAAAAAATATATTAAGTATATATTTTTACATTTTTTATTTGATAATCGTAATCGTAATTGTACGATTATTTTGGTTCTAATCGTAATCGCAATCGTAATCGTATAACAGTCGTTGCATCACTACTAAAAATTAAAGTTTAATAATATATAAATAACTAATTTCCTTTTAAACTTACCTAACTTAATGGTTTGATTTTAGATAGAGAGGTGGAGAACGATTTTTGTCAACGATAATGAAGCATGGCCCATTTCTTCATTTTCGTACATCAAATATTTTAACAGGTCGTCATTTTGTTTCGCCATATTGAATTCATACCAATATTTTACCATTTTTTTATATCAGGCGTAATTTTTGTGGAAAATTAAATTAAATTAAAGTTAATCGAGTAAGTGGATATTTTAGCTATACCGGAACAGTCCGACCGACCGACAGTAATGGAAAGATATGAGGATCTGTAAAAACCCGGAACGATAAATTTTTCACGATTAATGACATTTTCATATGCGGGAAGTGAAAACTCACGCCGTCACTGGCAACAAATGGTCACGGCTTGGGCATGGGCCATCCCCACTTGTTTTATCGTAAACATTGGTCGATATGAACGTGAATTATATAAGGGTTTCTGTAAATATCGAACAACAAAGGGTTTTTGAAGATTTTTTAAAATAATATCTGGAAAATTGATTGTGTTTTTCTTTCTCTACAGTGAATTTAATTTTGAGGCGAATAAAATTCAGTGCACCTAATACTCTATCTAATTTTTAAATTTTTACCCGTAAAACAAACCAGAATATCATTTACATACGAGTACTAGGAAAATATTTTATTGGCAGATGTTGTATTTAAGAAACTTTCTTGTTAATTAGACATACACATTTCGGTTAAATGAGGACTTAACGAGGAGCAAATTATTGAGCCGTGTGTTTAAAATATTCCCCGTTGAACTCAAAATAGTTATTTCAACATTATAAATGATATATTTAAAATGAAACATATAAACCCTATTATAAATCAACAATTTATACCATTGCTAAATGTGTGTATAAATGGTCAACATTTCGGGGTTAGTATTTTAATCACTTCATCTAAAAGTAATGCAAGTTAAAAGCAATTTTATATTATTTAATAACTGGACCGATGGGATAATGTGTCTCGTTTCGGATAATTGGTCTGTAATAAACAATGCGACCCTGAATAAATCAGCAATTAATTTGCATCAGGGTTTAATTGATGGCGGAAAACAGACCTACTAAGCCCCGGTAGCTATCGGCGTTAACTGTAAGGCCATAAAGCGCCGAAGTTCATCCTAGAATCAAATAACTATGTTAAAAGCCGATAAACCACTGCCTGTTTAATTATTGATTAAATGCCTTTCGAATAAAGTATCCTATTTTATTGTCGAGTTGATACTAATTCATCGTAATTTGCACATTAAAAAAAATACGAAGCTGCCATCTGATCTAACTGTTGGCATTGTTGTCATATACGAGCCCTAACAACTAAATGTTCGGACGATGTACGAAATGTTAAAAAAACATATTTATGTTTGATTTAAACTGTCTTTTTGGTATTCCCGATTGAAAAATCAAGTCGCATACTCTTTACTTAACATAAAGTCCGACCGTAGATAATAATTATTGTATTTTGCATAAACTAGATAACAAAAACTTACATTACCGAACATTAATAAGAGTTAAAAACATCACTTTTTGCGGCAATAATGGCTTGTATGCGTTTTGGCATGGAATTTACTCAAGTCTTGCTATATTCGGGAGTGAAAGAGCCCCAAATTTGCGTGATTTTTGCCTTCAGGGCCAGAAATGTACAGGGTGACTTTTGCGGGGTTATTTTTATAGAGGGAAAGTTGAGGTTTTTGCGACAGTGTGCTACTTTCTCGTAAAACAAAATTTTCATAGCCCTTTTAGTTTTTAAGATACAGGTCTAAGTTGAAAATGTTGCATTTTCAGCATTTTCAGGCATCCCTCGCATCTCAACTATCAAATAACTTATCGAAAATATGAAAACTGTTTCTTATATAACTTTTCAGAATTAGTATACAGGGTCAGGTTAAAAAGTTATCGGACTCTATTTTTTTAAATGGAATACCCTGTATATACGTAAATAAATTATTATGACAGAAAACAAAAAGTGTCAAATAACTCATCGGTTTTTTGATCCACTTTTGGTTTATAAACGTTCTTTTGTAAGCTGTTATGGCTATGAAAATATGTATTATCACTATGTTTTCGCTTGTTAGATATCCAGAAAGAAGGCAACCGTTTTTTGAGATAATTGCTCGTTTAAAAGCAAATTTAATTGAGCACGGATCATTTGTTCACCCGCGTCCTAAAACATACAGCAAAGAGAACAGGGAAAGAAAAGAGATAGATGTTTTGGGATATATAGTGTAATACTTAGGGTTGAAACAAAGGGTAGCAAAATGAAACTACATGTTCACCTTAACATTACCCATTGGGGTAGTTATCAAAATTAAGGGAGAGTATTTGGTTTCCGTATGTACTGCAGTATTATAAGAAAAACACCAGTACGGAAGCCATGTGCTCCATGCAGAATCATGGTTTTGAGTTTGAATTCTCAAATAAGCACCTAGAACTTTGTGAGAGGCCTCTAAACTCCCGATACTCTCGTGATGATACGCCGTAGAATGAATCTGTTTTATACCTAACAAGTTACATGTTTCTGCCATAGTGTGAGAAATAAACTCGGTACCCCTATCTGAAGCAATTTCCTGAGGGATACCATATCTTAAGATAAAGTTATCCACCAAAGATCTTGCCACAGATACGGAATCCTTGTTTTTAAGAGGGTAGGCCTCTACATATTTTGTTAACTCACACTGAAGTGTTAAAATATAAACAAATCCATTTACGTCTACCGGAAGTGGACCAACAATATCTAAATATATTTTTTGAAAAGCTGTTTCAGCTGTAGTAGTTATTACCATTGGCTCTCTAGTATAATGATTCGAATGCCCATCTTTTTGTCTTTGACACATGTCACACCTTTTTACAAAATTTCGAACATCACTATCCAGACCTGGCCAAAGATAATACTTTTTAATATTATTTGTCATTCTATTTATTCCAGCGTGACCACTTGTTGGTAGTAAATGAAAATCATTAAGGATTACTCTTTTTTCGTCTTTGTCCATTACTTTTTTAATACCTTTTACAACATTTATACGGGGGCCCCTCCAATTAGTATAATTTTTTATTTTACTACCAATAAATTTAATAAACTCTGTATTATCATTATTTTTATTAATAACTAATTCTTTAATTTCAGCCTTTTTACTTATTTCTACCAAATCTTTCACCATTTCGTCTCGCGCCAATGGTGATAAAGCTTTTTGGTCTAAGTATAAGGTAAAATGTAATGGAATATAATAAAAGTCTCCCACTTGTTGAGTGACATCTTTTGACAATTTTTTAATTTTTAAATTATTATAATTAATTCGGTACAGTTAGTGGGTTGCTTAAGAATTTCCACAATATTCGGGTGATCAAGCCAAATATTTTCAGTACTTTTCTTAATTAACTCGTCTTCCTGTCCGTCTCTACGTTTACTCTGTGCTCTGGTTAAAACTGCAATCATACCTTCATTCATATCTTTTAATTCGTTTGAGGACAAGATTATTCTCGATAAAGCATCGGCTGTAACATTATCTTTTCCTTTGATATATTCGATATAAAAGTCATATTCTTCTAGACACAAACGAAATTTTGTCAATCTGCTACCAGGGTCTTTTTGCGTAAAAAGATAAATTAATGGTTTGTGATCGGTTAAAATTTTGAAACGACGGCCATACAGATATGGTCGAAAATGCTTTACAGCCCAATAAATTGCTAAAAGTTCTTTATGTATAGTAGGGTAGTTAATTTCTGCTTTATTTAAACTACGACTAGTGAACGCCACTGGTTTATTATTTTTATTTGATAACACTGCTCCTATAGCAAAAGCAGACGCATCTGTTTGCAAAATAAATTCATTTTCATTCGAAAAATCGGGATAATCTAACACCGGATGCTTAATCAGCGAATTTTTAAGACAATTAAAAGCTTTATCACATTCGTCCGTCCACTCAAACCTAGCGTATTTTTTACATAATTTATTTAGAGGAACTGTAATTTCTGAAAAATGTGGTATAAATTTTCGATAATAATTGGCAAAAGCCACGAAGCGTTTAACTTCATCTGCCTTTTTTGGAATAGGATAATCTTTTAAAGCTTTTATTTTATCAGGGTCAGGTGATATTCCTTCAGAACTTATTATATGACCCAGACACAGAATTTCTTTTTTCAAAAAATCGCATTTAGCAGGATTTAATTTTAGGTTTACTTTTCGCAATCTAGAAAAAATATCTATTAGATTTTTATTGTGTTCATTAAGGTTTCTGCCAAATACTATAAGATCATCAAGATAACAAAGCACTTTTCGTAATTTAAGCCCGCCATCGCTATGGTCATTAACCTTGAAAAGGCACTAGGGCTAATTTTTAACCCCATTGGTAACCTTCGCATTTGCCACTGACCGCGATCTGTAGTGAAAGCTGTGTATTTTCTGCTTTCTTCCTCTAATTCGACCTGATAATAGCCCTGGCTAAGATCTAGATGTGAAAAATAAAGTGCACCTGCTAGGGAGTCTAAAATATCGACTACACTCGCAATCGGAAATTTGATATCTAATATATATGGGTTCAAAAATCTGTAGTCCAATACTAACCTAGCTCTTCCCTCATTCGTATCGTTTTTCTTTGGTACAAGCAACAAAGGTGAAGACCACTCACTCTGCGCACTCTCAATTATTCCATCCTGACACATTTGAGAAATTTGCCTATTTATTTCCTCTTTATGTACTTGAGGTAACCTATATGGCTTTCTATAGACCGGCTGAGTATCTGGTTTAACTTGAATTGACTGTTTATATAAATTAGTAACTGTAAGCTTATCTCCTGGCATATGAAATATATTTGAGAATTTGGCACAAATTTGCTCTATAGAATCTCGTTCCTCGCGGTTTAGATGATTAAGCTTAAGAATTTTAAATAGTTCTTTAACTCGAGTAGCCGAATTTTCTTGGCTGTTAAATTGATGACACTCATAATTGCTTAAACTTTCCGCTTTTGGCGAAAAATTTCTCAAATGTACCTCTGTCTCTCTTGTATTCAAAATTTTAATTGGTACTTTACCATTTATCGGTTGTGCAATTACACCAGCCATGAACACACCCTCACATAATTCACCTTGCATAAGTACACATTCATCCTCTAACCCTGTAGGAACATACTGTATCATTTCGCACCTAGGGGGAACACTTAATATATTCTCACTATCCGCATTTAATTTTAATGTATTTATTTTATTATACTGATTTAAAATAGTTAAGGTATTTTCTTCGTAATCTAATTTAGCCTTAAAAGTTTTCAAAAAATTTTCTCCAATTATGCCATCACTTTGACATGGTAAATTATTAAAAATATAAAATTTTTGCTTAAATATCGCATTTTCTATACAAAGATCTAAATAAACATATCCCACAGATATTAAATTACCTCCTATGCCTTTAATTTCAATATTTTCTTTGTGTAACTGTATTTTTGAATTTAAACAACTTAATTTAAGGGCACTTAATGATGCACCCGTATCTACCAAAAATTTTAAGCTTTTACCATTGACACAAAAAGAAACAGCATTCGAGTAGTTTTTTGAATAGGTAAAAATATTATTAAACTGTTTATTTTTAGTATTTTTAGGCACGAAAAAATGTTGAATCTTGTATATCAGCTGAGGCTTGTTCTGAATTTCCGGTGTGCTCCGCAAAATGCATTCGGTGACCTACTGCCCGAGATCCTCTCCTATTACCGCTCGTAAATGTACGACCACCGTGATTTCTAGAAAACCGCTGATTATTAAAATTACCTTGATTAGTCGAAGCGTTTCGTCGACAATTTGAATTGTTATTTCCTCCGTTATTAAAATTCTGATAATTATTATATCTACCAGAATTTCCTGTTCTATTATTTGGTCTTCTGGAAAAATTTCTAAAATTTCCCCTTCCTCTGTGAGAAAAATTAAAAATGTGTCCTGAATTATTTTGATTACCCAGCTCTTCATCTTGAGCTGCCCTTATTGCGTCCTTTAAGAATTCAAAATTTCTGGAAGATATAATTGTGCCCAGCCTTTGATTTTTAAGTCCGCATGCAAACCTTTTTATTGCAACCTTTTCGTTAATAGGTCTTAGAATATCAAAAGCATTGGCATTTCCGTCTGCTTGCGTAATGGTTAAATTTACAAAAATATCCTCTAACTCTTTACCAAAATCCGTTATACATTTTTCACCCTGTTTAGCCGAGAACAAGCGTGCCTGAAGGGCCGTATCTGATTTTTTAGTTAAGAGATGTTTTTTCATATCTAGAATTAAATTATTTACAGAATTATAAGTCAAACCTAATCGTAATTTGGCGTTGTTAGAAATACGCGTTTTCAAAACAAATTTAATTAAAGAAGGTTGACTATCATTATCAAGCGTTGACGAATAAAAATCTAAAGCCTCTATTAATTTAGAAGTTGTAGATTCTGTATCATCCATGACCGGTAAAAGGTTTGTAGCTATTTTTAGATCAAAAGAAGACATTTTTAATTTATCTTTATTAATATTTTTATTTCCAAGCTCTAAAATTTCCTTATAAAGTTTTTTAATTTCTGTTATTATGTTATTAAAAGTCAAAATATCTTCTTTGTCTATTTCAGACTTTTCTATTTTTACGTTTAAATCAGTAATTTCCTTACCTAACTGAGAATATAAAGTTTTTGCCACTTTAACTTTTGATTCGACAATAGGGCTTTTTCGTCTTTCGCTATTTAATTTTACCAAATTTGTTCGAATATATTTAAATGAATGTAAAATTTCAATAAGTTTGTCTCCCATGAAATTAAAAATTTAATTCACTTATTAAACTTGCTAATTGGGTCCATATTTTTGCGATTATAATTATAAAACAATAACATAATATTATAATAATTAAACTTACATGCCTGCATTATTATTTACATTTTCAGGTACATTAACACATAACAAATTTTCTAACTCCATTTATAATTGTCTTTACTTTTTCTTTCTTCTTTTTTTTTTTCTTACACGAAAAATACCGCCCTAAAAAAAAATTTAATTTTCTTCCATCTTTAAATTATCCCTGGATTTTCGCAGCTCATTTTTATAAATTTCTCTTCTAATTGTCTGCCTTAGTTTCCTTTGAACATGTCTAATGGCCCATACTACTGCAACAATTGCCGTTGCCACAACCAAAATTATAAGCAAAATCTCTGCTAAGCTTAATCCCTTATTTTGGTCAACTATTTCACCCCTTGCATCGCCATTGGAGGCCTGATTAATTACAATCTCTTCTTTGGACTTGGCATTACCCATCTTAATAACTTCACAAAAAAATCGTCAAGTGGCAGGATCGCCATGTAATACTTAGGGTTGAAACAAAGGGTAGCAAAATGAAACTACATGTTCACCTTAACATTACCCAAAGTATATTCTCAATCTTTTTTACAATGCAATCAAATTGCCATATACGCTCGGGAAGGTGGTTGACCTGCTGACATAGCCAAACAGGTTATTGCGTGGTTGCCCATTATTGCAACAAGTTGAATTTGATACAATACATTTTATATAGGGTGTTTTCTCTATATATTACAATAGAAGCAACACCTTCGTCCTCATGTAGAAAAATTGAGAAGAAAATCGGTGTGTCAAAGACTGACAGAGGATTTGCAACAAATCGATGCTAACGATTTACTTGGCAGACTTGTTATACGAATGCTTTTTTTCAAGTGCGGGAATTTTTAATCGTCACAATACCAGGAACTGGCATAGTGAAAATCAGCATTTAATGTTTGAAAGGGCACAACAAGAACGCTTTGGAGTTGAGGTGTCATGTTTTATTTTGGGCAGACATATAGTTTATAAGATTTTTGACGGAGGTCTTACAGCTTGAAGATACCTAGAAATCCTTGAGAATGTTATTCCAGAACTGCTTGAAAATATTCCATTAGCCCAACATAATGCTGTTTATTTACACCAAGATTGTGCCCGAAGTTACAACTCTAGGTTCTTAAGGGAATTTCTTGACCATAACTTTCCTCAAAGATGGATAGGTACCAATGGA
Organism: Kuschelorhynchus macadamiae; assembly: GCA_030620095.1. Taxonomy (NCBI): domain Eukaryota; kingdom Metazoa; phylum Arthropoda; class Insecta; order Coleoptera; family Curculionidae; genus Kuschelorhynchus; species Kuschelorhynchus macadamiae. Next base: position 1,350,086 of record JAUTXW010000036.1, read on the forward strand.
CCTGTTAGATGGCCTCCACGATCTCCAGATCTCTCAATTTTAGCTTTTTTTTATAGGGCTATATACAAAATAAAGTATATAAAACACGACATGACGGCATAGTAGAACTTCGAGAAGCAATTTAATTAGCCTTTCGAAATCTGCGAATGAGACCAAGGGTTTTTTTTAGCACTATTCAAAGAATTACAAAAATGTGCCAGTTTTGCATTAGAGAAAATTTGGTGTTACAAATTTGTTGTTATTAAAAAACTCCATAGGTATTTATATATAAGAAGATACCTATATGCAAGGTATTCAATCCTTCGTTAGCAATATGTAACTTTGAATTGTTTTTATTGTTATTCATGGCCTACTATTAAATTATGCATTTAATTTCAGAAAATTTTCATTTATAAATAAATATACAGGGTGTTCCATTTAAAAAAATTAAGTAGGATCCGATAACTTTTTGACCTCACCCTGTATACTAATTCCGTAATTGTGTTCTACGGGAAAAGTTATATAAGAAACGGTTTTCACATTTTCGATAAGTTATCTGATAGTTGAGATAAGATACAAAGTCTTTTCACCATAAAGACTTTGTATCTTTGCTACAACCTTTTATACTGATAGCACATATGGTAAAACGCTCCGTGTTTAACTCGCTATTCTCGCGGACATACAGTTATATTTAAAACAATTTTTATACCATCGAAAAAGTGTTAGTTCTAACGGGTGATTCAATAAGGGTTTCCACATTAAAATAATAAAAAAAAACTCGGAAGAATAGAAAAATATACAAACATTTTTATTTGCCATTTTAGGTTAGTGTATTACAATTAGGTATGAAAGATGATGTCATTCAAATGACCCCCGCGACTCATGTGGCATGACATAATTCGTGTATTGAAATTTCCTATCACTTTTTGACACAATTCAGGTTCTATGCCGGCTATTTCGCGTCTAATCTCCTGTTTCAGCTCTGGAATAGTGTTTGGTTTATTTTTATACACTCTGCTTTTTAGATACCCCCAAAGAAAAAAATCTAGGGGAGTAAGATCACATGATCGCGGCGGCCAATTGATATCGCCGTTACGTGAGATAATCCGACCTGGAAACTTGCCGCGCAGCAATTGCATCGTTTCTCTGGATGTGTGACAAGTGGCTCCATCCTGTTGGAACCAAAAATCTTCAATGTCAATACCTTCCAACTGCTTCCAGAAAAAATCAGATATCATGTTTCGATAGCGAACACCATTAACCGTAACAGCGTTCTCCGCATTATCCTCGAAAAAAAAGGGGCCAATTATTCCTCCGCACCAAACAGTCACTTTTTGAGGATGCATTGCTTTTTGGACAATCTCTCTTGGATTTTCTAATCCCCAAATACGAGCATTGTGTTTGTTTACAAAGCCACCAACGTGAAAATGTGCCTCATCGCTAAAGATGATTTTCGTTGAAAAATGAACCCCTTGTTCTCGTATCCCTTCTGCAAACACGCGGCGCTGTTGATGATCTCGAGATTTCAACTCCTGAGTTATTTGGACTTTATATGGGTGTAGATGCAAGTCTTTTGTTAAAATTCGCTGTGTGGTTGAATACGTAAGGCCCACTTGCTGCGATCGATGACGAATCGATGTGTTTGGATCTTCGGCTACACTTTCGCGAACAATGGCAATATTTTGATCTGACCGACCTGCACGAGCACGTTGAGGGAATTTGAGGTTATACAGATCCAGTTTGCTCGAATTTTTGAACCACATTCCAAATTGTCCTCTCAGAAGGTCGATTTTGCGCGCCGAAAAATTCACGTAGAGCCCGAAATGCATTTTTTCTTGATCGACCATTTTCATAATAGGCTTGCACAATTTTTACACGTTGTTCAGTCGTATATTGCTCCATGACTAATTTTGTTTATGTTTTGAGGTTAGAAATCTCATATGATAATAAACAAATCCAGTGGCGTTTCAAAAATATTTCAGATTGTAATGTGGAAACTCTTATTGAATCACCCTTTATTAACGTAATTCGAGTGTAATATATAAAAAAAACATGGTTAGCAAATGTAAAACGTGTGATAAAAATATCAATCGAAGCCATCCCGGTATGCAATGCAGTGGTTTTTGTGCGAATTTTTATCATTCCAACATTCAGTGCAGTAAACTAGGACGGGACCAAGTTGAAATGTTCAAATCGACTCCTGGTGCAGCATGGACTTGCGAGGACTGTCGATCGAACGCGCCCAGTACTAACGGCAGCGGCTCCGGTCGAGATCCCCACTTGCCGCGTAGATCCTCGATGTACGGCTTTAGTCGAGCGGAAAATGCTGATTCTACCAATTCTCTGGCAGCCGTTCATGAGGAACTCAAACTTCTTCGAGAATCGGTGACTTTCTGTAGTGATAAAGTGTCCGATTTCGAGGAAACAATAAAGAAACTTGCTGATTACGTGAAACTCACTGACAAATTGAAAATGGAGAACGAAAAACTTAAATCAGAAGTAAATTCCCTTTCCACTAAAATTAACGGTATGGAGCAAATGAGCAGGAGAAACAACATTGAAATAAGTGGAGTACCCGAACATAATGAAAATTTGGTCAAAGTTGTTCAAAACATTGGCTGTTTTATTGGGTACGCTGTGGAAGATAAAATGATCGATTTCGTACACAGGGTTCCCACACAAAATGCTGAGAACCAACCTAAGAACATTATTGTTAGGCTTACTTGCAGAAGCTTCAGAAAGGACATAATTGCAGCAGCCAAGGTAAAAGTTCGTGATAGTCCCAGAAAGCGACTCATTCTGGATAATACTTCTGCACCGATTTACCTAAATGAACACAAACGAATAAAGCTTTATTTAAGGAGGCTCGTGCTGTTGTTCGACAAAAACAGTTTAAATTTGTATGGGTACGCAATGGTAACATCTTCTTACGTAAGGATGACCGCTCCAAAGTTATCCACGTGAAGAACATGGAAGTATTGAAGAATTTTTAGTGCTGCCACATATGCCAGACAGTAAACAGCATATGTCTTGATATTCTGCAATGTTCTCGTATACTGACAGAACCCTAACTGCTTTTTATCAAAACGTTAGGGGAATTAGAACTAAACTATCTGATTTCCGTTTGAATGTGTGCTCTAATAACTTTGATGTTGTGTTCATAACGGAATCCTGGTTAAACAGCTCTATTCTTGATCAAGAGGTGATTAATCTAAACACTTATAATATTTTTCGTCGAGACCGCGAAACTTCTGGATCACAAAAAACGGATGGTGGTGGTGTCTTCATAGCCACACGCAATATTCTTCGTGCTTCCTTGGTACGTGAGTTTCATAGTGAGGCTGAAGATATTTGGGTAAAATTGAAAGTGAGTGATAATGAAAGTGTTTATTTGTGCTGCGTCTACGTCGTGAGTAATAGTAAAATTATAATATGCGGAGATTTTTAACTGCCCTGGCATAAACTGGGCCTTTACTACCGATAGCTATTTAGTACCCCCGAATGCGGATTTCCTTTTTCGGAGTGGTCCAGTTCAACTATTTAAGAAATAGACTAGGAAAAACATTAGATTTAATACTGTCAAACAACTATAACACAATTACATCTATTTCTCAATGTACATGTCCGATGGTGCTGGAAGATCCTTATCATCCAAGTTTGGAGTTTTTTCTTGATATAGGGTTCGCCAGATCACTGCACATACCAAATTATAAGTTTTTAAATTTTCATAAAGCTAATTATAATATTATAAATGACGCAATACTTAGTACCCCATGGAATAATTTACTTAGTAGTAATAACTTATAAACTAACATTTTAAAATTTTATAGCAGAATAAATAATATAATATCGGAATTTGTTCCAACTGGTTACCGTAACAGTAAATATCCAGCATACTTTTCTAGTTCCACCATTAAGGTGATCAAAGAAAAAAATAAATTCCATAATAAATGGAAAGTTTATAGAAGTTTGAGTAATTTAAATACCTTTAGAACTCTTAGAAGCCGTTCAAAGACACTAATTAGAGAAGACTACCAAAGTTATATCCATCATATTGAAGCGGAAATTTCCACAAATTGCAAAAAATTTTGGCATTTTGTATCTGCTAAACGCGGAAAAACAGATGTACCTTTGGAAGTGTATTTTGAAAACTGTACAGCTAGTAATAATAATGATGTTTGTAACCTTTTTTCAACTTTTTTTAAATCTGTATTTGAGCCAAAAACTAACAACCTAATAACGTCAGAGAGTTTTTCAGGAAATGCGACTTTCAGTCGACTTCAATTGTGTGAGTCGGAGGTTCTTTCTGTGCTTAGAGAACTGGATCCTAAAAAGGGAGCCGGTTCTGATGGCATTCCGGCTATATTTGTCAAGAAATGCGCCAATGGTTTTTGCCAACCACTTCTAAAATTATTTAATCAATCGCTCAATGAGGGCCATTTTCCTACTGTATAGAAAAGGGCCATTGTTGTGCCCATCCATAAGTCTGGTGATAGGAGTAACATAAAAAATTATAGACCGATCTGCAAACTCTGTACGTTTGCAAAGGTATTTGAAAAGTTAGTCTATAAACATATTTTTTACCTAGTTAAAAACATAATCAATAGCCAGCAGCCCGGATTTTTTGCAAATAGATCGATTGACTCTAACCTCATTAGTTACTCGCAATTCATCTTAAATAGTTTGGATAACCGTCTTCAGGTCGATTCAATCTACACGGACTTTAGCAAAGCATTCGATAAAATTAACCATGAAATTCTTATAAATAAATTGTCCGATATCGGTGTAGACAACAAAATCCTCAAATGGTTCAGATCTTATTTAACCGATCGGGAGCACTCCGTTGCGGCTGCGGGATCCTCGTCTGATTCATTTATCTCGACATCTGGGGTACCCCAAGGGAGTCATCTGGGACCCTTACTCTTTATCATTTATATAAATGATATCAGTAAACGCTTTAAATTTTCGAATTATTTATTTTATGCGGATGACCTGAAGATTTATAAAGTAATACAAGACAGCGTCGATTGTCAGCAATTGCAGTCAGATCTCGCTAGGATTGAACAATATTGTTCTACAAATAGTCTATATTTAAACACTGAAAAATGTTTTACAATTGGTTTTACCCGTAATCACCAAAAAGTGGTTTTCAATTATAGTTTGAATTCAAACCAGCTTCGTAGAGAGGGCCAAGCAAGAGACCTAGGCGTTATCTTCGATGATAAGATGCTTTTTGATAAACAAATTGACAATATTGTTAATAATGCGTTTAGAATGTTGGGATACATAAACAGGCAATCGAAAGCGTTTCAAAATAATAGTACTTTACTGACCCTCTATCATGCTTATGTTTTTAGTCGACTGAATTTCGCATCCTCTGTTTGGAATCCCATGTATGATGTCTATATTCAAAGAATGGAGCGCGTACAGAACAAGTTTTTAAAATCTTTGGCATTTAGGAACAACATGGCCACAGATTACAATTATTTACGTAAAGAATTTAAACTCTTAAGCCTGGCAGATCGCAGGCTTATAAATGATATCGTTTTTCTGAAAAAAATTATTTGTTGCCAAGTCGATTCAACTGATCTTTTATCTCAAATTCCAATAGCAGTTCCTCAAAGAAATCTAATAAATACTCGTTCGGTTGTACCTCCTATGGCTCACACTAATAGCTGTGCAAACTCTCCTATATTTAGAATGTTAAACTCTGCAAATGTTCACTGCGATAACATTGATTTGTTCTGTATGTCCTCCAAAAATATTAAAAAAGTTTTAAAGTCCGATTTTCTAAATGGGTATTAAGACAAGTTTTTTTTTCCAGTATTGATTATATAGTACTATATGTTAAGTAATAGATTATATGTAGCTGTGTAGTTTTAGGTGTATGTTAACGATTAAATTAACATGTAAATAGTGGACACTATTTTGTGGGCTAGACCTGTATGTGTCCCAAAGAGAAATAAATAAATAAATAAATAAATAAATAAATAAATAAAGTACTCGATGGCCACGATAAAGCTTTTATAAATTATGGTCCCCAAACCATTTTTGTTTTGTTTTCACCAAGTGTCAGGGCCTACCGTCTTGCTGGAATATGAAACTGTCATTTCCACAACTTTGTTCTGCTGTTGGAATCAAGCTTCGTAATAAAATTTGGTTGGTATTTTTCTGCATTTACATCAATGAACTCATATTTACCAACTCCTTTACTACTCATATAACCCACTGGGGAAATTTTACTGTACGATTTACTGAAGATAAACTTTTTTCACATTTTTGTTGTCCAGGGTATTTTCTATTTTGTCCGTTTTTTCTTTTGAGTAGCTGCTACTTCTGCTTTTTCTTGGAAATTTGATAAAAGAACATTATTAGTTTTTATGATTTATCCACGAAAAATTTCAAAATTACCTTGTAAAAATTGAAACCAGACTTATGCAGCCATAGTCTACAACATTCTCTGGAGAAATTTAATTTTGCCTCGTTATTCCATTGGACTCATATTTCTCGTAAGGTACCCCTTCTGTTAGTTCTGCAAATTTGGACTAGAACACGACTTTCTCTATCAGTGATTCTTCGAGGTCGGCTTGGATTTTTACCGCGAACATTTACACTCCATATTTTCTAATAATGTCCTCAGCTGGTGATTTTGCAATATTTAAGTTATTTGAAATTTTTTGCATTGATTTACCTCTGCAGAGATATTCCATCAGTGGAGTCGATTTCTCAAATTTCTCGGATATTTTTAAAGATAAAGGTATCAAATCTAATATACAATCATCAAGAAGAGATTCATTTAACCGACATTTATTATACAGGATGTTTCATTTCAGATAACAAAGTTAATGCTCATTTTGTTAATTTCCGATAGTCGTGTATTTTTTCTGGTAACGGATCATGGCTGCTCAGGATAATCCTTGCAACTTTTGAATTCAGTGCTTTTCTCTGTCTGTTATAATAAACGTAGCAGACGCTGTCTAAATCTACAGAACGACACTGTACAGGGTGGCCCACATAAGATGAGCCACTACCTTATCTCAGAATCTTTACGAGATAGGGAAAAAAGTTTTATACAAAAGTTTCTTGGGTTTATCTAAATTTTTTAAACATTGTATTTTTATATATACAGAGTGTGTCATTTTGCGTTGACAGATGTCAACTTTGTTATTTTAAATGGAACACCCTGTATATTATTATGGATTTGAATAGCTCTCTTAGAAATGATTTCAACGATATATTATAAGATGGGTCTACGAGGCACCGTTTCGGAGATATTTACGATCATCTTCAATTTTTGACATACTTTCAACTTGTTGTATCTCTGGTATTTATCAACTTTTTTGTTTCATTTTTGTGCAGGAAAAAACACAATTTTATGCTTTATTGGACGTGTAGGTAAAAATATTGAAATTGAAAAAAAATGTTACAGTGTTGTCACTTTTTGCGTACCATCAGTTTTCTCAAGATTTTTAAATGCAACCCCCTATATTTTATAACGGATTTAAATAAAGCATCGAAAGACGATTTCAACGATATATTATAACATAGGTTTACAAGTCACGGTTCCCGAGTTTTGGGGATTTTCTTCAGGAATCAATTTTAATATTAAACAATTTTTACTAAACATAACATAAACTATTAAACATGACATAAAAAGAACAAAGACAAAAAAATATGTCTAATTTTTTTATTGCCCTACGAACTGCTCCACTCTCATTGATCAAATGGATCTCTTCCATTATTCTCCCCCTTAAATCGTCTACGTTATTAACTTTATTCTTATACACTTTGTCTTTAATATTTCCCCATAAAAAAAAAAACAAGTGGAGTTAAATCGGGACTCCGAGCTGGCCAGGGTATTGACCCAAATCTGCCAATCCACATTGGAAATCTTTCATTTAATCATTCAATTACAGGTCTTACGGTATGGTACGGCGCACTGTCTTGTTGAAATACAAGACCATCTTTAATTTCATCCGGTAATTCATTAATAAGAGGTTGTATTTCATTTTGCAACAAACTGTGGTATCTCTGTCCGTTAAGAGTCCTATCATAAAAAACCGGCCCAATCACTCGGTCCTTTATTATTCCGCACCAAACATATACACTTTGATGTCCCTGCTTTCTGATGGCTTTGATTTTATGTTGATTTTGCCTTGACCAGTAGTGGCAGTTCTTTCGGTTAAATATTTCCGCGGTGTTGAAAATTGCTTCGTCAGTGAAAAGAATTTTGTCAAAAACCGGTTGATCAAAGTGGCGGTCCATCATATCCATGCAAAAAGTAGCTCTCGGAGTGAATTTGAAAGGATGGTAATCGTTGATATTAAGTGTTCTCTGAATACTTGCTCGGCTAATATGCGGTATGCCCCGTGCGGCATCCCTTTGGGAATTTTCATTGCTTTCCTCAAAATATAAAAGAACATTAAGTTGATTTTCTTCTGTAAGAACTGTCCTAGGCCGGTTTCTTTTATTGTTTATCACAACGCCATTTTCCAGATCTCGTGTAATTCTTACGAAAATTTTCTTACTTGGAATTCTGCTATTTGGATACAGTCTTCTATACTCCCTTAACGCTAGTGCGGGACTCTTATTGTTTCTAATGAAGCGCTCATGTAAATTTAAACGTTGTTGAATAGTGTAGTTCGACATAATTATTTCTTAAATTTACTAATTTAATCAAGAAATGCAACCAAGCTGTCAAATTTCATGCAAATAATATTTCGTTTGTTTCCATGGTTTTGAAGCACAGCCTACTTAAAATTGTTGATAGGGTTGTGGAAAGGTTGGTAAATAATTGTGAGAGAAAAAACACGAAGCCAATACTTAGCTTGATGACGTTTATTACTCGACTGACTTTCAGGCGCTCTATATAAAAACGAAACAACAAAAATGATTAGTAAGCAAAGACATTTTGCGGCACCATTATCGACACAGTCGCCTTGGCCGTCTGTTTCGGTAATCGCTAATCATAACATTGATAAGGCTTATTTAGTATATGGGAAGGAAACATAAAGAACTATTTTTAAATAGATTCACACTATTTTAACAAAAATACACATTATGTATTTAACTGATTTTTAGAGAGTTTTACGTTTGATCTGGAAAACGGCGTGGTAATAATTATTCAAAGCAATTAGAAAATCTAATTTAGATATTCTTTAGCATATAATATTAATTTTGTTGTCTTCGTTCATGACATGTCACGTTTAATAGTTTATATTATGTTTTAGTAAAAATTGTTTAATATTAAAATTGATTCCTGAAGAAAATCCCCAAAACTCGGGAACCGTGACTTGTAAACCTATGTTATAATATATCGTTGAAATCGTCTTTCGATGCTCTATTTAAATCCGTTATAAAATATAGGGGGTTGCATTTAAAAATCTTGAGAAAACTGATGATACGCAAAACGTGACAACACTGTAACATTTTTTTTCAATTTCAATATTTTTACCTACACGTCCAATAAAGCATAAAATTATGTTTTTTCCTGCACAAAAATGAAACAAAAAAGTTGATAAATACCAGAGATACAACAAGTTGAAAGTATGTCAAAAATTGAAGATGATCGTAAATATCTCCGAAACGGTGCCTCGTAGACCCATCTTATAATACATCGTTGAAATCGTCTCTAAGAGAGCTATTCAAATCCATAATAATATACAGGGTGTTCCATTTAAAATAACAAAGTTGACATCTGTCAACGCAAAATGACACACCCTATATATATAAAAATATAATATTTAAAAAATCTAGATAAACCTAAGAAACTTTTGTATAAAACTTTTTTCCCTATCTCGTACAGATTCTGAGATAAGGTAGTGGGTCATCTTATGTGGGCCACCCTGTACATAAAACGTTTTCCTGTTTCCTGCTAAAGAGCAGAATCACGCTCACATTCCAAAAGAACTAACAATATACTACGAGAATAATATTTAATCAATCCAGTTTCATAAATTGAAAACCACATCAACGTGGCAACCCCGATTTCCGTAGTGATCTATGTAATGCAGCGAAGTAGAAAGAAAAGCGGTAATGATTCTCAAAAAAATCAACGTTTTTTGTTGACATCAAATATTTAAATCCGCCAACGAAACCAAACTTTGGTTAGTCAGCATCGTTTCGAACAGGTTAAACCTTTCCGTATAATCTATGATTGTTGTTATTACTTCGGATTGCCTATAATCTGTTCTCCGGCTAATTGACCAATCAGACTATTCTTGGAAGCGTATTATTTTAACTGAAAGGTTTTCGTTTCTCCTTTTGAAACGAGATTTATCAAGTTAGTTCGATAACTGTGGCGTCCGCGTGCAGATGGTCGCCATCAGCTTGCATCGGGTTTCGGATCCCATCTTTTGTCTTTTAAACAACAAACCAATAAACAAAAAAAATGCTTTGTTGTCATTAAAGAAACAATTTTCATCTACAAAGCAATCTTAAAAATATAAATGTTTGACAATATGTTAATAAATGTTAAAAAAAGTATAATATACATGCAAAGAATCGTGAAAATAAACGTATAAAACATAATGTTACGAATTTAGTCCTGGTTATAGATTTATAAAGTTCTAGGTGGATTTATTTATTAGTAGTTATTTTAATGAAGTAGACTTACCTTACTTTTTTCTGTCACAACTATGTGTCAAAATTCCTACTTGAATGTTCTATTAGGCAAAATAAATTTATGATACAATCGAACGCCTTAGAAAAGTCACAAAAGACTGCAGCAGTAAGCTCATCTTCATTTAAACCCAGGTAAAGATATTCAAGCAAAGAGAAGACAGCGTCGCCAGTGGACTTAGCCCTTTAAAAACTAGACCGACACTAAGTCAGAATTCTATATCTGTTCAGAAAAGGAAACCCTCTGACCTTAACTTTGAGTAACTTAGTGCTGTGAACAAGGAAATAGAGCGAAAATTTGCTTTTCAGCCATAGAACATTAACATACTATAATCCAATGGTGATTTATTACTTACGACTTTATTTATTCCCCCAAATTGTTCACAATATTCCAGTTTTAATTTCTTTTATTTCGGACATTGTTAATTCGAATGTTATGATAGCTTTTTGGCCAATTTGATAAAAATCTGATAAGCATTTTTATATTGATTAAATTAGTGTATTAAATAATAGTTATAAGGGAGTTTTGAATTTTATTCAAATTTAGGGTATTTTTTATTCCTCTAGTAAACCAGGTTTTTTTATCTTTTTTTTTTGTTTTACTTTTACACAAAGGAAAACTTTTATTAAACAATTTTATGAAGTTTTTGTATGAAATTTTTCCCGATGCTGCTTGGACCTCCAAATACCCCAGTCCCAGATCACAGTGTCTTAAATTAACTCTAATTCAAATAAGTTTATTTGATATTTGTTTTTATGGCAAAAAAACTGTATTTAACATATGGAGTTGATAGTGATTGCTTATTTGTATAAAAAACTCCAAAATATGTTCATCCATTCAATAGTACTTGTCATACAATTTTTGTTTCTTTTTATTTCCCTCGTAAAAAGGAAGTACTGTAATTGTGGAAAAATCATACTTCCAGGTTTTTACAGATCTTCACGTCACTAGATGCCAATAAACATGTTTTCTCAAAACTATTTACTCGATTGATTTCAAATTTTGTTAAAAAAATAATGGTTATATATAACCTGGTAACATTTTGGACAAAATCCACTGTGGCGAAATAAAATAGAGGTCTAGTGAAATGTCAAAAAAAATTCTTACTAAAAAATTACTCCTCCAATTTATCTCAAATTTTGCACAAAAATCAAATATTACCAGGGAGTGAATTGGTAAAATTTTGGTACAAATCTAAATTGGCGAAACAAGAAGGGGCTTGATAAAATATTTTAAAAAATTAGCCTGAAAAGCCTGGTTAGTAGGTTGAGTTCAAAATTTTGTGCAAGAATCAAGTGTAATACAGAGATGAACCTGTAAAATTGTGGTACGAATTCGAGATGATGATAAAATGTTTCTAATAGAGGAAGAAAATTATTTATGGGTTTTACGCTACTAACTGCAGAAGAAAAAATTTACACTAAATTACCTTAAAATTTTAGTCTTTAGTTCTGACCTGATAACGTTTTGGTAAAAATTCAATATAGCAGAACAAAATGGTGGCCTTGTGAAATGGTAAAAAACAAACTAATTATCCAATTTACTTCAAATTTTAGTTGTTTAAGCGTTACTTTTTTGGTACAAATCCAAGATGTCAAAATAAAGTGGCGGTCTAAGGGAATATTAAAAAAGTCAGCCTGAAAAAACAACTTATTAGATTGATTTCAAATTTTGAGCAAGCATTAAGTATGATATAGAGATAAACTGGTAAAATTTTGGTATTAATTCAAGATGGCAGAAGATATTGACGCCCAAATAAAATGTTTAAAAAAATCAACGTAAAAAATCTTTAATAGAGGTATTATATCAGTTTTTCTTTGAACTGTAAAATATTTTCTTAGAAATATTTGATCAACAGCATAAGTTATGGTACGAGCGGGGATCGAACCCGCACCTCTCGATCTCTAGCCCATTGCTCTAACCATTTGCGCTATCGTATCACTGATAAGCGTTAGAACTTGTCCAACTTCAGATCCACCAGTATCATAGCCACTCTTGGTTCTGCCAAATATTCCTGACTGAACGATAAATCTGAGATGATATTAGGTTCCGTCTATGTTAGTAAATTTATAATTTTTACGTTATATCCGTATGGGCCAACTTTTTAGTGAAAGTATTTTATCCCCGCTCGAACCGCAACTTTTACTGTTGATCAAATATTTCAAAACACTATTTCACCGTTTAAAAAAAACTAAAACAAATTTACTAATATGGAGGGAACCTAATAGCGATGTCAGATTTGACGTCCAGTCAGGGATATTTAACGGGATCAGCATGGTTATGATATTGGTGAGTTTGAATTTGTACAAGTTCCATCGAATTCCATTTTATCAGTGATACGATAGTGCAAATTGTTAGAGCAATGGACTAAAGATCCAGAGGTGCGGAATCTATCCCCAGTCGTACCATAACTTTTATTGTCGAAAAAATGTTTGTAAAAAAATTGTAATCAATTAACTGACCTCAAATTTTGTATGAGAATTAAATGTGATATAGGGATACGAATTCAATATGGCGGTCTTAAAAATAATCGGTGTAAAATAGTGATTTACCTAACAAGTGCGGAAATTGGTACTTTTCCGCACGTCACTGCAGGGGTTAGGTACAAAATTTTTCCTACGATCGATATAGTCTTCAGATAAACGTCAATTAGGCTTGAGTTCAATAATAATATACTATAATTACAAAAATTATTGAGCTTCTTACAAAAAAATACTTGTTGAGGGTTTTAGATAAGATATTCATTAACTTAGCAAATCGGGCGGAAGTTACGTTTCAGTGCTAGTAGGCCTGAAAAGTTACTTTTCCGCTCGATTGTTTTATAGAGTTATAAATAAAAAAAAAAGATAAATATTGTAAAACAATCTTTATTTTGGACTAGGAGAATATAGAATAGAGAACAAATTAAGGATATTATTATAGTTAAACGTGCATTTCATAAATTATTTATATAAACTTTTATAGGATAACAAAAAACAAATTAATCATGAATATTAAAGTTAAACGAGCAACTGGTATTTGTAGCATACTGTACATTTATTGCAGATGTCATATATTGAAGAGCTTCGTTGCTTTTTACTTGAATTTGATGTCTGCTTTCTACTGTCTGACCTCTTTCGGAAACACATTCTGCCGAACGTTGGTTGTATTTGGAGTTGACTTTGAGTAGAGCAACTGGGTATTACATTTTCCATTGTACTTTCTGACAAAAGTGGATCCAGGGGTATTCTCGAATATGTTTTTAAAATATTCTCGGCAATTTTGCGTTTATTCGCTAGGAACTTTTCTATAGGATTCGCTACACTGGTTTACTTCCATCCTCTATGCCTTTTAATATTAGTGATATTGGTTCCAGAATTCCCCAAAAAGGTTGTCGTATTTTACCAAATGTATTGATACCAACGCTTTGATTGATGCATTTTCCATTTCTATAAAATAGAGAAAAGCGTTTGTTTGTGGTGTTCACGGGTCGCGTAGCCACGTACCTTCTATACCGATTTTTATATCTAGGTTTGTCCTTATCTGGGTCACAAACTACAAATTTTCTCGGCTTATTGGTTCTGGTAGATGGTATGGTGATTATCAGAATGTCTTCTTCATCTGCAATGTCTTCGGTCGTCATCTTCATCAACTCCTCACGTCGACAAGAGTCTGCTATACCAAAAATTGTAGCTATTTTCATCATGAGATAGACGGTGTCTGTCTGCCTGTTTGTAGTTATCGTTAACTCTCTTTAAATTGGATGTGATAATTTTAACATCGAATATTTCGATCATAACGTTGATGGGGCATATGTACCCGATAATATATGAAAATTTGCTGGCAATACCTCTTCCTTTATTGTATAATATAATATATAATATTATAATAGTAATTTTTTTTGATTGCACCCTCACCAATCAGAGTACTATTTGCTGCGTCAATGGCCTCTATGATGTCTTCTGAAACACCTTCTCCTTCGAACTCTTCTTCTTCGCTGTCCATCTTACCACAAAAACTTGCAAAAATGATGAAAGTGAAAAAGGGCTACAGTTGTTGATTGTCAATGTTCGATTGTTTGACAGTTGCTGAGACATACAACAATATTTACCACTTGCTCCAGAATGAGGTGATGTGTTTTTGATATTTTAATCATAACCTGCACCTAATTAATGTTATATATACCGGGGTTGTCAAATTAGAACATTTCATATAAATTCCGTCATAATTCCAACAATCGTGCGGTAAAGTAAAATCATGCAGAAAAGTGGCTTTTCCGCACGATGTCAGGAAAAGTACTTATTCAGTTCCGGGGAAAGGAAATTTACTGGTTTTTTAGTTACATTGTATCTTAACTCTTGCCTGATATACATATCGTATTATACTACTAGAAGCACTTAATTGTTCCTAAACTCTCCCTAACTGCATATTCACTTAAGGAAATTTAAGTTACGCCTCGCAAACTTCTCTCTATTGATAAAACAAGACATACGCTCAAGCTCGCTCATAAACCATAATACATTCTGACTCCCAGGCGGTTATTTAAATCAATTTTCGTACTGCATGGAGTCGGTTTTCCCTTAAGAGGAGTGGATAACTGGGTCTAGGAAAACGTGTCATAAATATCTGATAATAATTGCGTCAGTCGCTATTAAGTCCTAATTTGATATTTCTAGGTAGATATATCACTTTCGAGTATATGTAGTCGAATTAATATTATCAACATCATCTTTAACTTCGGTGTTTTTGTTCCAGTGTATTATGCAATTAATGAAAAAATTAGTTGAGTTAAAATATCCAAAATTTTATTTCTTTTCTTTGTATAAATATGTGTAGATTCACAAAGAAAAGGGATCCTGAGTTTTTGAGATGCACAAGAATCGGAGGTCAAATTCAAATATGTTTTTGAGTTATGACTTTTTGAATAAAAATAACATGACAAATAATTTTTTAATTTTTTTTTCATAATTTTACTTATATACTCCGCCATAAAAGTATGGCATCACCTATAAAACTGTTGCTAATCCTATCAAACTAGATTTTATCAAATTACTTTTTGTTTGCTCTTTAACTCAGTTTATTTTTCAGTAAATATTTGTCAAGGTAAACAAAAAATGCAGTTTTTTGTATAACAAAATAATCACAGAACATGATTGTTGCATTTTGCTCGAATCATCAGTCTGCTTTGCCTCGTTTAAGAGATTAGAGTTTGTGCTTAATTTAAATTTATCACTGGAACAAGTTGTCAGAATAATTTCTCTTGTGGAAGTTGGACGGAACAGTCACAGATACGTCGCAAATGTAGCGGGCATTTATCAATCAACAGAGTCTCGTGTGGTGACTAGATACCGAGAGATTGGCGGATACGATAGACGACCAGTGTCTTGCCGACCAAGTGCATTAACAGCTGTAGTTGATTTTAGACATTGGAGGAAACCCTACGCCGAAGACATGTGACTGCAACTCAACTTCAGCATAATCTAGCTGAGACGAAATATACTTGTATTTTCAGAAACTGCGAAGCAGTCAGGAATTAGAACCATAGTTGCTGCCTTCTAGTCATTAGGGAACGCCAAGACTGAATGAGTCTAGGTTTTATTTACATACCTCATTCCTGTTTGTAGCCGACACGGAGAACAGTATTCTCAGTTCAGCAGAAGACCATCATAGAATTTTGGAGGAGAGTCTATTATGCTCTGGGATGGAATATCTTTGACAAGATACACGGATTTGGTACTGATAGATAGGGGAACCTTAACTGCTGATGGTATATCAGAGAGATTTTGAAACAACATGTCCTCTATCTTCCATTTATTGGTGATAATTTCCTCTTAATTCATGACAATACTCACGTAGAACGAATACTTACTCAGTACTTTCAGGAAGTCAATATCCAGGTTTTAGACTGGCCAGCGCGTAGTCCAGACTTAAACCCTATAGAATATATTTAGGACTACCTTTACAGAAGTGTAAGAACTAGAAACGAGATGGTAAGTAATCTGCAAGACCTGCAAAGACAGTGAACTGCAGAATGGAATAACTTCGAGGAAGGTCATTTGGAGGCATTGGTCAGAAGCGTGCTACATCGTTGCTGAGATGTCATACGTGTAAGAGAAGACAATACCCGTTATAAGTTAGGTTCATTCCTTTTTAATTGTTACTATACATAGAATTCTTTTTTATTTTTGTTCATTTAAAAAATAAATGGAATAAAACCACCTTTTTGTTTGTTAATTGTTGTTTCGCGCGGTTAATAAATATATCCGAAAAATGTAAAAAAAAACATTATTATAAATAATTATTATTTTCATTTTATACGGTATTTTAAAATATTGGTGAATTTTGATATAAACTTTTGAAAAGGTACTTCTAGCCGTCACTCATTAGCAAAACACACCAAATTGAATGTCTTATTTTTTTAAATGTGGAGATAAAATCGATTATAGTCAAAAAATAAATGCCAAGAAGTCATAAAAGCTTATTTTTAGATAAAAAAAATGTAAGTATTATATTTTTTTTTGTTTCAATATAATAAATTGTAAAAAACAAGTAATAACAATTTTTTTAATTGAAAAATATATTTGAAAATTAAATAAAATATATTTTAATTAAAAATAAAATAGATTTTTTTTTTGCTTAAAACAACACATTTGTATTTATTAGGCTTTTCTTTTTGGTGTAATTGCTTTTTTCTCCATTTTTAATTATAAAAATAAATATTAAAAATATAAAAAACTAAGTGTTGATAATTTTTTTTTGTTTTATATGAACATAGGTTCGCAAATACTTTATAAAGTTTATATATCTCGAAAAAAAAGCGTTTCCGGATCTATGCTCATATTATTTATATAATATTAAGACTTTTTTATTTTGGAAAATGCTTTAAACTAAGTCTATTGTAGACTTATTTTGCGTCATTCTGGTTTCCTCATGTGTTTTATATGATATCTCAGCTTTTAACACCCTCACACACATCGAAAACCGCTCGAACTATTTTGTCGCGAAATTTTTGTTTACACAGTTTAAGAATTACAGCATAATAAATAAAATCCTAGGCAGAGGAAACGGATAATCAATCAACATTTTTAGTGAATATTTTCGTAACGAGAAAATATATTAAAATTTAGTTTTGTCAAATCTGTTGCAAATCTTATTGGAAGCAGACCGTTTGAAGCAGAAATCTTGCTTATGGTAATACATCAGGGGTTTCCGTATATTTTGCGCCCAGGGTTTACTTTTGAAAATAAAAAAAACTACCAAAATCGTAGGGCTTTTCTTGAACCGCCAGAATTTAGTTTCTAATCAAATAATTTTTTTTTGGGATTTTCTTAGGGTCCTTGTAAAAGTAAGATGTGTTTATGTTCTTATTTACATATTTATTAACGTTTCGGTCTATTTTGACCTTGTTCAGATACATTGAGGTTAGAAACTAAAATAAATTTTTAACTGTTAAATCATGTTCTGTATTATACAATTTTTTACTTTCACTTACCTAGGAACAATCAATCTAGCAAAATGCATTGCTTCAGTCATAAACTATAATTTCCTGGATAATTTATCATAAAACACAAATTAGTTTTAGTCGTTACACGTAAGTACATTTAACACGACATTTAGTATGACAATCCACAATAGTAAAATAAAAACAGTAAACATATATGGGACAGAGAAATTTTCAGACTGAATGTCGATGTGAGATTATTACTGTTATTGCTATGGGTGACTTCTTCTGTAAATTGTTTTCTAAGATTTAATTAGATTTTAAGGTATCTGCTACACAAAACTAGAATTCTTTTTGAATATTATTATTTTAGGATGTTGTAATATATTTTAATAAGATGCTTTATTTCGGTTTTTGAGTTTATAGCGTTCAGGTTATTTTTAATTTCAATCATATCCAAATCTCTCTTTTTTGTATGATTTTCTGTTCTTAATATCTTAGTGTTTTCATAGTTAAAAGTATGATTTTTTCTTGACAGTAGTCAGTAAGAGCGGCCTTATTTTTTTTGTCGTATTTGTGGCTGTTAATGAAATATTGACTGGTTTGACCGATGTACACGCTATTGCAATCTTGACATGGGATTTCGTAAACTACGTGAGATTTTTTATTTTTGGGAATTTTTGATTTTAGTTGACTGAAATTATTTTTTAATAGTTGATATCCTTTATGTGCGATTGTAATGTTATGAGGCTTGAATATATTTTTTAACTTTTCTGATAGACCCTTAACATATGGCAAAGAAAGATACTTATTTTTTTGTTTTTGGTGTTCCGAAGGATTTGTTTTTTGTAGTTGATTGTAAAAAATATGAATACGTTTTTTGAAAATGGTGTTAATTAGACGATAAGGAGAGTTGTTTAATTTGAGTGCTTCTTTTGCTTTTTTTATAGCATTTTGTCTAAATTCTGTATCAGAAAATTTAATTGCGCGATCAGCAAGTCCTATGATAACGGACTTTTTTTGTGAAAGTAGATGTTGGGAGTTAAAATTTAGGTATCTAGAGGACCATGTTTGTTTAGTATACCATTCTGTTTGTATAAAATTGGTTTTTCGGTGCAACGTTAAGTCTCAAAAATTTATTTTGTTATCTTTTTCTATTTCGATTGTGAATTTATGTTTTTTATGGTAACTATTAAATTGTTCTAGTACATTTAGATGGTTGTTTTTTGATATTGCTAATATACAATCATCCACGTATCTGTAGAAGAATGGTATTTGGCACTTACGTTGCTTAATACAGCTTCTTCGAGGTCTTCCATAACTAGTTACAACTACGCTAGATATTGATGCACCCATTGCACATCCTTCTATTTGTTTATAAAAAGTCTCATTATACACAAAATATGTTGAATTTAAAGTCAATTCTACAGCTTCTAAAAATAACCCGAACGCTATAAACTCAAAAACCGAAATAAAACATCTTAGTAAAATATATTACAACATCCTAAAATAATAATATTTAAAAGGAATTCCAGTTTTGTGTAGCAGATACCTTATAATCTAATTAAATCTTAGAAAAAAATTTACAGAGGAAGTCAATAATATTCTAATATCGACATTCAGTCTGAAAATTTCTCTGTCCCATATATATTTACTGTTTTTATTTTACTATTGTGGATTGTCATACTAAACGTCATGTTAAATGTACTTAGGTCGTGTAATGACTAAAACTAATTTGTGTTTTATGATAAATTATCCAGGAAATTATAGTTTATGACTGAAGCAATGCATTTTGCTAGATTGATTGTTCCTAGGTAAGTAAAAGTAAAAAAATGTACAATACCGAACATGATTTTACAGTTAAATTTTTTTTGTTTCTAACTTCAATGTATTCTGAAGAAGGTCAAAATAGACCGAAACGTTAATAAATATGTGAATAAGAACATAAACACATCTTACTTTTACAAGGTCCCTAAGAAAATCCCAAGAAAATAAAAAACCAAAAAATATATATAAAAGAAAACCTATATATATATATATATATATATATATATATATATATATATATATATATATATATATATATATATATATATATATATATATATATATATATATATATATATATATATATATATATATATATATATATACATAAACAGTTTTTTTTTATTTATAATATTTATAAAAACATACATAGAATAAAGGACATTTACGGTATCAGAGATTTGGATACTGACGCGTAAGCAATGAGACTTTGTAAGGTTTTTGAAATGTCTTGACATTTTTGGAGGTCTTTATCATCTGGAGTATGTTATTGTAGAGCTGTACTGCCTGATACACGAGGTTGCAGTTAAATGCCTAGGAATAGTCAGGAGGGTTTAATACCGAATATTTACACTGTGAAACTGGCCACGTAGAATAAGCCTGGAGTGCAAATAAGTTGAAAATTTAAACAGAAAATTCGCAAAATGCAAAAAATATTTGGAAATATGGTCAAATTTCTCGAGTCCAAATATAAACTGAAA
Source organism: Kuschelorhynchus macadamiae (assembly GCA_030620095.1). NCBI lineage: Eukaryota > Metazoa > Arthropoda > Insecta > Coleoptera > Curculionidae > Kuschelorhynchus > Kuschelorhynchus macadamiae. The sequence goes on from JAUTXW010000036.1 coordinate 1,370,634, forward strand.
TTTTTGTATTCTACCTTTTTCAATATTATTTAAGAAGGGGGCATACTTATAATAATTACAATTACACAGAATGGATGGATTCAACTTCAAGTTATGTTCTCTCGAGAACTCCTCGAGGTGTCGTAACTACTCAGTCACAATGTACTCGGCAGCGTGATGTTCGTACGGGTAAAAACCATATTGCAATTGCATAGGCATTATATACACATGAATGGATGTTATTTTATATATCTGCCGGGTAAACTATGAATATAAGCGGACCAAGGATAGACGAGGCATTTCTGAGGTGACAGATCTAAGGGATGACCTATTGTTTCCCACTATAACCCGCTGACACCTTCCGCGAAGATATAACTGGAAAAAAATTAGTGCTCTTTCCGTGAATTTAAAGTACTTAAGCTGAGCACACATAAGCGAATGATTTATGTTGTCGAAAGCCTTTGAGAAGTCGAGCATCTAAATCCCTAACAATAATTCAAGGCTTTGGAGATCGTTGCCGGAGTACCGTGACCCTTTGGGAATCTGACTGTCTTGCAGTAAGAATATTTACCTTATTAATGTGCGAGTTTACTTGTTGGTAACAACCAACCCTTTCCAGAACCTTGGACAGCACTGGCAGGAGACTGGGCGAAGATCAGAATATGATTCGGGTGTATTGCCCTAGCGACTCTTTGCAGCTAATGGGGAAATATCCAGCCTCCAAACAATAATTTACCAAATGCTTTATGTATGAATCAAGAAACGGATTAAAATAAAGTAGCATTTGTAGCGATATTTAGTCAGATCCTGAGCCATTTGATTTAATACTATGCAAAGCATCATTAATTTCTATGGTAAATTCATTTTGGGGGTTTGGCGCTCCGTTATTATAGAAATTCATTAAATTTCTTATTATAAGCAAAATGTTTGCGTAAAGCAGTCTGTAGACAATAAAATTTGTAATAGACCTAAGAAATCAGCATCTTAATATTTTTTCATTGGCGGAATCCACTTGTTAACATTTTTCTTTGACTGGTTCAAAAAATTAAGGAAGGGTCGATATTTAAGCGCCGCACTGTTTAGTTTTTCTAATAATTTTCACGGAAAGACCTGCAATGGGTTATGCAAGCCCACATTGTACATTTTGCATTGCGTACAGGAAACACATTGCATACAAGTTTCCCCTTTAAATTTTTAAATTCCGATTTAATTTTAATAAAGCAACCGCCACGTTGCTCAGTGCGATATGGCTTTGGGAAATACAATTTATAAACATTAATTTTGTATGACAAATAGAGTTACGGTACAGGGTGCTAATGACCGCGGTTGGGGCTATGCTAATTTACGAACATAATGAAAGCTGTATTATAAATGGACAAGCCGTTTTTGCGGCGTTTGGAGTAATTATGGAAATTTCGAGACATTCGGCTCGTATTGGCATTGCAAGTAGTAAGTTAGAGTAACAGTTGTCGTTAATTCCTGAATGTCTCTATTCCAACCCTTCTCACTTCGTGCTAAGGAAGGGGAAATTGCACACTTTACAGATATTTTTATATCGCAAAAGGAAAGGGATATGGATAAATAGTAATGTAATTTGATTATCACTAAATTTTTAATAATTAATTGTTTTTTATTTGAATCAAATAACTTTTATTTAGAATAGAATAGAAAAACGTTTATTGTGATGTAAACAATAAATACATTACAATACAAAGTGTAAAGTTCCCTTAGGTTCCTCCACTTCACCAAGTAGTACACTTAATTAAAAAACTAACTTAAACTACCTTATAGTCATGAAAACGGTGATACTTATCTAATAAGCTTACGTAACACAAATAATATCAACTAGTAAATGTTGCAAATAATTACAATACATATTAATTATTTAGGTATCTGTATATTATACAGATATCGAACAGAATTTCAATTTCCTGCCTGCTTTCTCAATAAATATTTTTTTAAATTTGTTTTTTGGCATGCTACTAATCATTAATATGCACAATTACAAATGTATTTTGGCGCATTTTATTTGATTGTTTGTTTTCTCTGAAGCTTTGATTCAAACGGAAAAATGTTATTCTATAATAGATTTATTTGCTAAAGAAATATTTGTTAAAGGTAACCATTTTTTATTTAAATATTGATTATAGAATCCACCTCCTATTTTGCAACACTAGAGTGGACTCTCATTTTTTTCCACTGTAGTACTGTGAGTGTTTAGCCTAGTGAGTTAATTTCTTTATAACACTGTATGTAAATAATATTTTTCTACTATATAAGGTGGCCTTAGGAGGATAAAACAGCAACTTAAAAACGAAAAAAAAAAAACGTTCCGCCTTTTTAACAAGTGAAATATGAAAATTTTATTTTATCTCTTTTTATAAGAACCTTTTTTCCACTATACAGGGTAGCTATAGGGAATTCAAGAGCCCCTTAAAAGTGTAAATTTTTTTTCTTTATTTTGTTAACATATCTTGAACAATAAACTATGTATGTGGGTGCAAAATATACTTGAACACCCTGTACATATATACGAAAGTACCATGTTTTCCAAAACACATTTTTTTCTTCGATGTGAAATGTTTAAAAATGGTAAGAGTAAATATATAGCATGGATATGTTTTTGAATTCGGAAGATTGTGAGGAATCCAATGAAAAACATAATATACAGTGTTCCATTAAAAAACAGGCACAATTTGATATTTTTTGACAGATTTACGATGTTCATTTGTTTATTCTAATAAGAAAATCCTGGAGGTTCAGGTAAAAGCCAAAAACTCTTACATTTAATTTTTTTTCTGTTTTTAAAAATAAAAGCTGTAAAGTTCGCAAAATATTTTTTTTCTTTCCCATTTTTTTGTAGGGAACATTATGGGGATGACTGTATAATAACTTATTTCCATTTACACAGAAATGTTACTTTAGGACGTGCGTGTCGGCTTAAATTTTCTATTTAAAAAATTTTACTTCCACGGAATTAAGAAGTAAATTTTTAAGTCAAAATCGTTCTTAAGGCCCTGATGAATAGTTAAATGGCTGTGGCAAAGGCAGTTACTGGAACAGCGTAAATTAATTAACCTGTCAGCTCGAGGCACGAACCAAATTATTTAATTAGAGATTAAATCTTTTTTTATTATGATAAAATATGATTAATTATTATTTTACGCCATCAGTAAGTGATTATGATGTCAATATATTTACTTAGTATAATGTATGAGCTTTGTTATACAGGGTTCCCCATAATACACTGCCTATTTCAATAGCCAATAAAATTCTTTAAACTTAATAAAACAAACATTTTATTACACTTAATTACAATTTACTCTTTGGGATTTATTGTAACATACGACTTATCCTAACTTGTAAAAATTACGTTTTTTAAGTGACCGCCATCAACTTTAATGCACTTTTCAAGATTGGGCAAGAAATGATTTATGACACGATGAAGCAAATCTGATCTATTCGCCAGACTTCTTCAGCAATTCGGAGTTTGAGTTCTTGGATGTTTTCTAGACAGGGGCGTGCGGTGACATTTTAAGAAAGGGAAGCAATTTTTAGAAACTTACCTATTTGTAATGTAATTCGATTCTTCGATCTTTTTTTGCAAATTCGTCAATGACGTGATCATAAAAATGTCGATGCTCCGACATATTTTGGAGAAGTTTATTTTCAATGGACAACAGCGATGTATGCGAAAGTCTTTCCTGCCCCGTTGAATTTCTCACGAAATTTTTTATACGTTTAAGTGTTGAAAAATTCCGTTCTACTGATGAACTTGTGGCAGGTATTGTCAATGCTATTTCACACAATTTCGACACTTCGGTGTCTTTTAAAAATTGCATTAGTTCCTTAGCGTTAATGTCATCAGTTTCGTAAATCACTTTTAGTTCAAATCGCAGTAACACTCGGTCGAAGAACTGACCATAATGAAGAAGAAGGGATTTAAACGCATCTTCTGGAAAAGTTTTTTCTTTAAATGCATCAAAATTGCAGAGCTCGAGGAATTTCAAATCATTTAAACCGTTAAATCTATAGTTTATTTATTGCTGAATTTGATCGATTTATTTCATAAAAGAGGCGTCTGTATGATGTTTGAACTTCTCCCACCTTGTCTGTTCGAAAACGCTTGGCTTGTGGCTCTACATTTAACGTCATCGTTTTAAAATCATCCACTTTTTTTAGACAAAAAGCAATATCATTTGTTTTAGTTTGTAATATTATTAAAAACATTGTCCGAGAATGGAAATATTTCTGGAAATATGTTCAACAAATAATTAAAATTAAAATCTCGTTTCAAACAGTCCAAAAACCCCCTCAAACTATTTATTGCTTCTGAGTCCCACGTTTCATTATTTTCTATTATATTCTCAAATAGTTCAATCAGTGATTCACGATTTCCAGATACTGTTAACAAAAGTCTTCCATTATAATTCCACCCAGTAGGAGCTACTTTGGGCAATCGTTTGTGGACAATGGTCCAAAGTTTGTGTACGTTTTGTTGACTTGGAAAAAAAAGCAGCCATGCCACTTAAAGTAACGAAAAATACTTTACACTCTTTAATGTGATTGATGGACTGTGATAAAACTAAATTTAATTTATGAGCAAAGCAATGGACAAACACAGCACTTCGGAAAGTTTCTTGAATTTTAGTTTGCAGACACCCTAATTGTCATGTCATTACTGCAGCTCCGTCATAGCTTTGAGCAACTAATTTTTTCTCTTCATTAATTTCTTTAGTAACGTTATAAACTACGGTCTACAATGCATCTGCTGAACTATTTTCGGACACATTCTTAAAACCTAAAAATCGCTCTTAAATGCTTCCGTCTGTTTTAACGTAGCGTATTACTATAGATAATTGGCTAAAATTAGTGATATCAGTTGTTTCGTCCAGAACAATAGCAATGAACCACTCCTGCTTAATTATTTTTAGAATAATGGTTGCAACAGCGGAAATTAAATCATTCTGTATTCGATTCGACGTTCCGCGAAAAACGCTAGACTGCTCTAAATGATTTTTTAAGCAATCATCATATTAAGCGATTAAACGAAGTAAATCTTGAAAATTTCCTCTGTTTGAAGAAATCCTTGTTTCGTCATGACCTCTAAATCCCAATTTGTGCTGTCCGAGAAAACAAACATCGATAAGTCTTCTTAATATTTGCATATTTTTATCGACTAGTTCATTGTGTTGGCGGTGACTAGTTTCCAACTGTTTATTAAGGGCGTGTTCAATTCTGGTTTTGCCGAAGACTTTTTCTTTTATGACGGCCTGTAAATTCGCTTTGGACATAATGTGTCTTTTTACAGCTTTATGGAAATTGTTTAAATCGGAAAAACCAGTTTTATTCCAGAGACCTTTTTCATTTTCAAAAAGTAAACATGGCCAACAAAATAATTTACTTAGATTTTCACACCCTGTTAGCCATTTAAATTGTTCGTATTGTTTTTCCAGATAAAAATGTCTAATACAGTTTTTCATTTTTGTGGTTAAATTTTTCATAGGCGGTTTTGCCCTTCCTTTGGAAATTATTTGAAGCTTATCAGCGAAGTTTAATGTTGAAAATCCCTTTATTATTAAGACATACCACACATTCACACACACTCTTCTTACTAAATTCTCCAACATTTTCAACGTTGTTACCGACAGCCGAAGTTGGCGGTATTTGCATATCCACGTCCGTATTATTGTCTTCCATATTGCTCCATGCCGTTCAAATAAAGAACCTACTCTAATGCTAGCTTCCGCCACCACTTAAAGCACGCGACTGAAATTGCAAAAATTGCAAACAGCCGGTGGAAAGTTCAATAACCTCTGGCTCGATTCACAGGAAATCAAGCATATAGGACTTGGCTGCAGAGAAGCTGGCGGCCCGCTTAGGTTCTATTCGATATTCTAGTGTGGAGATTTTATTATGAGCTTGATAATTAAGATAATAGTTTAGCATTTTTAATATAAACTAAATTAGTGGTTTCCTATTTCAAAAATTATATTTTAGAAGATGTTTTGTAATTTTTTTTTGGGGAAGCACTGCTTCCCTTGCTTCCATGGACTGCACGCCCCTGTTTCTAGAGGAGTTGCAAAACCTTCGCCTTTAAACAGCCCCACAGAAAAAATTCTGGTGCATTTAAGCCCGGGGACCTAGAAGGCCAATTTAAATGCCCAAATCGGGAAAAGAGTCGCCCATTAAGCACTTCTCGCAGAACTTCTAACGGTATGGGCTGTTGCACCATCTTGCTGGAATAATAATGCATGGACGTCACTGTTAGAGGATAGTTATTTCCATCTTCAAAAAAATATGGACCAATAATTCCAAATGATCCTACCTCATATTTATTTACATAGTTGATATTCACGCAAAACTTTTGCAGTTGTGTCCTATTTAGGGATGTGAGTTCCGAAGGGTTTTTCGACATTAGATATTAAAAAAAAGAAACAATAATGACATATAATAACTTTTATGTTATTTAGTTAAAACTTAGAAATTAATTTCTTAACAATTTAAATATGTATGTAAATGTAAATATAAACAAAAGTTCTGTGTTTACAAATTAAAAAAAGTTGGTAAATTTCCCTTACCCGGAACTTCCCTTTAATAGGAAACTTCACAAGTGCGACCCAATTTAGTTCAGTGCATAGTCATTTAAGGCCGTTTTATATGCTGCAATTCTTCTTTGCAATATGCCATAGTCTTGAACAAAGGCATGCGCAGTTTGACAAAAGGTACAAATGTCTTGCCACTGCGCATCCTTTTGTTCAAGACTATTGCAACTTGCAGGAAAAAATTGCAGCATGTAAAACGGCCTTTACTAACATATATTTTTTTATCAAATATTTTTGTTGGGAGCCACTTGGCCTCATCATATTGGATTCCTACCAGTTTTTATCTACGCCACACTTGATTTTTGGGCAAACTTTAAAATAAATTCAATAAGTAGTTTTTATATTGACACACACTCCGTCATTTTCTTACGTCATGTTTAATTCCTACCAATTTATCCCTATGTCACATTTAATTTTTCTGCAATATTTAAAGTCAATTGAATAAGATTTTTTTTACGTTGATTTTTAAAAACTATTTGGCCGCCATTTTGTTTCGCTATTTTGAATTTATCCACAACTTTACCAGTTTATCTCTACTCTATATAACAATGCTTCAAATTTGAAATTAATCTAATAATACTGGCCGACAAGATTTTTCTAACACAGGCTAGCTCATTATTTTTACAATGGAAATACCCTTCCAATAATAAAAAAAATATTCGGAAAGCCCTAATACGTACCATTTTTTAATACCCTAATTAGAACTTTTTATATTGGCAGGTAAACAATTTTATTGTGGGGCGGCTAAAATGGGTCCATTTTACAACGGAAAAATTACCTAGACTGGGTTGTTTACAATATTAGACATAAAATAACGTTAAACATCACTCTTCTGTTGAGTTTCGAATTGAGTGGTTCTCTGTGTATCGATAACCAAGTGTATGTGAAGAAGAGAATGTCGAGTCAAAAGCCAGGCCATTTTCCGAAAATGTAAAAAAAGCCTACTTTAAATATTTTGGTGTGTTAATTGGAGATCAAGATAAGCGGTGGGCTCCCCATGTGTGCTGTGTTAGTTGTAGTTTATCATTGGTGCAGTGGGTGAAGAGAAATAAAAAAAGTATGCTTTTTGCAGTTCCAATGATATTGCGCGAACCCACCAATCATTCTGACGATTGTTATTTTTGTCTGACAAAGACTGAATGTTATTCCAAAAAGGGAAAGCACAATATAGAATATCCAAATTTGCAATCTGCCATACGACCTGTTCCTCATAATGCAAATTTGCAAGTGCAAGTGCCGATTGCGCCTTTAAATTGGCAAGCTATTGATTTGGGAGATAATGGAGATTACGCATCATCAGGCAGCTCAGAAGAATCCCACTTTAACCACAGGTCCCAGTGCCGGCGAGCCACATTTAATGGTTCAAATTGAATTAAATTATTTAGTACGTGATTTGGAGTTATCCAAGCAACAGTCAGAACTTCTGGGTTCCCGTCTTAAGGAATGGAACCTATTGGCCAAAGAAACAAAAATTACTAATTTCAGAAAAAGAAATGCTATGTTTTCTGAATTCTACAGTATGGAAAATTCGTTGTGCGCGTGTAATGATATAGACAGTTTAACAGGAACTTGATATTGAACATTCTCCCCGTGAGTGGCGCTTATTCATAGACTCATCTAAATATGGCTTAAAAGCTGTGTTATTGCATAATGGAAATTTAAAACCCTCTATACCAATTGCCCATTCAGTTGCAATGAAAGAAAATTATGAAAATATGCGCACGAATTTGGATAAAATAAACTACAATAGGTATAAGTGGCGTATATGTGGGGACTTAAAAGTTATAGCGATTTTAGTGGGACTTCAGGGGGGATTTACAAAATATTGCTGTTTTCTTTGTTCATGAGACAGTCGTGCAATAAATCAGCATTGTATAACAAAAATTTGGCTAGAAAGAAGCGAATTTTTGATCTCTTGTTGATCCCAAAAATGTCCTTTTGCCTCCTCTTCACATTAAACTTGAGCTGATGAAAAACTTTGTGAAGCCTTTGAATAAAGATGGTGATGGATTTAAATACCTAAGACAAGCCTTTCTCCAGTTAAGTGATGCCAAATTAAAAGAAAGCATTTTTATTGGGCCACAAATCAGAAAATTGCTGGACGATGTCAATTTTACGGAAAAGTTTTCCAGGCAGGAACTTAGAGCATGGAATTTATTTGTTAATGTAGTAAGAGGATTTTTAGGGAACAATATGGGTGAAAATTAGGAAAAATTAGTTAATGAACTCTTAGATGCCTATAAAGCACTTGGTGCCAGAATGTCATTAAAAATTCACTTCCTCCATTCCCATCTGTCATTTTTTCCTAAAAATTTGGGAGCTGTTAGTGACGAGCAGGGTGAAAGGTTTCACCAAGATATCAGAACAATAAAAATTCGGTTCCATAGACGATGGTATCCAGCCATGATGGGTGACTACTGTTGGTTTTTAAAGAGAGAGATGCCTATAAAGCACTTGGTGCCAGAATGTCAGCCATGATGGGTGACTACTGTTGGTTTTTAAAGAGAGAGATGCCTATAAAGCACTTGGTGCCAGAATGTCATTAAAAATTCACTTCCTCCATTCCCATTTGTCATTTTTTCCTAAACATTTGGGAGCTGTTAGTGTCGAGCAGGGTGAAAGGTTTCACCAAGATATCAGAACAATAAAAATTCGGTTCCATAGACGATGGTATCCAGCCATGATGGGTGACTACTGTTGGTTTTTAAAGAGAGAGATGCCTATAAAGCACTTGGTGCCAGAATGTCATTAAAAATTCACTTCCTCCATTCCCATCTGTCATTTTTTTCCTAAACATTTGGGAGCTGTTAGTGACGAGCAGGGTGAAAGGTTTCTCCAAGATATCAGAACAATAGAAATTCGGTTCCATGGACGATGGTATCCAGCCATGATGGGTGACTACTGTTGGTTTTTAAAGAGAGACAAGCAGGGTGAAAGGTTTCACCAAGATATCAGAACAATGGAAATTCGGTACCAAGGACGATGGGATCCAGCTATGATGGGTGAGTTCTGTTGGTTTTTGAAGAGAGAAGATAGGACACCTCATAAACGGAAAAAATAAAGTTTAATTAGTATTTTAAGTTAATATTTTTCTCGTTTGCTTTTCTCTTAGATGTACGGTATGTTTAATAGGCGAAAACTGTAAACATAGTCAATAAACAGGGTTAAGAATTTTCTGTAATCATTTTTTATATAGATATTAAGTATCGTAACATTCGATATGGTTCTACAACTCTAACAACAAAGCCCAACGTGCTACAACTTTTTATTTGTCATTTTCGTATTTGGATAGGTCCATTCTATTAGATTATGCTATTCTGATTTGTGTTACAACAAAAAAATTTTTTTTGTCGGCCAGTGAATTAATTGCACTGGCTGATTTTGTTAATATTTTATTAAGCCGCAATTTTTTAAAAATTAACTAGGTAGTTAAGTAGTTAATAAGTCAACAATGATAAAAATATCAATTTAAATTTGTATAATTTTATGTAAAGACATTGATTTTCTGGAAAAAATAATTCTTTTTGAGCTTAGCTTTACGGTATGGGTATGGTTTAGGTTTACAATATGAGGCACAAGATGTAAATTTTCATTGTTCATGATAATAAGTGCTGAAAGTGTTGGCCTCCTAAATCACATAATTCATTTAATGACGGTGGCAAAATAAATCTTACTTTTTTAAGTAACCTCATGGAAAATAATCTAAGGGAGTTAAGTCAGGTGTTCTTGCAGGCTACACTATTGCCGATCCATCTACCAGGATACGTCCGATTTAAATATTCACCAACAGCAAGGGTGTAATGAGGAGGACCACCATCTTGTTGAAATGTCAACTCATTGGCATTGTAATTGTTATTTTTTTCTAGCGTTTCTGTCAATGCAGGATCGATAGCGTCTTTTAATAATTGTAGATACATTTCTCCATTTAGATTTCCTGGGAGAAAAAAAAACCAATTAATCAAAAGTCATAAATTCCAATCCAGACGTTTAATATCTCAGGATGTTTAGTGTGAACCTCATGGAATAGATGTGGGTTTACCTCAGACCAATATCGACAATTGTGACGATTAACAGTCCCGTTTAGAAAAAACGAACATACATCGGAAAAACACAAGCTGAATACTAAATTCGGATTATTTTTTATTCGTTTAATTGTTGTACAAGATGAATTTTTTGGGGGTGAAATGTATGTGTTTTTAAAATTCTGCGAATACTCGTACGAGATATGTCACACATTAGCGCTAGTTGCCTGATGCTTAACGTATAGCATCCATATTGACGTGGCCCAAAACAGCAAGTTCCACTGCTTCGTTTCCCACTTCCGTTCGATTTGGAGCTATTGATTTTGCCACTGATTCTGTTTTCCTAAACTTTGCTACCAGTTTAATTATGTATTTTCGGTGAACATGTTTTCTGATTCATTTGATTAAACACCTGTGTTGCAATGTTAGCACATCTACCATTTACGTAATAGAGTTCAATCAGCGTTAATTTTCCTGCAGCAGAATAAAACATTTTAGAACAAAATAAAGTTGTAAATAGTTACAGACAAAACTATACGACATACTAAATTTAAATAAATTAAATGTAAATACTCTTTAGCCTTCACTTCTAAAGAAGATAAACCACTGCAATATTTATAATTTTTTTTTACACAAACATAGAATTCCACAGCATAGCAAAAATTATTAAGATTTGACTAATTGCAAAAAGACTAGTACTTACTGCTTTTTTTCTTCTAACGATAAAATTGGAATTTAGATTAATTTTTTTGAATGATAAGTGTAAAAAATATTTCTTTATTACTTCCCTCGAAAAAGGGAAGTATTTTAATCGTGAAAAAATCACTCTCCGAGATTTTTCTAGATCTTCACGTTTCAGGGTCCCCAGATGACGAGGAACATGTTTTCTCAATTGCATCCGTCTGTCTCTCTGCCTGTCTGTTTGTCTGTCCGTCTGTTTGTTTGTCCGTCTGTTTGTCTGTCTGTTCGTGGCGTAGCTAAAAAACTGCTTACCCGATTGACTTGAAATTTTGGTCAAAAATGAAGGGTCATATGGGGATGACCTGGTAATATTTTGGTAAAAATCCAATATGGTGAAACAAAATGGCGACTTGGTGAAATGTTAAAAAAATATTATTAAAAAACTCTTCATCCAATTTATATCAAATTTTTGTAAAAACATCAAGTATTATGTTGGAATCAACTGATAACATTTTCGGACTAGTCCAAGATGGCGGAACAAAATGGCGGCTTGATAAAATATTTAAAATTTCAGCCTGAAAAAACTGCTTAATGGTTTGATTTCAAATTGCGTACCATAACTAATTGTGGTTTAAGGATCAACTAGTAAAATAGTGGTACTAATTCAAAATGGCCGAACAAAATGGCGGCCAAATAAAATGTTTGTAATCGTGAAAAAGTTACCCTCTCATTTTTACACATCTTTATGTTTTAGCGTCGCTAGATGCTAAAATATATGTTTTATGAACTCCGTCGATCCGTCTGTCGGTATTTCTGTCTGTCAGTTCGCGGCATAGCTTAAAGACTACTTACCCGATTGCCTTCAAATTTTGGTAAAAAATTAAGAATCATATGAGGATAGCCTGATAGGATTTTGATAAAAATCAAATATAGCGAAACAAAATGGCGGATTAGTGAAATATTAAAACTATTATTATTACAAAACTACTCATCCAATTTATCTCAAAATTTGCAAAAACATCAAGTATTAAATTGGAATCAACTGGTTACGTTTTAATAAAATATATAAAAATTGAGCCTGAAAAAACTGCTTCATGGTTTGATTTCAAATTGTGTGCCATAACTAATTGTGGCCCACGGATCAAATAGTAAAATCGTGGTACTAATTCAAGATGGCCGAACAAAATGGCGGCCAAATAAAATGTTTTTAAGCGTGAAAAAAAGTCATCTTCTCCCTTTTACACATCTTTATGTTTTAACGTCGCTAAATGCCAAAAAATATTGTTTTATCAACTTCGTCGGTCCGTCTGTCGGTCTTTCTGTCTGTCTCTCAGTTCGCGGCATAGCTTAAAGACTACTTACCCGATTGACTTCAAATTTTAATCAAAAATGAATGGCCGTACGAGGATGGCCTGGTAAGATTTTGGTAAAAATCCAATATGGTGAAACAAAATGGCGGCGTAGTGAAATGTTAAAAAAGTTATTATTAAAAAACTACTCATACAATTTGTCTGAAATTTTACAAAAAACATCAAGTATTATGTTTGAATAAATTGGTTAATTTTGGTACGATTCCAGGATGGCGGAACAAAATGGCGGCTTAATAAAATATTTAAAAATTCAGCCTGAATAACTACTTAATGAATTGATTTCAAATTGTGTGCGATAGCTAACTGTGGTATAGAGGTCAACAAGTAAAACTGTGGTACTAATTCAAGATGGCGGCCAAATAAAATGTTTGTAATCGTGAAAAAAATCACCCATTCTTTCAGACCTTATATATATCTTCACGTTTTAGCGTTCCTAGATGCCAAAAAATATGTTTCATCAATTCCGTCGGCCCGTCTGTCGGTCTGTCTGTCTGTCTGTCAGTTCGCGGCATTGAACTAACCCGATTGACTTCAAATTTTGACAGTCATATGGGGATGATCTGGTAATATTTTGATAAACATCGAGTATGGCAAAAACAAAATGGCGTCCTAATGAAATGTTAATAAAAATATTATGAAAAAGCTACTTGTCGAATAAACATCAATTATAATGTTGGAATCAGGTAATAAAATTTTGGTACGAATCTAAAATGGCGACACAAAATAAAAAACTAGAAACTACTTAATGATTGCAAATTGTGTGCCATAACTAATTGTGGTATAGTGCTTAACTAGTAAAACTAGTTACTAATTCAAGATGGCAGAACAAAATTGCGGCCGAATAAAAGTTTTGTAATCGTGAAAAATTCCCCTTAACGTCCCTAGGTGCCAAAAAACATGTTTTATCAAATCCGTCGGTTCGTCTGTAGATCTGTCTGTCAGTTCGCGACATAGCCTAAATACTACTTACTCGATTGACTTTAAATTTTGACCAAAAATTAAGGGCCATATGAAGGTGACCTGGTAATATTTTGGTAAAAATCCAATATGGCTGACCAATGTTAAAAAAAATTGTTAGAGTGGTGTATTATTTGGAGTTAAGATCCTTTTTTTAAATTATCGACGTTTCGGAACCTAATTTATGCATCCTCGGGACACACATATAGATCCTATATCCTGCAGGAAACCTATATTATCAGTCTTTACGTTCTGCGTAGGTCCGCAGATATTATTTCCTAGATATTAAGTTTCTAAATGGTTTTCGTTAACAAACCTCTTGTTGTTATGTTACAGTGGTGTATTATTTGGGGTTAGAGTCCAGTAAAAAACCAAATGTCTATTTTTAAGTAGTCGACGTTTGGCAACTTTATTGTTGCCCCCTTAGGACACATATAGTTACTATATCCTGGGTCTCTGAAACCAGTTAGAAACTTAATATCTGAGAAGTATCTGCGGACCAGCCGAGTAGGTAAAGACTGATAATATGGGTTTCAATTTAAGGCAGCGAAACAAAATGGCGGCCTAATACATTTTTTAAAAAATCAATGTAAAAAAATCTTGTTCAATTGATCTTGCAGAAAAATTAGATGTGAAAATGGCATAAACTGGTACGAATTCAATATGACGTAGCAAAATGGCGGTATGTGTCAATGTAAAAACTACTTGTTAAATTTATTTTATTATGCCCAAAGTGTGGCATAGGTAGGAAGAAAATAGTAAAGTATTGGTAGGAATCCAATATGATGGAACAAACAAAAATGAAAAGACAGTATGTGTAACATGTATTTACTGTGACTATGTCCTGAACTAAATTGGGTCACACTTCACTATTCCTAACAAATGGAAAAAAAATCATAACGAGGGAAGTTCCGGGTAAAGAAATTTACTGATTTTTTTTATGTTAGATCTGTTGAAATGAGAATTTGATGACCATTAAAATGAGGTATCACATAAAGTTTAATCCCATTTAATTTAAGGGTTGAGGTGACGAATATGCATAAAAGACTTCTTCGAGATCAAAATCAACGGGTTGCAACATTTTCTTCATCGAGCAATAACAATGAGAAATTGGTGTCTTTTCTTTTCATTGTTTTTATCTTATTTTCTTAAAAACGGCTGCTTCAAATTTACAAAACTAAGATGCGTTGAAAAAATAATTTAAATTTCTATTTAATATTTTGGGCTCGGAGCTCACCCCTGCGAGGGGGTTGTAGTGACAAGGCTGGTGATATGCTCAAATCGCGGGAAATAAAATTCAACGGGCCGAGCAATTTTTTTTTAAATGAATGGTATATGAAATATCGGCCTTGTTTCGTTTTGATTAGCCCACCCTGTGTTTTTAATATTTCGTAAAATATAATATAAAAATCTGTTTCAGTACATATTCAGAGCAAAAATCCGCCAACTTTTGTTATTAAAGAAACGGGAAAAATGTGCAACGCAAAGACGACGCTACAAAGTCGCGACAAAGAATTTTCTTTTTACGTATAGCGTCGTCTTATGTCACAATTTTAATTTCAAAATATCTTCCGCCTTAGAACGTCCGTGCCTTATTAGTTTTAAAATTAGTCTTCCAAGTTACGTGGCGTGGGTTCCCGGCCCCTGACAAAGAACGTGGGATATTAGCTGACAAGAGTAGTATTACAACTTTTAAACCGCTTCCCAATTAGTTGGGATATGACTCCGGCTCATGTGGTTTTTCCACTTCGAAACTATGCATCTATTACGGAAAGTTGGGATAGCATTCGGAACGGTCCTAGTGTCGGAAGTTGGAATAACATTTTTTGGTAACGCGACGGGAGAAAGGATTTTCTCGACTAGAATTGGGAGTAATGTTTGCAAGCCCTCGGGATATAAACTGTCGTAGACGAATTATATAAAGTTGGCAACTGAGATTTTTTATTTCAATGTTCCTTTTGGCAGTATTTTTATTTTGGGGCATTACTTTAAAAGAATGGGGTACCCAAACTTCGATTTTAAATATTTAATTGCACAAAAGGAAAACAATGTCTCGGTCTCAGTCGAGTGGTTTAATATAGTGAAAAGCTACGATTACACGTGTTTCGCCAAACAAACAGGCATTATCAGATCTAAAATGCTTTAAGAACCTAATAGTAACGTATTTAATAAATTAAGAATTAAAGAGCCTACCTTAAATTCTGGCACTCACGTGCACCACTCAAGAAATCCTTCAGTCTGTCACTCTGTGTATAACATAAGGGAGCACTGTAATTCGATGTATATGTTCAGGGATAACAAACATTCATTTTTTTAGTTACAAGCTCAAGTTTGTAAAAAATACTTTGAAAATAACTAACGGATTTCTTACTGACCAGTTAGAATGAAACTTGGCAATAAAGTTGCTTAGATTTTGTTTGGTCCTAATATTGGTTTCCATCTGCTATTCGATAAAAGAATACTATAATAATTTTGGTTATCTACATTTTATTTGTTGTGATTATAAAGACATCCGTTATTAGTAACGTTAATAACAAATAAACCAACCATTACACAAACAAGGCTATATTAGATAATAAGAGAAATCGAATAATACTGTACAAAAATTTAATGTAGGCGAGGTAACTGGCTATTCACATATGAGATGTAAAGAAAAATAATTAAAACTTAAATAACAATACGACAATAAAGATACAATACATTGTAGACGAGGTTCGGAGATTTTTCCACACTATTTTTTCAGGGCTGCTTTCAAAAACAAGATGAAGTGGTACATACGAAGTTGCAAACAAACTCTTGCATTGTTGGATCTTGGAAATATTGCTTGTATTCTGAATGACCACTACTACCGTTAAGTCCTCATTTAACTAACAAAATCAAATTTTGGTCTAGGTTATTTGAAGTAGAGTCAATCACCTCTTTTTGTGACGTCAATATTCTGCTTGCTGTGTGATCTAATCAGTTCTGCAACTCTACCTCAGCAGATCATTCGGTAATTTTAATATAATCTTGACTGGGTAGCACTCTTTCTTTGACTTCAAAACATGTTGTCTATTTTGGAATTGATAAAATGTTTTAATAATATATATTGATGTCGAGTAAGCTGAGCTTCGACAAGAAAGGGTACGATTTCATCCTGATTAACTTTGTTGTGATTATTGTTGATGGAAGGCCTTCGTAACATATTATCCATGGACTCGATTACGGAAATGTGTGAAAGTTTTCTCTTTTCAACACTCAACAAAATTTTTCTTTGGTCTTCCTCGTGCATATGGTTTGTTGACTTGTGTTGATTTGGATGCCTGTACGTTAACCAAAATTTCATCGTTTTTTACTAACCAATTAGAATTTGTTTTTAGATAAAAAATTTGTTACGCTTGGCTTTTGTCCAGTTTTCTGTTATTTTTTTGAATAAATAAAAAAATTTCTTTTCCATATCGGCACAATTCAAATTTTTAGCGTTGGGTAACTGTTCTAATAAATGAATAAATATTTGCTTTGATTTTGTCGTAACAGACTCAGCTTTTGTCGAACATATTTCAAAAATACCCATTCTATCGAATGAACATCGATATGATGTACCTGAAAAGAGCGGGATTTCTAAGCCTTATTTTGCAATGTATGAGTTACTACAGATCATGATTAAAAAAGGAGTAGCAAAAACTGCAAATTAATAATAATTGTCCTAAAAAAACAATTCAAGGCATATAACTACTTGACAGTATAGAAAAACGCTCAATTTTTCGATAAGTTTTTATTATTAACGTAAAAGCTCTATAAAGTAACTATTTCTAAAACTCAAAGTTAATAAACTCACTTTGTTTTGCCATATTCATATCGAAAAACTTGTCACCAAAGCCACTTTATAGCAAATTGTCAAAAAATGTTAAATAAGCAGCGTCCGCGCAGCGCCAACTTTATTAGGTTGTAAATTCCTTTATCGGGGCAAACATAATAAGGTCAATCTTAGGAGTAATTTTATTAATAAATACATGGTTTTAGAGGCATCAGTATTGTATTATTATGAATTTGGATTATTGGTAATTTAAAAACAATGGTTGTTAAAAAAGTGTATCTTATTAATTTTAATGAATTTTGTCCCTTTGTGGAGACCAGTGGGGGGCTTCGACTATTGTACCCAAGCCAGACCTATTTTTACTTGTTTAAGTTATAATTTTCTAAAATTGTCAATTTAATAGTGGATTTTTTAATAGAATATTAGAGTAGTATTACATGTTTTAAGCCGCTTCCCAATTAGTTAGAATATTAATCCGGCTCATGTGGTTTTTCCACTTATAAACTATGCGTCTATTACGGAAAATTGGGATAGCATTCAAAACGCTCCTAATTTCGGAAGCTGAAATAACATTTTTTGATGACGCTGCGGGACAACGGATTTTCTCGACTCGATATGAGAGTAATGTTTGCACACCCTTAGGATATAAACTGTCGTAGACGCATTACATAAATACGATACCCTAACTTGATGTAATCTGATAACCATTGCTATTTTATTTATGTGTGTATTAGACTGGGTGAATAAAATATGTATTATTATTATTATTATTATTAATATCGAAATTGAACAAATATTAGGTTCCAAGCCCATCGCGGAGGCATGCATCAAAAGGTGTGGGCTTGTTTCTATTAGTTCTATATGTTGTCCTATACGCATTTGTTCACTATGCGGCAAGTACTGAGCAGAACTGCCTTCTGGATGTAGATGAAGATGTTAGTAATAATAATAATAATAGTGTTTTATTTGTAGTACAGTGTACAATGTTACAGTACGTATAATTGTTACAGAGTAGAAACATAATACTACAAAAAGAAGCTAAAAAGCAGTGAAACTGATATGAGTTGTGGCTCCGCAGTGCAAAAATAGCAACTAATATAGTTCTGTAAATAATTAATAATAATAAAAAGAAAAAAATTAACATATAGAAAATTCCATATTCCTACTTACTAGGTTAGTAGTTATACTAATTAAAAATACTTGGAGAGAGTAATGGGAGATACATGAATATATAGCAGATTTATATACAAAATAATTAAATTTAAGTTATACAATCAACTAAAAATGAAAGATATTATAGAGGCCTAGGATTCCGCAATTAAAACACCCCGGTAACGTCTTCGAAATCCTGGCAATCTGAATTATTTGAGTGTTGATGGAATTTTGTTATAAATTATATAAATATTAAAAGTAAAACATCTGTCATAAAGAGCGGTCTTAGATTAAGGGTATGAACGTCTGAACAAAATGATATTTTATTGCAAAGATACGGAAGATGTTTAAATAATATTACAGCATGATACAAAGACGCTGCATGCAATCGCCTTCGAGAGTCCATACTAAGCCATTTTGCTGCGGTAAGTTTATGAGAAACGGTTCAAATTTCCTGATTCCACATATAAATCTTAAACAAGACTTTTGTACCCTTTTAATTAACTTTGCATCTCTTTTAGTAAGGCAAGGTCCGTACACCACATCGCAACAATTGAAATGACTAAGAACTAGTGCATCTGGAAGTTTTATTTTTAAACTTTCTGGTAAAACATGTCGGTGAGGAAGCAACATTTTTAAATTAGCGTACGCCCTCCCCATACGTTTAGCAACATGAGAAGACCAGACCCAAGTTTCGAGCAGTATTACTGCATTGTAAATCGATATTATTTATTGAAATTTTAATTTTGTTTCTACCAAAAACAAGAATCTGTGACTTAGCTGGATTAACAGACAACTGATGCTGGCCCGAAAACTCCACCAATCTTTCCAGATCTTCACCAAGGGCCATAATTGCATTACGCAGCTGAGATGGAAAGAACGAATAGGGTAGTTGACTATCATAGGCTTATAAATACGATGAGCAATATTTCAAACAAATGGTAA
This sequence comes from Kuschelorhynchus macadamiae, assembly GCA_030620095.1. NCBI lineage: Eukaryota > Metazoa > Arthropoda > Insecta > Coleoptera > Curculionidae > Kuschelorhynchus > Kuschelorhynchus macadamiae. Next base: position 1,390,141 of record JAUTXW010000036.1, read on the forward strand.
TATTAAAGCTATATATGCAAAAAAGGAGGGGTCCAAGGACAGATCCATGGGGTACCCCACAATATATTCTTCCCATGTCGGAATTTCCCGCAGTGGTCTCTACAAACTGTTGGCGGTCTGATAAATAACTTTTAATTGACTTTATGGAGTTTTCCGAGAGACCTGCGTGACGCAAAATGGCGTATAAGATATCATGATTTATTTTATCAAAAGCCTTTGAAGAATCTAGAAGTACAAGAACAGAACACTTGCCAGAATCAATCTTCCTAATAATATCGTCAACAACATCAAGCAGTCATGTGGCGCAGCTATAACCCTGTCTAAATCCATCACTGTCTCTATGGCAAAATGTTAAAGGTATCAATATGTTCTCTATTTTGGTATGCAGTCTTGTGATCTTGGAACTAATCCAGTTGATGGTACGATGAACCTTATTTATTCGTCACATCTGCTGTATCTCGATGGCCAGCTCCACATATTTGGCCTTTTTCTCTTGATATTTATCCAACACGTTGTGATTGTTGGGTACAGCGACATCTACCAAATAAACTGTCTTAGTTTCCTTATTTAACAGTACCACATTAGGTCGATTATTCGTCACCCGCCTGTCGATGATAATTGCCCGGTCGTAGTACAGTTTAAAGGCATTATTTTCAAGCACTCGACTTGGTTGGGATGTATAATAAAGAACAAAGGTGAACAGGATCGTATTTATTGTCAAGCTTCTGGTGTATGATGTTACATACCTGGTTATGTCGCTGGAGGTAGTCCGTGTTTGCTACGAAAGTGCAGCCAGATGTTATAAGCTGTATAGCCTTGATGTCTCGCTACATTTTCGACACTTATCGGATTCAACGGACCGGTCTTTGATTATGAATTTCGTGTCTTATTAACTTGATGCTGTATTGCCATTACAAATCCTTCTGTCTCTGGGCATAGTTGTCCATCCTTCAGCCACCTGTTGGATGCTTCCTTATCTATGTGTGACTGATTCAAGTCATTGTGATGTTGGCCCTTTAAGACCACTGTTCCTGTCTGACTTGTAGTTGGTCATCATTAGGTGTTAATTGCTGTAATGAAATTTTCGGCGTTCAGTTCTGTCTTTACAAAAGCTCGCACCTTGAACGTACTGATTTCAGCATGGTCTTTCCTTGCTTATCCTGGAGCAGTCTAGCTTCTTGGAATCATAGGTATTTGTAAGTATCTCCTTGGTTCATCGCTTGAAGTATTTCTCCATTGAGTAGGTCTACATCACCATTAATTACTTTGCCTTTTTCGATGTAAAGACTTTACATTTTTCCATTCCAAATTTTATATGGATGTCATATGTCGCGTCATCCATATACAGAAGGTGGGATATGGTTCTGGAATTGTCTCTATTGGCTTTGGATGTCGAAGCCATGTCCTGTATTGTTGAGCAACGTGGAGAGGAGAATCAAACTGGACTTAGCGAGTTTCCTTGGTAAATTCCCCTATTGATGTGTATCTTATTGGTGGTAAGAAATTGATCGTCACTATAGGTCCTTAGGTTCGTTCTCCACTGGTGCTTGATAGTTATCAGGAAATTGATGATTATAATTATTATTTTACTATTCTAATAAATGTACAGAATTGCCTAAAAATAGGTCCGACAAGGAGAACAGATATTTTTCTTTGTCACACTTACTTGCAGTACATGTTTATTTCCACTAATCATTGCAACAAAACATATATGATTTTATGAATGAAACAGTACGAGATGTAAGGTCTCTCCTTTATTATGTGTTTTGTACGACCTATACATAAATATTCCACCGAAAATTACTAATAAGAATTCAAACACAAACATTTAGACCAGGCGTATGCTAAAATCTAGAACAAAATCAAAGACGGATTGTCCGTACTTATCACGAATTAGCGAAACTAAGGTAGAATAATGGGTTCAGGGCGACAAAAATGACCCAGGATTTCAACGGATGAGTGACAGTGTAAGCCTCCAAATCATCGCAGCTTAATTCAGTTGAACATAATAGTTAGGACGGAGATGATCATAACCAAACGTATAATGAACCGAAACGCTGAAGGTGCTGTTAATCTTCTCTTAGAATACTTTCAGCAACAGAAATCTGCTGACTTGACATTTTAAACATACCCAAAATAGAGCAGTCTGTTTTTCTTTATTACGTGTAATCGTATCCTCCGCATAAAATCCGGAAGATGAATTAGATAGACCTATGATATTTTCATATGAAAGAAGAGGATAAACATATAAATACCAGCAGTTCACTTCAAAGTCTGATTGGCAAGTCAGTGACAAAATGAGTAATAGAAAACAATTTTCGGGATTTTTGCATCCACAAGCGAAAAAAATGGTATTAAATCTACTAAAATATTACGAAAATGAAAATTTACCGGCCAATATCCAGGAGACAGTAGCAAAAGCTCTGGGAATTGGTATAAGGACTGTGCAGAAAATTGCGCATGAAAAAAAGCATAATTTACTACCGAAGAAGATTAAGAAATGTACACGAAAAAAGCCAAAAAGCAGAAGACTTAAGTGACAATGTAAAAATGGATGTTCGTAATGCAATTTACTATTTATACACATCAAAAACTAACATAACCCTTCAAGTTTTAAAAGAAGCTTTAAAAAATCGAGGCATATTGGAAATTGGACTAAAATCGTTGTCAGAATTAATAAAAATTTTGGGTTTTCGATATAAAAAGGACTGTAATCGAAGTTTTTTATGCGGGTTGCCACATATAGCAAGTCAGCGTATCCAGTTTTTAAAGAAATACACGGAAAATGTTAATTCAAAGTTTAGAAAAGTAGTATTTTTAGACGAGGCTTGGATATTTTCTAATGGAAGTGGTTCGAAATCTTGGCAGGACGAGTCTGTAAAAAGTGTCAAGAGAAAAAAGGGATTTGGGACGGAAAAACGGTTCATCATTTTTCATGCAGGTTCTTCAATAGGATTTCTCCCAGGTGCAAGTTTACTGTTTTCTTCAACATGCAAAAGTATGGACTACCATGATAATATGAACTGTGAACTGTTGAAAAGTGGTTAAAAGAACAACTGATTCCAAATTTAGATGGGAAATGGACATGAGGCGGCAGTCGTCGCCATACCATTGCCAGTTTAACGCAATAGAATTAATATGGGCTGGGGCAAAATCATATTACGAAAAACACGGTTGAATCAGATGAAGTGCAAATTGTTTGGCAAGATTCATTAAATTATATTACGCCGGAGTACTGGAAGAAATCTGTGAAACATAAGATTTGCATGTTTAACGCCTTGCATAAATTCTATAAGATCCGGAGATCGTGGTGGCCATCAAACTACCAAAAACTAAAAATTCCAATCTACCCTCAGAATTCTGGTAATTCTGAGGTGCAGATGATGAACAAGTTTGTATTTGTAAGTTTTGAATTTGTTTTTTTTTGTAATTCTTTCACTCCGGTTTTGGGTATCCACGTCTCTTCGTCTGTTCTTCTGCACGAGATTTCAGGAGTTGGTTGAACAAGAACTAAAACGTTGACTCCTGATTCCTCGTTCTCTTTGTTGTAACTTGGAGTCGAAGTTGTATTTATCGAAATATTTTTTTGTCGGGTTGTCTTCTGTCGAGATATCTATGACAAAATTAGAGGAACAATAAATTCGAAAATGCAAGATGAAGAATAACTGACCTGTTCAGATACAGCTCCACTGCTTGATCGGCGTTTTCGTTAGACAATATGAAGCAGGTATTCATATCATATTTCTCAAAATATTAAAATTTTTGGTTCTGACAAACAAGTCAAATAATAATAACAACAATAAAGAACATTAACAAATATGAATAATCAATAGCTAAATATGGGAAACATTTTTAACAACAATAATGCCAACAATTATAGTATTGACGCGATAATTCTGTTCTTTGGGTTTCCATGGGTACCCGCGGTCACGGCCGCCTATGAATAATGAAAAAATGGCGTTATTTATGAAAATCAATATAAGCTACATAATATTTTGGAAGCTTTCAGAGAGCTTAATATCGAGAGAAAAATATATGGTGTGTCCCATTTCAAAGAAATGCAAGGTAGGTCAATATATCTAAAACTGTGACTCACGGAAAAAGATATAAGTATGCAAATGGATTCTACGTGAAAATATCTATAAAGTTCCATTTAAGCTTTTCTAAAATATTTCACAATAGCCGAAATACATGCGGCATCTGAAAACGGTACATTTTCAAAATCACCCTGTAGGACAGAAACTATGGCGGCTAGAGCAATAAGCTATAAGCGAAAAACCCCGTAAAACTTATGAAAATGGGACACCCTGTATATATCTCTTTATACATACTTTTTCATTTCTTTTCTTAAAATAAATTATTTAAAAATACTGAGAGGTAGGTACCTTGCTTTGCAGTCATAACAAAGTAAACAACAATATGCGAGTTTAGGTTTTTATGCATAATGCTGCTTACGTGGTTTTTCCACTTTTAAGCTATGCATCTATTACGGAAAGTTAGGATAACATTCAGATCGACCCCAGTGTCGGAAGTTGGAATAAAATTTTTTGGAGACGCGGCGCGGCGGGAGAACGGATTTTCTCGACTAGAATTGAAAGTAATGTGTGCAAGCCCTGGGGATATAAACTGTCGTAGACGGATAGTTATAAAGTTGCCAACTGGGAATTTTTAACTTTTTTTATTTTAATGGCATCTTTGGCACTATTCTTAATATGTAGAATTTATCCAGGCAGCATTTTACTTTATTATTAGATGCACAAAAATGCTACACCTATAGTCTCGTAGTAATAAAACCTCATTAGGTATGCAAAAGGACTACAGGGTGACCCATCAATAATTTATGATACGTCCATAGTTTGGCATTGATCTCATTCTTCATTCTTTTCATCAAATGCGGGTAGTACCACCCGGTTTTGGGTTTATTTATGCGTTTTGCCTATTGTCATCCGTTCATAAATACTGAAAATGTTACGCCAAAGGTGTGCGTTTGGATACTTGTAGAAATAATTTAAATTTAACGAAATAAAAATTATATATAATATGTACATAATATATATAGATAAAATAATAATTATTATATATTATTATACAACAATTAAATTATAATAGGTTATATTCTTCGTCATCTGAGGAACTGTCAGTATCTCTTGACATATAATTAAAGAGTTGACCATCTGATCGATCAGGTTGTCAATATCCCACATTTTCTCCTCGTGTTTATTCACATGCTGGACTGCTTTTTGCCAGGTCTCTGGTTTCACTTCCTTAATGGCTTGATCAAAGAATAGCTTAACATCTTTCATTTTAACTGTCGTGTTTTGTCCTTCTACGACTCCTTTCACTTGCGCTCATATAAGTTCCATACGATTTAGTTCGCAATGATATGACGGGTAAGCGCAGCACAGTTACATTATATTTTTCTAGTATATTTTTCACCGCATATTTCATAAAAAGATTTTTGTGTAAATTTGCTATGACTACTAATTTTTTCTTTATCAAATGGGGTTCAAACTCAGTACCTCTGGTAGTTAGCCAGTCAATAATTTCCGGTTGGTGTCTTCTCTATGCCCCCGAACCACTACCGAATCAGCCGGAAGGTATTTTATCATTTCACCAAAATAGTCTCCGAAAACATCCGAAGTCTTATTAGTCTCTTCCCTTTTCCCGAAGGCATTTTAATACACTGGCACTAGTTATATTTTTGTCTTGCCACATTTTTTTATACTATACAACCTTCATTGATCCACGTCCCCCCCCCCCCTCCCTGCGGTACTGCTTTATACTTCTCAGGTTCTTGTATCATCGATTACATGGCGTCTGATTTTTCTCCATCAGAGGTGCAATCACAGGTCTATAATTCAGGTCTTTCCGATCACGAGGCGGTAATTTCCAGGTTTAGTTTATCTATTAGGCTCTTACCAAGATCTCGCCATCGGGGCAGAATTTTCTCGGCCGCAAATTTCTCAGTATTTCATAATATTTGCTTTAACACCGATTGGAATTTTGAATCTGATAATGTCAACACAAACTTCAGAACTTTTTTAAATAAAACTTTAAGTGCTTTTAACAAGGCCTTCCCGCTTAAGAATATCAAACCTAAGCGGCATAAACCGTGGACCACGAAAGGAATACGAATTTCTGCTAAAAATATGCGCTCGCTCTCATATATAAAAAAATTCACCGACTCCTTTCTTATTCTCGACTATATCTCTAACTATAGGAGGATCTACACTACTCTTATTAAGTCAGCAAAAAAATTACACTACCGAAAACGTCTAACAAACTCTAATAACGTTTCAAAAGAAACCTGGTCCATCATCAATAACCTCAGAAACAAATCAAACCCTGTGACTCAGATCTTGCCAGGGGCTAATGATCTAAATGATTATTTTAAAAAATTTAGCTGATAGCTTTTTCTTAAGTCCCGTTAGCAACACTGAACTATTGAAGGTAATAAATACTATCAAAAGTAAATCTTCGTGTAGCACTGATGGCCTATCAATTAGAATATTCCTGAACTTGCCACTCCCAGTCATAGAGGCCCTTACAACATTAATAAATGAGTCCTTTATAAAAGGTGTATTCCCTGATTGCCTAAAAACAGCTATAATTATTCCACTTCATAAAGGCGGCGAAAAAACTAACTCTTGCAATTATCGCCCAATTGCACTACTACCAGTGCTATCAAAAATCATCGAAAGGCTACTGAAGAATCGTCTTATGCCATTTGAATCCCACCTCCGCTATGGCCTTCCCTTTTGGGGCTGCTGTACCACCGAGCAATTTCGTAGTATTTTTATGCTTCAAAGAGAGCCATTCGTTATTTGTTTGGTCTAAATAATAGAGTTCACTGTATTTCAAAAAACATGAAATATTAACACTTCCTGCATTATTTATTTTGGAAACGATATGTTTGCTGAGAAAACATATAACACCCTCCCAGAAAGGCCACAACATGTATACCCTACCAGAAACTCTAGGCATGATATACATCTTCCCATTCCTTCCTCAGAATTAATAAAAAAATCAATTATTTACAACGCCATAAAACTTTACAACAATCTGCCAGTACATTTAAAATCTATCCCTATGCTTGCACAATTTCGAAAAAACACCAAAGCATACCTCATTGAGAGACCATTTTACAGCGTTAATGATTTTTACAGCGAGTAAGTCTCTTTAAATTGTCACTAAATTCGCTTGTTTACTTAAATCTTTTGTGAGTCATGTCCTAACTCGTAGCATAGAATTTTGAAAATCATCATATAGAGAAAAGAACTGTCGAACATTCACTTAAAACTTAATTATTTTTGTTAGGTATTGGATTAAAAACAAAATTTAATTCTTTTTTGTATACTACATTCTACACTAGTTCATTATACCTTCTGTTTAACATCACAATTATTTGTATAACTATAATAACATAGAGTTTAAGGTCGCATAGTTGCAATTTTGATTTCAATGTCATCGAAATTATTCACCTCGTACATGTGTGTTTGTTTACTTTTATAAGGTTATTAGGATTCATTAACTGTTTTGCGGCAATGTTATGTTATATTCTAACGTGTGTTTTACGATTTGGTAAATTGATAATTTACATTTTTAAAAAGCATTGACCTATCGAAATTCTTTTCGATTAATGTTTTGATATTATTTTAGGTATATTTTGCTTTGTCCATAAAATTGTAAAATTTTTCTGCGGCAATAAAGCATACTTTTGTTTGTTTGTTTGTTTGTAGGTATTTTCGTCGCCAGCAAACTATTTCATCGCTTTCCAGTAAAGTGCTTTTCAGTTATTCTTTTCCCAGGCAAAATCCACATTTTTTAAAGTTCTTCATAAGAGTTTTCTAGTTATCAAAGGAACACTGTCATCTTGGCCAAGTTCCATCAAAATTTTATCTAGAGTGGATATTTCTTTTTTTAAATAAAACGAGTGAAGTTATGCATTTGGTGCCTTCATCAAGGACATTTGTTGGTCTTCCTGGAATTTTCTTGAAAGGTTCCACTTGACCTGCTACCTTTCTCTCCCGTGATAATTTGGAAAGAGCGGACTTTCCCATTCCACTCATTCGGAAACTAGGTTAATCGTGTTTTATGCAATCGTGTACATTTAAAATAATAACTTTTTCGCTCACTGATAGTGGATAATTATTAGAACATCTTTTCGTTGGAGTGAATGTAGCCATTTTATTAATATTCTTATAATACTGTTAACAGTTTGGCTTAACAGCAAATACTAACATGTTTAAAACATAGTTGAGAAGTATTTATAATCTGTGTTTTGTTACCTGCCTCATTAAGTACTGGTCTGTTATGTATGCAATGAGTAATAAATGTAATGTATAAATTAATAAAACCTCATTAGATATGCAAAAGGACAGACTAAACAAGGTTTACCTACACCTACGGACGATCCCGAAATTCAGCCTAACTGGAAGGAATTTTATTACTCTAAACATTTCTGAAACAGAATATAACTATCGATTTTAAATATTTTAGTCTTTAGAACCTTGTAATAACTAAAAGGTAATATTAAATACAGATAATAAAGGCCCCATCTACAGTTACTTATTATTATTATTATTAAACGGTCGGTTGCTAAAATCAAAAACAGGAATAGAACCAATTATAATAAATTTTGACATAACAGTAATGGTATATAATTTAAAGTACATAATGTCTTGCTAAACTGCTGAAATAATGGTAACAGTTTAGTCGGTTAATCACCTTTTTTGTTTTAAGATCTTTTAAATTTTGTAACGTCAGCATGGGCGATTTGATGCGAAAGGTACTCGCTCCATTGTAACTCCGGCTTGTCAATCCGTCTAGAATAACTCTCTTTAACCAAAGAACCGAATCGCGCACTGTATAATAATAATAATAAAGATCTTTATTTGCACATTTCAAGTAAGATAGACTTAATATAAAAAACACTAAAACAAAATTGAACGTACAAAATGGCGAGTTTCAGTTTGGTAGGGCTTAGAGCCCAACCAACTGTTCAGCTAACCAACTAGGTTTTAAATAATAATTAATAATACCTTAAACCTAATGTCTAAAAGTACAATACTAGGAGTATTTTATAAAATTAATATAAAACTATTTAATTAATTTACGGAATATTCACGAGGGTAAAGTTTAAAAAGTAGAAGTAAAATGATTATTTTTTATAAAGTAAATAACTAATAACTTGTTCTGCATAAACTCACGAAATTTGCTCGGTGACACTTGAATGGTGTCCTCAGAAAGGTCGTTCAAATACTTTGCAATGAGGTAGAAATACGAACGTTCGAACAAGGCTGAATGGTGTGCTGGGATGGTAAATCTAATATTTACATTGTGAACGTCTGTTCTAAATCGAATTTTGTTGTAGAGATAAGGAGGAGATTTTTCGGTAAGAATCTTGTGATATAGGCACACCATATGAAGGTAGCACCGCTGAACCATCTTGAGCCAACCAAATTCTACAAATGCATGTCCAATATGATCGTATTTTCTGATTCCAGAGATTAAACGCACACAAGAATTTTGTAATTTCTGTATGCGCCCAGCCACTTACGAAGAAATACACGGTCCGTACACTGTATCACAGAAATTAAGTTGGGACAGGACAAAAGCTTCACATAATGCTGTTTTCAATTGTTTGTTTAAAACGCGTCGGTGTTGAAATATCTTTTAAGTTCATATAAGCTATCTGAAGGCGCTTGTTAATATCCTCTGAAAATTAATAGCAGAAATGGCTTACGGCCTCGAGAAAATCCGTCACTCTGTTTACAACATAAGGCGGCTTCGACCATTCTCCCCAAGCGGGGGATCATATATTTACCGACTAGAATTGAGGGTAATGTTTGGATATAAACCATCGTCGACGGACTATAGTTATACAACTGGAATTTTTTTATTTTAACGTTCTCTTTGGTGGTGGAATATTTCCGGATCTATATAAAATACAGATGATAATAAAGATACCACCCAAAATTACTAATAACAATACAGACACAAACATTCAGATCAGACCGTTGCTAAAAACCTAAATCGAGATCAAGGACTGGAAGAAACAGACAGCGGCCTGTCAAACTGTTGAAATACTGGTAACATTGTAATCCTTTCAACCATTTAACGTTTTCTTATTTAATCTAAATTTTTGTAACGTCAGCATTGGCGAATTGATGTGAAAGGTACTCGCTCTATTGTAATTTCGGTTTGCCAGTCCGTCTAGATTATCTCTGTCTAACTCAAGAACCGAACCGCATCAAGGAAGGCTGCCAGTTTATGACTCTGTTTACATTATAAGGGGGCTTCGACAAACCGCCCCGCGCCAGTCGTATATTTAAGCGGGTAATATTTTCCGAAATTAAAATTGATTTATTTAGGCATTTAACTGCAATGTGGCAAAAGTAGTCAGTTAATAGTGGATTAATTTAATGGGGTTTTAACTAACAAAATTAGTATAACAAGTTTTAAGCCGCTTCCTGCGGCTTGACTCTCCAGATATTTATCTACACTGTATTTCAAAAAAGAAAGCGCCTCTATTAGAAAATTATATTTCATATTAAACGAAGTACCTATCTGCCTATTCAATAGTTCAAGATGATATAAGTTATGACAGAACAAACAGGGCAATCCTAAACTATCCTCATAATTAAACTTCTCTCGGCAATTGAGTACAAGCACCAAAACATAAATCAGGCAAAGCAATGCCTAGAAGGCATCAGCGATGACAATTAATATTCATTATTCCATAACACAACGACAGCAACCCTTTAGCGATATACATTAAACTATTAAATGGTAATGCAAAGCGTTTATTAGGGCTCTCTGATTTGATATCTTTAAGGGAGAATAATTACAATAGCTTTTCCCTGAAACTATAAAACCCAGAACACGGCTATTTGACAGCCATCGAGAAGACAAATGCCTATTATAAATCGTTAACGAATTGCTTCTCGGAAAATACATATAACCTGATGTACAGAGTGTCTCATTTTCTTTATATTTGTGGAGTATATCCCATATCAGTAAAGATACAGAGATGCAGTTAGGAAATCATGGTTCTTGGGATTAGACCGTATCAAAATGGAATCACTTTCCGACGTTTCACCTTGGATTACACGCGGTATCTTCAGGGATCTTTACTTCACGAGATCGGAACACTGAGGAGAGGCCCAGGACGGCTATTTATAGTCGACCTGTGATTACCGAAGCGTGACTCGGTGTAACGATCGGTTTCCACGTATGATGTAGACTGAAGCCCGTATCTCTGTTAAAATTGTTAGGATGCTTATAAATTTCAATAGATTCTCTAATTTTTCGTTTATAGAATCCCGAAACCGATGCAAGAACTTTGGTTTCTTTTATATTTATGACATGTCCAGTAGAATGTTGTGGTTCAGATACACGAGATTGTAATGTATCAACACCGATGGCCTAAAAATTGTGCTTTATTTTACCCGATTTCTTGATCTACGACAAAAAATCGATTCTGTCCCAGGAGGTATGAATGCGCTAGCACTGTTCAAACCTTAGCAAACAAGTTCGTGAACAATACATTTAAAAAAAATTTAAAATCAACTCTTATTGGGTGGAGTCTTGTACCAGCCTCTAGAGGGAACATTTATTTGGCGTATTCAGTTATTTCGTCCACGGTTAACGGTATTATCTAAAACGGTTGATTTTTTATTGGGTAAAGAAATACTTAACGGAAATATGCTGAAATAAAATAAAAAATTAGTGTTTATTAAATAAATACTTTTTTTATTAACTAAAAGGTAATTTAAAGGCGTATTGCACTCAGAATAATTTTTATTTACGTGCACTTTATCTTGAATTTGAATAGACTTTAGATGCTTTGACTAGTGGTCGCATATTATAGCTAGTTACTGCGCTAGATATAGCTGGTTGGGTTGCTACGGTTTACATAACGCCATAGGCATCGTAAACAGGCAGTTATGCATTAGTCAGTGACATCTGATGCAATGAAATACGGTAAATCTTTAGTTTATAACGGGTACAATCATTCTTTTAATTATTGTTTTTTTTTTAAATTTAATATTGATTACGGATTAAAAATACATGCCACTTTTATCTCTCTACATTCAGAGCTAAGGTAACAATAAGTAAAAACGAGATTACGATAGTGTTGGTAAAAATTATCGAAAGCAAGAAAAATAGATATAGGGTTAGATTAAAAAAAAGTGTTTATATTCTGCGAAAGTTTACACAACTACTAGACTCTTGGCAACAGAATCCCCGTGTGTAGCAAATATTCTTCAGGCATCCTATATGTATAACCAAGTAATACGTCAGGTTGTCCCTGTGGGTGTGTGTATTAGTCGTGTGCGTGACCTTAGGTGTCTAGTCATACACACTTATTTTCGATCCTACTTTACTGTTATCATAACCTTGACGGCTATTTTTGATTAACAAACGTCCGCTAGTCCGATATATCCGGTGACGGATATATATATATGGTATAAATTGATGTGTAAAAATCTCATTTAAAAAAAATGTAGCTACTTAAAAGTTAGGGATACTAGACGTTTTTTTGGATAGCTGAAAAAAAATATTTTTGAGATCTTGGAAACGGTAAGAAATATGTGCTCGGCTAAATTATGGCAAAGTTGCACAATTCAATGTCCTATAACAGTTACGAAGTTGGAAAAGTCCGACTACTTTTAAAGACATCCGAAAAACGTCTTTTTCATTTTTATTTCTAGCTGAATTTAAAGATAAAAAAAATGTATCTTTATAGCTACTTTTTTCCTCTACAAGATGACACACTCAGATTTAAAATCTGACGTTATATCTTCGAGGTCTCATCATCAACTTCATTTTTACGGACCTGGATTTTTTATTTACTTTTTAAAAAGCGTCCGACCTCACAAAACTGGCAATGTATCACACTTAATGTTTGAACAGCAGATTTAAGCTTTTGCTATAAAATACAATGTGTTAGAGAGAGAGAGAAATTTGCAAACGAGGTTTTTAAATACCCTAAATGTATGAGTGCATTGCATCATTAATTTTGAGAGGTCAAGAGATTGTAAAAAACAATAAAAAATCCAGATCCGTATTTAAAAAATTAAGTTGATAATGAGACTTCTTAGAACAAACGTCAGATTTCAAATCTATGTCCACCAACTGGTAGATAAAGAAACGTTGGTATAAAGAAGTAAAATTTATTTTTTAATATCTCTTCAAATGCAGTATACAGATGATTTCCGGTTTGTTTACGGATGTCCTCGAAAATACTTAGAATTTTCCAATACAGGCACGTTTTTTCAGAAATAATCGGTAAAAATAGATACAAAATTGAAAATAAAAATATCAAAAAGCTCGAAAATCTATCCATTCCGGTAATGAGTATACAAAATTTCAACAACAGTTCAAACATTGACTAAATCAGTAACGAAAATGAGAATTTCAAAAGTGGATAATTTCTTCGGAAGAAGTTATTCAAATTTACGTCTATTAATCAAATAAAGACGGTTCAAAACACATAAAATAAAATATATTTAAAATACGATACTAGGATATTACTAATTTCAAAACTTCGATTTTTGTTTTAAAAAAAATATAATCAAACACTTACAGGCAAATGCCTTGAACCACGTTTATATTTTCTTCGATTGTTCAATTCTTAAATTCTCACTGAAAAACACAGTTTTCTTCTCACTACAAATCGTGAAAAGGACTCTTTAACGCGTAAATGCACAAATAAATCGAAGCGATAAAAATATCAGAGAAATAGTTGCACTATCACAACTGACATGTCAGATATCTCTGTAAATTTTATTATCATCCTAGGCCAAGGCATCTATCATTTCACGTCGTATATGCATCGGTACCTATCGATTTTTGATCGATATGTGCACTTTTTTCTTTAAATCGAATTTTTACCCACTTGCTGAGAGTTAGAGGAAAGTATTAGAGCTCTTTCGTGGCTAAATAAACGCGGGTTTGCAAATAATAATGGATTACCTTTCGCAGTAAGCGGCAAAATGAAGTTCAAGTTGGAATTTAAATTGTCAACTTTAAAAAGTTGTAGTTATTTAACCGTTAAAGTTATGTCACGGTCCACTTAATTGTAAAAAAACCCTATGGGCTTAGATATATTAGTTTCCTTGTAATACATCCTGTATGTATGTTAAAAAAAGCACCTTGGGAAATTTGGTGCAAACTTCACCTTGGTAGTGCACCCCTGTATATAATCCAGAACACTTCCTAAATAGTGCATTTTGTATAGCTTTTTAAGCACTTTCTTAGGCCGTAATTAGTTTTCTGACCACATGCCTAGTTTTTTTTATAAAAAAGAAAAATTTCAATTTTGCTTAAAAATTCCTATTTTCTCGCCATTTTTCCGACAGAGATTCAGTTAGGTTTTTGTTCCCCTAGATATTTCCTATGAAAAACGTCTTTTGGAAAATTTCGATATGACTCACCCGCTTTGAGATATAAGCGCCCCAAAACACCCTTTCAGATATAAATGTATTTATTTATAATCTGCGACTCTGGTACACTTTTGGCGACATAATCCCCGTGTATAGCAGATACTTTTGAGGTATCCTATATGTATAAACAAGAGAACTGTTTAATGACCCAAACACATCGATAATCTGCCATTTCCTTTATAAACAAAATGACAATTGATTTTTTTTAAGTGGACGGACTAGGAAGGTTTATCTATGTATCCAAAATTATTATCGGGTAATACCCCCCTGTAACTCTTATTCTTTTCTTTACAATGGGCTTAAACGCTGACCTGATTTCCGCCGATCAATTTTCTGAATCAACAAAGTGCGTAATTGCTTGAAGAATATGCTTATATTTTTAACATACCTCAGTTATGAAAAGTTAAGAGAACATTGGCATTTACATTTTTGTGTTGCTGTTGTGGCCTCTAACGGCTAATTTGGCTGATTTATCTACAAATATTTTTTCCTGAAGTTCTTGCACTATATCTTGAATTTGAATAGACTCTGGATGCTTCGAACTAGTCGTCGCATATCGCCTTAAAGCATCATAAACACGCAGTTATGTATTTTATACATTAGTTAGTGACACGTGATGCAATGAAAGAAGGTAAGTCTTTAGATTATAACGGGCACAGTAATTTTTTTAATTGTTGTTAATTGGCTTATGTATTAATAGGCACATATTTTTATTGTCATTATTGACATTCACTTGTCGTTATCAACCATTTTAAATTCAATATTGTTACGCATTAAAATTACAGTCCACTTTTTTTTCTCCAAATTCAGAGCTAGGGTGTTCATTCTGAACTCTTAACATTAAGTAAAACCGAGATTCAAGAGGCTACGATAGTGTTGGTAAAAATATTTGAAAGCAAGAAAAATACATGTAGGGTTACATTAAAAACACTGCGAAACTGGTACAGTTTTCGTGACATAATCCCAGTGTGTAGCAGATACTTTTGAGGCATCCCATATGTATAAACAAGAGAACTCTAATGACCCAAACACATCGATAATCTACCATTTCCTTTATAAACAAAATGTCAATTAATTTTTTAAGCGGACGGACCAGGAACCATTATTATAGGATAATACCCCCTGTAACTCTAAATATTCTTTTCTTTACAATGGGCTTAAACGCTGACCTGATTTCCGCCGACCAATTTTCCGTCACCGAGGGGATCGTATGTATCGTATTACAGTCGATATTTCGTGCAAAATTATGCCATTATACGCCGAATTTGAGATCCTCAATTGATACCGTGAATATTAATTGGCATGAGGAAGGCAGCAGACCAATTGTGTTCGAAGATTAAATAGAGGTCCTCTGAACCTAGGTCGATTCGACCTGAATTATGAATTCATTCCAGTCGCAATTTGCCACTTTATAGGATCTATTACTTGCTTGGACCAAACAATGAATTTGATAATTCCCTACAAGGCTGCTTATCTTACAGATATGACTGCAGTCGGTATAGGGTTTTTGTTGAGTTGTTGCAATAAACATTTGGTAATCGATGTTGTTTGGGAGTTTATAGTCCAGGAAAATTGTACACACAGTAGGCATTATTAGTGATATTTGCATATTGCCAAGTTTACCGTTTTTCAGTAATTGATAGGAACTTTTATTTTTTTAAATGTGATACCCTTTATTTTATTACATTTTTCGATTCTACTAATTATCTAATTATTCTAAAGATGTTTCCTAACATACATTTATGGCACAAAAATTTTCACTTACCGGATATTTATTTAATGATCAATAAAGTATACTGAATTTCGAATTCATCAAGGCGTTGGAGACCCTAAGAGTTGGAACAAGCTGGGGAGAATAATAGTAGAGGCCGACAGCAACAGTGGAGAAGGGCTGGGATTAAGATCTAAATATTTTGCGCCACGTAATTAATTATTACTCTACTTTATCAAATAAATTAATGAAGTACTAGGCGGATAATAATTACGAATTATCGCCCAGTGTTGCACAACTCTAGCGATTCCAAGCAACGAAAAACCAAAATATTATCATATACCAATGAGCTTACCTTCACAGAATACCAAATAATTAATTAAGATATGAGGGTCTCACTTGTAGGTAGGTAGCAGCAGTAAAACGCAAAATTTTGTTTGAAATCATATACTAATATCAAATAAGTTGTTCTTTTTGTTTTTTTTTTCAAAAGTTATTTCAAGTACAATAATAGTATATGTAGGTATGGTCCAAACGCGGGCCAACAGCGATACAGCTATAATATGTACTAAGCTTCTAATCTTAATTATTAAAATTACCTGCAGCTTAAGAGAAATCGATATTGTACACAAGAAAATGAATAATAAAAAAAATATAAATATGACAATGGTCAACAGTATGCAGGAATATATAAAAATATAGTACCACGGTCGATATTATGACGCCATAAATCGTGAGTGCAAAATCAAATACAAGTCAGTGAAATACATCAAAAATTATAAATAGAATCAAAACAAGTTATTAAAGGCCACTCGATAAGCCAGTCAGCTCAATAATAAGGTAAAAAGTTTAGTTTAAAATTAGTAAATAGATTTTGATTTTTAGTGAGAAAAATTAATTTAAATTTGAATTTGTAAATATGAAGAACAAATTAATAAATTGGCTAATTGACTGTATCGAGGAATTTAGCTTGCAAAAGATATAATAGTTGAAATTTTTAATTATTTGCTACGGTTACTTATCTGGACGTCCTCCAATAGCTGTGGCCGTTAGCTGTTCAGACCTTCAGGCGAAGAAATGTCACCTGGACTCAGGCGTATACAGGTGGGAGCAGCACCAGCTCCGATGCTGAAAGTGAGTCTCTTGCCTGGTCAGGCAAGTTGGCAATCTCAATAACTGATCCAAAGAAAAATCCAAATTCCAGGACTTGATCGTCGTCGTGACGGAAATCCCTTGGAATAATATCCAAACCAAAAAAAAAAACCCTAAAGAGAAAACATCCCTTAGCAAACATTAAACCATATCCAAATATAGCCCAAAATGTAAACAAAAACGCGCGTCCCGTAACAAGTTGTGGTGTAGTGTGGTTAGAACTCTTTAAATAAAATATGCAAATAAAATAATATTACCTCCTTCTGAGGGTTTTCTAACCAAAATGGAGTCTGGGTCTAGCAGTTGCCTAATGCTAAAAACGGAATCAACGAGTGGTTGTCGATGGTCTGGACAAGTGCAGTGGGCTTCTTACGAAGTCTTGACTCTAAATTTAAAGAAATAAAATGTCAACCCAGACCGAAGATGTTCAACAAAATGGCGTATGGTCATGGAAATGGCCACTAAGAACCATACACGGGCATTATCATATTATTAAATAATCAAATATACAAAAACTCACCGGAATCTGCTATTCCAGGTGCCAATATGGCAAGTCAGCAGGAGGATATCCTCTAAAGATGGTGGAACGAGGATTTTAGAGTGTGGCGGCCATTTTCACAATTCTCCCTCGTGGGTGCGAACTTTCTCTGTCCAAAAAAAACCCCAAAGTGCCCGAATAACAACTTTAGAACTTTCAAATCCAAACAGGAACTATTTCGCAAAAGATGCTCATCAATAAATCTCGTAAATACGATCAAGCCAGGCTCTACTTGAAAATTATGATGAAGGCATCAGAAAATGGACCGCGCACCACACTGCTGACTTGAGACTCACCAACAAGCAGGAACAAATTTTTGGAGCAACAGGTCCAAAATGTCTCGTCATGTTGCCACGATTCCACTCATAAAATCCTAGTTAAGACTTCAATTCTTTATCAATAAGCAACCAGTCATACTTAACACCAAAGGCACAGCAAATATCCATCAATTAAATATCCAAAGGTCAAATCCGAGAAATAGAAACAATATATAAAATTTATTGTTTCAGAGCCACAGTCAGGTAAAATGTCACATCCGATATAAAAATTCTGCAGTCACGGGATCGGAAACTTATTCATGATCCGGCAACTACGGTCACAGATTGCTGTTGTAACCACAGGAACCGGTCGATAAAACTAGAAATGACTAGAAATACGTCGGCATCACGGAGGGCAATATTACCGGAAAATTCAAACTTATCATAAAAAATCACTCACAAAACTATACTTGGGCATTCCAAAAGAACCCCAAATTACACCATTGTAAGCCCTCGAAAATAATAACAAAATCTAGACCTGCCATAATGCATCCGACTCATCTGAATAATTCTTTCCCAAAATTGACAATGTAGCGCCCTCTTTTGTAGGAACCTACGATACGACCAAATGCGCCTGATAGAATACTGCGATGTGTGCAGGAGACCGAGGAAACTGCCCCGACCGTCCACTTCCACCGCGGTACCTTTCCAAAATTAACGACAGAAAAATCGATAATCGAACCGTAACCAGGCTATTGATAAACGAGACCTGGAGATGTCGTGACACATCGATCAGTTGCGCGGACCTATACAGTGTAATTCTAATATACTTGTTTTATTTCAGTTCGCACTAACTGAATCCAAAATTCTGTTCTCTAAAAATCGAAACGGCAGAATCGCACAAGAATAATCATTAACATATTAAATCCATAGTGCATTAAAAGAAGTTTTCGTAGTTTTAAAAGACAAACGTGATAGGAAAGCAAAATTGTAAATTCAAAAATGATTAATATTTAGTAGTATTATTATCTAAAAATTTGTTTATTATATAATTATTTAAATAGTTTAATATTATTATTAGCATGCTATAAGTCCGAAATTATCACGTTACACATTTAATTCCTAAAGTCAACGGTTTTTGAGCAAAGGATCATTTTTAATTGTTCACCTGGACGGAAACCATTATTTAAATACCAGTTAAAGTTTGTGTTTGTGAAATAATGGATTTGTTAAGCGGAATTCTAATGATACTGGGCTGTGAGGACCGATGCAGAAGGTTGCAGCAAGTTTTGTGAAATATTTAATGATAAATATCCTAATCGAAATCCAATCGCAAAGTCTAGTGTGTGCATAATTTTGACAGAAATCAAATGCAAAAACATTTTTCGTTTAGATATTTCTTAAGATATATTTAATTTCCAAATTCAACGGTTTTTGAATAAAGGATCATTTTTTAAATACCTAATAAAAATATTAAGTACTAAATACCTAATCGAAATATTGATTGCAGCTAAAGAAAGTAAATTGCTTAAAGTATTGTCCATTTAAATCTTGACAGGGAGCTGAATAATGCGGAAAGACATTTAATACGTTAACAAGATTGTTAGTTTGTTCGATATTTTTTTATTCGTTTTTGATTCGGGTCTCATATCCTAGAGGTTTAACGGCTTAGTCTTGAAATCAAAATTCTTGAGTGAAACCGAGCTGCCCATTCAGTACAGTACTTCTCCCCTATTCACCTTCTAAAACACACGTTAATTTATTCCGGAACTTTATGAACGATGTATGGGGGCCACCATCCGCCAGCAACCAGATATTATTATTTGCTTTTTTCACTTTTTTTATGATGACATAAAAAAAAATAAAAAAATTGAAATAAAAAATTGGATACTACGTAGATTTTTAATAACAATTTTTCACTAGATCGCCAATTTGTTGAGCTGAGCTAATTTTTTTGTAAAACTCATGAAGCCGTAAACAAAATTTTCATAGCCTTCTTCGTTTATGAAATACATGGCGAAATAGAAAATTTTGCATTTTGGGACCCCCCTCGTATCTCGGTTATCCTTTATCTTAACGCAAAGGGAAAAATTGCTGCTTATGCAGTTTTTTACGCTGGATCCAGTGGCGTAGTCATATTTTTCGTTTGAGTTGTTATTTTTTAGATATGACCCAAAGTTGTGTTTTTTTAAATGGGATACCCTGTATATTTGTCCAGAAATTGATTTGTCCTTTTTAAAGCTTCTCAAAAATATATAATAGTATGGGTCTATTTTAATAAACAACAACAAAAATCCTAATTTTTATAATTATCATCTCAAATTTTGCAGTAGGCCATGCAAAACGATGCCGTTTTCTTTTTTTTTCTTGGAAGCAAATGACATTTCCCAATTTTGTACGCGTATATAAAATATAGCGGTAGTTTTTTGTATTTATTCAACGGTTTTTGAGCAAAGGATCATTTTTAAAACGGAAACCATTATTTAAATATTGTGTAAAAATATATTTGTATTATTATGGAAGAAAACCAAACTTTCGAACATTATGAAAAGTACGATATGTTAGCTTGTTTTATATTAAGTAATGAAAATGTTGAAGCGGCTTCTGAGATGTATTTTAACAGGTAAATAGTTAATTTTTAGGTATGTTGAAATACTGTTGCTTAATTTTTATTTAGATATCCAGAAAGGAGGCAACCTAATATATCCACTTTTATCGGATAAAAAAAGAATTTACTTAATCACGATATCATTTATCAAACCTCGTTTACGAAAACATATAATAAAGAAAATCGGGAGGCTGAGGAAATTAAGGTTTTGGCTAATGCAGAAGCTTACCCTACAAACTCTTGTAGGGCCAGTGAAAGGAGCATAGGGATTCCAAAAACTAGGGTTCAAGAAATTCTAAAAAAGCACAAATACCACCCATACATATTTAAGCTCGTGCAGCACTTACAGCCAGGGGATGCAGAGCGTCGGGTAGTCTTTTGCAATTGGTTTCGAGAAAGATGCGATATGGTTAGAGATTTTGAAAGGAAGGTTATATGGTCAGACGAAGCACATTTCAGTAATTCTGGTATACTCAATAGGCACAATAGTAGATTCTGGTCCCAGGAAAATCAACACCAAATATTTCTCAGAAGACAGCAGGGCGGGTTTGTTAAATGTGTCCTGCTTATATTAGGAACACATATAAAATTTTATATATTTGAGGGAAATCTAACAGCCAATCGCTATATAGAAATTTTAGAGGCAGCTATACCTGAATTACTTGACGATGTTCCTCTAGCGCAAATTAAAAAATTTATTTTCAAAAAACGGTGCTCCTGCACGCAATTTGGAATGACAAGATTTTTCTGGACAATAATTTTACCAATCAATGGAGCGGAACAATTTTTTATAAGATGGCCCCATAGGTCCCCAGATTTGTCGATTTTAGATTTCTTTCTATGGGGATATCTGGAAAATAGAATTTACAAAGACCACTATGATAATGTCCAAGATTTAGGAAATGTGATAAGAGAAAATTTTCGCTATTTACAAAAGCATCCCGTTATTTTGCTTAATTCCCTAAAACGAATACGAAAATTGTGCGAAGCATGCTAGAACAAAATGGAAATCAGTTTGAACAGTTCTCTTGATTTCCTTGGTTACTGTAGTTCTTATACGACAGTTGATTTTTACTGAAAGGCTTGTTACATAATAATTTATTACTGTTTTGTTCTTGTGTTACATAAATCTAGGTAGGTGGTACTTTTTTGGTGCGAAATATATCAATACATATTTTGATAAATAGATTTAATTACATATTTATTTTGATTTATTGTTAGGATGTAGATATTGTTAACGACTTTAAATAAAAGGCAGCATTGTTTTGCATGGCCTACTGCAAAATTTGGGATGATAATTATAAAAATTAGGATTTTTGTTGTTGTTTATTAAAATAGACCCATACTATTATATATTTTTGAGAAGCTTTTAAAAGGACAAATCAATTTCTGGACAAATATACAGGGTGTCCCATTTAAAAAAACACAACTATGGGTGATATCTAAAAAATAACAACTCAAATGAAAAATATGACTACGCGACTGGATCCAGCGTAAAAAACTGCATAAGCAGCAATTTTTGACTTTGCGTTAAGTTAAAGGATAACCGAGATACGAGGGGGGTCCCAAAATGCAAAATTTTCTATTTCGCCCTGTATCTCATAAACGAAGAAGGCTATGAAAATTTTGTTTACGGCTTCATGAGTTTCATAAAAAATTAGCTCAGGTTCGTGAGAACCGCAAGGTTCTATCTTTAAAAATAAGCGAGATACCCTGCCTTTGCAACCAAATACGGCCACCCTGTACATGTTGCTATAGGAACAAACCATAAAATAAGAAAATCATCTGAAATATAATATTAATTTGACATTTTATTTGGTAACTTCTGGAAACAAGAAAACCCATAAATCCACTAATAAAACCCAGACATGCCCACTGGAGTGAGTTATATAATATTATTTAAAGTCTGGTTTTTGCCCACCCTAAAAAACTATGACTTCATTTTTAACGAGTTATGGGTTTTTGTTTATTCTATAAGGCATTGTTGAAAGAGTGATTTTGCTAGTGAAGCCGCGAGACGAGACGAGATTAAGGCTTCATCTCGTCCCGCCTCGACCTGGTCAATCTCGGATTTAAATATAGTTTAAATAAATATATTTGCTGAAGACTAAATTTTAGCTATAAATGCTCACAGACTATCAGTGAACCGCCCGCACTTGTGCACTAATAAAATAATCGGAATTTCTTATGACAACATTATAACAGTGCTGACTGTAGACTTTCTGTCAAACATCTTGCTGAATGTGTACAAGTTTGAACTCTTCCGGGGCTCCCTGTTCTAACAGTGTGGTGATTGCTATGGGAGATGCTTTTTATGCTAAATAATAAATATTTCAATATTATAAAAAATTGTCTTTATAAATTGTCTCCCGGTGTATAGGTAATTTTCACCAAAATAGGCTCATACCAAAGAGTAGGTATGGATTGATACTACAAGAATAATTCATCTATTTTTCTGCCGGTATCTTCAATTGAGTGACAAAGACAATAAATCGTTAAATGGTCATTTTGCAGGGAAGACCATTACCAGACCAGATTACTAGTTTGTTTTTGTTACATTTTATTAGGTTTTTGTAGGTACTCAAAATTGTCAACCCCAAGTTTGAATAATAAAGCAAAAATTGTAATTTGTGTTTTCTAAAATCGTTATATAATGTATGTAAGATTTCAATCATTTCCATACATGAAATATATGTTTATGAAAAGTGTGAAAAAATAAAGTATATAAATAAAATAACATAAGGTCACAATATACTAAAATGCTATTTGGTTCATTGAGGGGTCATTATTTACGGTTTGCCGCTATTAAAAGTAGGCTTTGGATTTGTTTATTTTATATCAAGTGATTTAAAGAATCCAAGCGTCAAATTCGATAGGTTTATTTTCACCTATTGTGGCTAGCTAGAGGTTTTGCGTTTTATTTTAGCGAGTTAACATTATTTATATGAAAATTAACTGAAATTATTAGCTTAAATCATATAAGTTTAAAAACCAATATCCACTGGACTGCCTTGTGTAAATATCTTGACGCTGGGCATGTAATTAGATTGTATAAAATTATTATTATTCTGAATAATACACTTTAACCCATACATTGTTAATATGTAACAGGTTTTGCGGAAATATTTTAAATTAGATATACACCTATATACAGAGTAAAAGTATCTAGTATTTTGGATGCTTTTGATTTATTGTCATGTTTCCGTAAAAAATTGCATAAACTATATCCCCAGTTATTACACATTTTTTTCTTCTAAAATAACATGATTAAAGACAAAATATTACATGAACTAAGGTTTTTTTTTCACTCCTGTTATTGCGGTTTAAAATTACTAAACATCTTAGTGCACTGGTTTCATAAATTACTATTATCCTGCTAGTTATTATTAATGCAATCATATCCTTTGAGAGAAGTAGAAAGACATATGTGTTTATATCTATGAGGTGTTTCTATTACTAAACTTCATTCTCGTTTCATTTCTCCACTGTCGAGATTAAATGGTATCGGGACGAGACGAGACGAGAGATTTTGCTCCAAAAGAGAGCAGATAGATACCTCTACGAGTGTCATTTGTATATGGTGCGGCTAATAGGTACTTAAATATGCAAGTATTTAAAGAATAGAAATTTGCAAATGGGAAATGTCAAAATCGATTTAATAATTATTAGACATGCAGAAGTGATGCGCGTACAAGTTTTTCCGCATTATTAATAATTGCCAGTTTTCCCATATGTAGCAAACAATGTGGGTAACATTGTATAGCAATTATTAACGTTTCGAGATATTTGATACTTGTAGAGCTTTATTTGAAATCCTTTCAAAAATATTCAGTCGTGTAATTTCCATGACTGTGAACACAATATACATTCCCTTTACATTGTAACAATAGACCGGAACGGGCTATTATTATTCGCATCGACAAAGTTGCGGGAAATTTAGCTCAAAAACATGTTTTATTTTTATCTTTGCGTATTTCGTTTGGAAACGGTTTCAGGTAGGGGCTGAATTTTGGTGCATTTTTAGCAGACATCCGGGGGTTTACGACGATGCAAAACGCTTGACGGCGAGGGTTCCGAGTACAGCGTTGTGAAACGAAAAACTCGAAACCATTAAAGTTCAGAGCTTTTCGTCTTATTTTTGAAAACTAATGGACGGATTATATTACGTTTACGGAATTTTTCGGAAGGATGCCTCGCTAAGAGGTCTATCGGCCTATTGTTTTTGGGTGCAACGGCGGATCGCATGTCAAAGGAGAGTCACTTCGGATCCTTTGGGCGTCACAGTGGTAGCTCCGAATCTAACGTTAGGTTAGGAGACGAAAGGAATGGGTTTCGAAATTACCGATATATTGTCATGTCGTTCGAAAAGTCGAAATAAAACATATTTGCCCAAAATGTCTACAATTAATCTCGTTAAAACGTAAATTTTCTGCCTATATCTGCGTTCAAATATCTTTAAAAGGGCACTTCGAGTATCCTTTTTTACGGGGAGCGAAATCTTAAACTATTTTTTTTTATTTTTAAAGTTGTCACTCATCGATTGATAACTCCGTATTTTTAATTGCTAGGCCGTTTGGTCTTTGACATGATTTTGGGCCACATTTTAGCTAAAATCCTTAAAACATTCAGATCGCAGGCTTAAACGGTGCTAGATAATTTATCGAATTGGACGTTAGTTGATGGAAATTTGTTATCACTAGTATAATAAATAAACAGACTATTTTTATTTATTAATTTCCACTAATTTATTTCACTTTGACAGCTGTTTCGATTTCTATTGATCCCTCCTATTGAATCTATGAACATCGTGGATAATTTGCTAGTAAAAACAAAGTCAACCTTATGGTTAAGAATAACAGATTTGTTGGCAGTGTGCCTAAATCAAAATTATTTTGATCTAAGTAAAGAAACTTTAATAATAGGCAACCTTTTAAGTCCTATTTTAGCTGAAATATTTCTTGATAACTTAGAAAAAATAATAGACAATCACCCTGTAAGAGACCAGTTGATTTATTGTTACGATGATAAGTTGACGATATTTTGGTTTGTTACACAGGCATTGAGAGACAACTTAACTAACTTTCTGGATTCTATTAATATTACAGAAAAATATAAGATTTACTTTAGAATTAGAACAAAACAAGTCCATAAACTTTTTAGATTTAAAAATCAGGAGCAATAATAATAAACACGATTTTGCAGTTTGCCACAAACCATTGTATACAGATATAATAATATATAATACATCAAACCACCAATTCGCACATAAGATGGCCGCTTTTCAAAGTTTTGTACATCATTTAATTAATGGACCTCTTTCAACAGAAATTTATCTCAAACTTAATATTATAAAACAGACTGCAGTTAATAATGGTTATGACACAACCATAACAGACAAAATTGTAAATAAAAAACAATATACAAAAACACTCAATTTGGTTTAATCTACAATTCAAAAGACAATATTAAGATTAAGACATTAACAAATTTTATACAAATAATACTTTAGGTAGTCTGATACAAATTAAGACCAAAAATCTGGGGTGTATGATTTAAATTGTGATTCTTTGTGAAAAAGTATATAATGGTCAAACGGGTAGATCTTTTTATAAACGTATAAAAGAACACAAAATATCACATATTAAACAAAAACATTCTAGTTATGCAAAACATTTATAAGAAACAAAGACTTTTTAAATAAATATGGACATTTTTCACGTCACGTCACGTACGGGATATTCTTTCACATAGGCGGCAATCTATATAATCTTTGTTTTTCCATGCGCAAATTATAACAAAAATAGTGAATAGTGATAATACGTATGTGAATAGAGAGCGTTAATTAAAAAAAATATCCAAATTGGTCAAGTTGGAGCTGCTGAAGAAATCGACGAAAAAAATCGCTTTGTTTTTTAAATATACGAAATAAATAGATAATTTTTCTTTCTAGTTTAATTATTAGCATCTAATAAACGTTAATTTGTTTTTTTTTTTGTTGCAGGTATGTGTATCAAGATTCAATTAGTATTGAGTTAACCGCGTAAGTACCTATCAATTATAGTTTTGTGTTTTATTTCGTTGTTATTCTCGACTCATTTGTACAGGGTGTAACGCAGCACTTAAAAAATCATTGTTATCCGGCCTATTAAATGTGAATTTTCGCTCAAAATCTTAGCGATTATTCCATTTTAGTTGACGACAATGCACGTCCCCATAAAGCTATAATTGTCACTAAAATGTTGAAAGCAAATAGAATCACTAGAATGGTGGGGCCTCCAAAGTCTCCAGATCGTAACCCTAGAGAGCTTGTTTAGTCGCGCCTCAGATTTGCGTTAAGGTAAAGAGACGAATAGTCTTTAACTATTTATCAAATGGAGAGTGCACTTAGCGAGAAAGGGGACCGATTAACTTAATAGTTGATTTTATCTATGCCTTTAATTATTTAAAAAATGCTAAGTTAATTTCCGCCGTAACAAAATCAGCCGAATAGCTAAACTATTCAATGAAATAAAAACACACTTAAGTGAAAAGTTAGAACGGTGGAAAAAAGCAATATAACAATAATAAAAATAAAAAAAAATATTAACTGGTTTTGGTTTTCTATGTAGCCTCCTTGGTTTAAAATACATATTTGAATATATCCTAAAATTTTCAGTGATTGGTTTTGTATGTATAATTAGTTAACAGAGTGTTTAACTCATCGATTGCTTGGAGTATTTTTTCTTCTAAAGTTTGTATGGTTTTTGACATATCATAGTACACTTTGTTTTTTGGTTAATCCCACAAAAACATGTCCAATGAGGAAAGGTCGGGACGGTTTGCTGGTCATCTTAACGGTCCTTGCCTTTCTATCCACAATGGGTACCTGTCATTTATTTAGTTGGTGACTGGCTGGACCTGAGGAGGGGCATCATCTATTTAATCAAGCCATATCAAATTAATTTATTAATTGATCGGCAGTTGTTCTAAATGAGCATCGATTTCATTTTTTAATAATTCACGATACTCTGGTCTAGGTATATTTGCATTTAAAAATATAGGTCCAATAATTTGAGTAATAAAAATACCATACCAAACATCTAGAGATCTTCTCCCTTGAATTTTCACCTGAAAAGCTCGCGAGTTTTCTTTAGACCAAAAATTCTTGTTTTTTCGGTTAAACATGCCTCCAGTAGTAAATGTTGCCTCGTCAGTAAATTGGTTGTTACTATTCTTTCCATTTCCTGACAGAAGTGGAATCGGTCCCTTTTATTTTCATCTGTCAGTTCTTTCCCAGGTAGAAACTTATAGGGCTTGTATTTATAATGTTGTAGAACCGAGTAAATTTTATGCCAGGATTTGTTAAAAACAGTTGCGGCCTCGGGAATTGATCGCTTAGGGCAGGGGTGCTCAAACTTGAACTGCTGGCGATCTACCTCAATATTTTTAGACTATTTACGATCGACTCTGAGAGGCTGCAAGTTTGTGTGATGCAGGGTTGTCGTACATACACGATACATACACCCTATCTATCTACCTACCTACCTAGGTAGGGTGTATCGTAGCATATATAGATATTAACTTTCCGCACAATATATATTATTTTAGTCAAGGTTTGGGTTAGGTTTAGTTAGGTTCTTCTCTACAATATCAATGAAAAAAACTCATAGTTATTCAAAATTGCGAGTTTATTGGTTGTTTCAAAACAAAAGAGTTACATATGGTGTTAAACTTAACTAATGAGTGACTTTGGATGTTGAAGCGTGGCACTGCATGTCCTCAGCATACTTTTCATAAGATGGTACATAACCACTGAGTGCTAATCGGAAGTATGATGACATATGATCGTCAGTTAGTCGATTAAGATATTTTGACTTAATTATCTTCATTTCAGAAAATGCAGACTCGCACAAGTAAGTTGACCCAAACATTGCTGTCAGTTGAAGGGTGATTTGCCTTAGATTCGGATATTTATCTTCAGATATAAAACACCAGAAATTTGTATCAGATGCTGTAGCTTTGATATGTATATCTGATATAATCTGCACCAACTCATTTTCAACAGAACATGTGTTCATGTTAAACTGACTTGCTATTTCAGTAGCTAATTCCTCAATGTTTTTACATGAAAAAGGATAACTCATAAATGATGCTACATTTGCCAATTTACTACAATCATAAAAATCATTTCGAATTGTCCCAAAATATTTGATAATTCAGCCTCATACGTATCATAATTCAACTGAGGAATCCTTGCTTTCAAAGACGGAAAATGTTTCAGATCCTTTCTTTTCAGTTGATCTATCATAAGTTGCAATTTACTTTTGAATGCGTTTACTGCGCTAATCATCTCAATAACAGTTTTTCCTTTACCTTGAAGCTCCAAGTTAATGGTGTTTAAGTGCATTGTGATGTCAGTCAAAAATGCCAAATCAGTCAGCCATTTTTTGTTTGTCAACATCTGAGTGTCATCACCTGTTTCGTCTAGAAAAGCTGTTATTTCGGGCAATAGTTCTTGAAACCTTTCTAGGAATTTTCCGCGACTCAACCACCTGACGTCCGTGTGAAGAACTAAATCAGTGTGTTCAGCTGACTCCCTATCTTCCAACTGCAACTTAAAGAGCCGCCGTTGCAAGCTACGTGCACGGATGGAATTCACAATTTTTGTTGCAATGCCCATAATTTCCTCCGTGTTTAAAAGTTTTAAATGTACAATGCAATGGATTGAAAAAAATGAAATGAAATCTTCATTAGCTCGACACAATGCCACAAAACCGTTTTTGTAATGCACACTAATTTATATATTGGTAGCTTGTAGTTTTTTACAAAATTGAAGAAAACGTCATATATATCTTCGCCACGGGTCTTCCCCTTCAGAGGAATGATTGTCAAAAATTCTTCCTTAGCCAACATGTCATTGAATACCATCCGAATAAAAATAAACAGCTGGGCAGTGTCTGTCATATCGGAGGATTCGTCGAACTGTAAAGAAAAGTATGTACATTCCATGATATCATTTTTTAGTTTATCTGCCATGTCCTGACTCATGACTTCAATACGCCTTGTAATAGTCGGACGAGATAACTGAAGTTCTCTAATAGCAGACATGATTTCTGTTTTATTTTTAAAATCTCCAAATAAAGTCTCACCCGCTTCAATAAATGCTTCCTTCACAACCGATCCATCTTCGAATGGTTTCTTGTGTTTCGCCAATATATGAGATATTTTAAATGACGCGATCGTAGCAGCTTTTGATTGTTTGGCTTGGTAACATGGTTTGTTCTTTTTTCAAACAAGATATCAAATCACGTACTTTTCGTTTTCTTAATTCACTCTGTGGCGGAAAATCCTTTTCATAGTTTTTATGAACCGTTTTATGATGCCTCTCTAAGTTACCACGCTTAGGTATTGCAACTGACACACGACAAGTAAGACAAATGCACTTATCCTTCACCATACAAAACAAAAATTCTTCCTCCCAATCGTTATTAAAATGATACGTTTTAGATTTCTTCGCTGCACTCATTTTGTACTATTTAATAATAACCTTTGTATCGACGCAGTATTGCCTTCAAGTTGCAATTCAGAATGACTCCAATTCCTGCAGGCGCAACATTTATATCGGCGTAAACGAAAGTCTCGAATGTTCCCGTCAAACGCGCCGCCCGAAATTTCTAGAAAAGCGGCAAGAATAAAAAACGCGGCTCTTCTTTGACAAGTACCGCGCGTTCCTTTGATAAAGCCGCCTTTTGCCGCTAGCAGAGTATTATTTTATTACGTAATACATTTTTGTAGTTTAGTTAAGTACCTACCTTTTCTTCTCAAGATCTAC
Organism: Kuschelorhynchus macadamiae; assembly: GCA_030620095.1. NCBI lineage: Eukaryota > Metazoa > Arthropoda > Insecta > Coleoptera > Curculionidae > Kuschelorhynchus > Kuschelorhynchus macadamiae. The sequence goes on from JAUTXW010000036.1 coordinate 1,420,668, forward strand.
TCAAAAAGCACTCGCGATCGACCGTTTGAGTACCCCTGGCTTAGGTTATTTTAAAACAAATAAATAGATTAACTATTTATTACTTATTATAAACTTTGTTTTTGTTTTAAATGTTTAGAGGTAGTTTATTAATTTGTTATGCGTTCATATACAGGGTGTCTGGAGATAATTTAAACGGTACCCTAGAGACTATTATCTGAGATGTCAAAAAACTTTAAATACAATAGTTCTTTGGTTTTATCAGAATCGTTAGAATTTATAAGAAAAACAAACAAAAGACGCTCGTAAAGTTAGCAAATGAGCATCAACTTTGTTATTTTAATTGGGTTACCCGGTATATTTTGCGTTATCTTTAAAGATCCTTTCTTTCTGATTTCAAAAATATGTACTTTACCTATATTTTGATAAGTAGTTTTTACAACATTTAATTATAAATTGGTAAATGCACTATACTCTGGAATTCACGCAATATGCGAATAGTGGGCTTTGATTGCAATTGTTTTTTCATTATGGCCACTAATGACAAATTTCGTGCAAGAAAAAGTTGGTATAATGGTGTTTTCCGATGTGGAAAAAGTATTTATTATAAAAATATATTATAGATATCATAATTCAACTGAGGTGCGTCATAGATATTTAGCAGAATTTCCAAATAATATTGCTCCATGTAAGGCAACAATATTGAATATAATAAAAATTTTCGAAGAATGAAAAACTATTTAGAGAACAAAAAAAAAATGTAGTAAGAAACGAAGAAGATGATTTTCAAGTACTATTATTTTTCCAAGGTAATATTAAGGACAATATACAGTAAATATTTCTAAAACGAGAAAATATTATGTAGGCAGCTGAAGGCTCTTGAAAAACTTATTATGCATTAGTGGTTTTAAACGTAAATCTTACCTAAACTAAAAAGGTATTTATACAGGGTGGTAATCAAATTTTGTTTTTTTGCCATTTTTCTCTTTTATTTTTGCTTACCACCCTGTATAAATACCTATTCACCAGAGGTAAGCTTTATGTTTAAAATCATTAATACGTACGTAAAAAGTTTAAGTAAAAAATACCACCGCTTGTCCGGTTTCATTTATTCAGCACTGTAGATAAACGCACATATTTATTGTGGTGATATCATACTTCTAATTTTTGTTTCAATAAGGTGGGCGACAGACTTGCGACAAAACGATGTTGCCATGTTGCAGATAGCTATACGCGAGTATTATTTCATTAGCATAAAACAGTTTTTTTGTTGCAGAAAATCCAGAAAGATCTATTCGTGATGCGGTTCGTGTTTTTGAAATGTCTAAATGGAGAATAACCAGTATAGTAAAAATACATAATTTTAAGCAATTGAAGTTCACTCCTGTCCAAAACTTGTCAGAAGAAAATAAGAGACAAAGAGTCGAGTTTCGTTGCGACATATTAGCTCGTCGGCAAAATGAACCGAATTTTTTTACAAAAATTATATTTACCGATGAGTCTGTATTTACGACGGCAGGTATGTTGAATCGTAAAAATAAACATTTTTGGGCTACTGAAAATCCCAAGAAAGAACAAGTAGTTAAAATTAAGGGCCGCCAGTCTTTAAATGTGTGGTGCGGAGTTTTAAGTAATAAAGTTTTGGGCCCCATTATAATTGATGGTACATTAAATAGCCAAAAATTATTATTAAATGTTGAGGAGTGAAATAGAGGGCTACTTAGAAAATCTTCCTGTTGGGACATACAAACAGTTAATTTGGCAGCAAGACAGAGCTCCAGCCACCAACGGTGCTCCAATAACAGATTACCTTAATGGTAAATATAATTTGTAGATTGGGAGGCAAGGACATATTCTTTGGCCTGCAAACAGTCCTGACCTTTCCCCTTTAGATTTCTTTTGATGAGGCTTTTTAAAAAATAAAATATATTATAATAGACCACAAAATGTAAATGAATTGCGTCGCAAAATTTTAGAAGAGATCGTAAGTTTAAACGAAATAAATCCCGACTATATCTACCACTCCGTTACGCGCAAGTTTCAAGAAAATCTTAAAGTCTGTTGCGAATGGCAGAGGATGGATACATTAACTTATTATTATAAATAAATTATTTTGTTTTAACTGCTATTTTTATTTTTTAACACCGTTGCGTACAATTTCTTCTTGCACGACAGGTTGAGCCCTCATTCGTAATTAAAATTTAACTTAAATCAAATCCTACTATTCGCAAGTTGCGTGAATATAAATATTAGCTTGAAAGTTTTTTTTGTTTCTTCAAAATTTATATCTATATATTATATGTATATAATAAAAATATTTTACAAGGAGCTCTATTATTTGGCAATTCTGCTAAATAAACTGCTCGTCATAAAAAACGTAACACCTAGTTTTTTGGGCAATATTTGAAAGGCCATATTTCGAAAAGTACTTTATTGATTTTGAAAAACTTTGCAAAATCTAAAAAGTTGATTCGTTGGCTCACATGACTAATTTTGGGAATACGCTATTTGTGATATAGCATATAATACAGGGTGTTAAATAAAGAGATGTTTTTTTTCCTAAATTTCATGTCATCCCCATTTATAGGAGAGTTGAGTTAGAGAGTCGCAATAATTTTTCATATTAACAGTAGGTCAATACCTCGGGCCGTTTTCGATATTTTGTGGATATCTTAGCGGATATCTTAGCCTACTACGATTATATGGCAATTTTTATAAAATTGTTGTTATTCTACATTTTAATTTACAAAAATCTTTTGTAACTTAATTTAATTTAAATGATAATTTAATAAATGATTTAAGCAAAATAACGAAACCATATTGTCACGTTAAAGCAACAAAGAGAAATAATATTTTGTTGGCCCACCGCCTACACGTAGAACGTCTGCTACCCTATTTGGCATGCTGTTTACCAAGTCTGCAATACAATCTTGAGGAATAGCCTCCCATTCTAACCGCACTGCATTTGCCAAATCATTCAAATTGTTTATTACATACTCACCTGCATTTATCTTCAGTTTCATCCTACTCTATACATGCTCTATAATATTCATATCAGGAGATCTAGCAGGCCATTCCATTCGTTCAATGTTGTTCTCCCTCAAAAATTCTTGAACGACTCTTGCTCTGTGCGGACGAGCATTATCGTCTATCAGTATAAAGTCATTCCCGAAATTTTGAGCGAAAGGAACAACAATCTCATTTAAGCACCTTTCTCTATATCTCTCAGCATTCATACTTTCTCCTATCAACACTACTAAATCAGTCTTACCATTCTGCATCACACTGCCCCATACAGTAATCCCACCACCTCCAAATGCTACTCTAGCTTCCATATTTTCTTCTACATACCGACTATTCCTTTCTCTCCATACCAAAATGCGTCCATCACTTTCATGCATATTACACCTACATTCATCAGTAAACATGCACCTATTCCATTCAGCTATTCCCCAATTCGCATGTTCACGTGCCCATCTCCTTCTGGCAGCCCGGTGAACAGCAAGCAAAAGAGGGCAGGCAGCCCTTCGTCTAGAATGTAGGCCATGTTCGTGCAATCTTCTACGAACTGTTGCTGATGAAACTTCCACGCCGGTGGCTTCTCGAAGTCCCCTGTTGATCTTGGTTGCATTGAGGGTAGGACAACGGCGCATAGACATCCTTATAAGGCGGTTCTGACGTAGGTTCGTTACCCTGCCGCGACCACTGCGTCCAATGTTGCGGTAAGCAGAGGTCCCGTGTATTGTGTGACGTTCAATTGCCCTGTATATGGATGTTGGTGTTGAACCCATGATGTCAGCAATGCCCGAAAAGACTTCCCACGCTGATGCAGTCTAAAACATACAATAAATATGAATGTTTTAGGAATTTTTACATTTTTTTGGAAAAAAAAGTGAATAAAATACACTTACCTTATAATGTTTGTCAATTCACGATCCCCAAAACGAACCATTGTTGGATACATTTTGTTATAAAGATTTGAATAACTTTTTATGTTTGGTGAACGTGTAGCGTTTATTGACAGTACAAAACAAACCAGAAATGCGTATCCATAGCCTACTACGATTATATGGCAATTTCTATGAAATTATCGTTACTCTGCAATTTAGTGTTAAAAATTTACAAACTACAAAATCTATTGATACGTTGACTTTACAGAGTTTTAAGACAGATCATGTGCTATAAGTTTACGTATACAAGGTGATTCGTTAAAGTAGAGAACTTGAATTACAGCATACGCAAAAGATTTTTTGTAAATTTTTAAGAATAAACTGTAGAATAACAACAATTTTATAAAAATTGCCATATAATCGTAGTAGGCTAAGATATCCACAAAATCTCGAAAACGTCCCGAGGTATTGACCTACTGTTAATATGAAAAATTATTGCGACTCTAACTCAACTCTCCTATAAATGGGGATGACATGAAATTTAGGAAAAAAAACATCTCTTTATTTCACACCCTGTATTATATGCTATATCACAAATAGCGTATTCCCAAAATTAGTCATGTGAGCCAACGAATCAGCTTTTCAGATTTTGCAAAGTTTTTCAAAATCAATTAAGTACTTTTCGAAATATGGCCTTTCAAATATTGCCCAAAAAACTAGGTGTTACGTTTTTTATGACGAGCAGTTTATTACGTAACTTCAGTTAAATTAATTATAATAATTATAACTCCATATTTACTATAGATACTTTTTCCACGTCGGAAGATACCATTTATATCAACTTCTTCTTGCACGAATTTTGACATTAGCGGCCATAATAAAAAAAAACGATTAAAGTCAAAGCCCACTTATTTGCATATTGCATGAATTCCAGAGTATAGTGCATTTACCAATTTATAATTAAATATTGTAAAAACGACCTATCAAAATATAGGCAAAGTATATATTTTTGAAATCAGAAAGAAAGAATCTTTAAAGATAACGCAAAATATACCGGGTGCCCCATTTAAAATAACGAAGCTGATGCTCATTTCTTAACTTTTCGATCGTCTTTTGTTTGTTTTTTCTTATAAATTCTAACGTTTCCGATAAAATAAAAAAACTTTTGTATTTAAAGTTTTTTGATATCTCATGCAATAAATTCTCTAGGGTACCGTTTAAATTATAACCAGACACCCTGTACGCATAACATTAATATGTCACTTTCACAAAGAAATATCTTCGTATAAATAAATATTTGATCAAGTCACCAAAATGTTATTGAGCGCTTAAAGGCACAACTTTATTAGCATGAAGTTAAATTGTGCAAGGCACATTATCGAATTTAAAATGCATTTGTAGTGTTAAGTCTTACGGTAAATTTCGTTTACCCAGCGACAGCTGAAAATATATATCGAAATGATAAAAATACCCAAGCTGGGTTTGTAATTTACGAGATCAATTTCTTTTTTTTAAGCCGATACATCTTTCGTATATCGCCCCCCTTTAAGCGGTCTTAATAGAGGGATTCGCAGCGGCATAGAAAACCTGTAAATCTGAAAAAGCCAGAGGGTTGTACAATCTATCGTGAAGTAAGGGAGAAACAAATTAGTGTTAAATCTCAGGGAAATTGTATCCTTTTACTGGATAAAAATCTACATATTTAGAATTTGAAATGGTATTTCGCCACGAGGTGTAGAAGAACGGCTAAAAATGCATTGTTTCTTTGTTTCCATTAGGTGCCATCTTTCGGCCGGTATTGACCCCTCTTAGGAGCATGATAATAGTAGTTTAAAATTCACCAAGCATTGTGTGTTTCATTATCATATTTTCCATTTGTCTCACGAAACAATTGGGTTTTTTAAATATATTATAAAATTTGCACTTATAGAACTAAAGACTGTTTTTTATTACTTCGATAAAAGTGTAAAAGCATTTGAACTGATCATAAAGCGAAGAGACGTAAACTATAAGTTTCATACAATAAACAGCGTAAAACTATTTCGCTTTTGTAGGGTGTGTAAATTTCCACCGTCGATATGAGAATAACCTGGTAACAGGGTAAACAAGGGTTAATATGCCGGGATGTACAAAATGGAATACTTCCAACTGTAAAATATTTTTAAACTGCCTGATGCAAATGCGGCATAAAACTAGTTTGTTTGTTTTGTTCGTGGAATCTTAGCAGCGTTTTTGCGATAAGAGAGTTTGGTTCACGTCATTCTTTCCGAGAAATAATAACCTAAAATACATAAAAATACACTGAGTTAATAACGTTATGTTTTAACAAAGTATTGACCATTCAATGCTAATGAGAAGTTTATAACTCACCAAACGTTATGCGTTTCATTCACTCAAAAAAAATTAGGCATCAATTCTGCACAGTGGTTTAGTTTTAGTGCCCAAATAGTGTCTGAATGTGTACTTGGAACAACTTTGTGCAGAAAATGTACACATAATTGGTCAGAATTAGTTGTATATACTTTCTCAATAATTGTGCATATCTTCTGAACAACACTGTGTCGATCTTTGACAAACAATAATAAATAAGATTTTTGCACAAGAGAATCCGTATTTTTTGGACAATTTTGTATAGCAAATGTTTTATTAACATCAATATGCATTTTCTTCAAACAATATTGTGCATAATTATTGCACAAATTCTGAACATTTTATGCCCAAACTGCAAATCAAATTAGATTTTTTTTTGAACAATTGTATTGTCTTGCACAAAATGTGCATCCTTTCCAAAACAGGTTTGTGCATAATTCTGCAGATAGACATTATCTTTTAAGCACAAAACATTATATTAGAAAATACTTTTTTCTGGATTATGTACATTTTTATGCACAAAATGTGTATGTTTTCTAAACATTTTTCGATAACTATGAAAATATGTTAAATAAGGAAGCCAAACTACAATCAACTACAGAACATTAGTCAAAAATTATGTCAAAAAAATGAAACAAATCGGTCTAGAAGTACATGGTTTTTAACGAGTGAACATGAGTTAGAGTTTGAGGCATATTTAATACAAATGCAGGTTCTGTCATCATCTGCATTTTAATGTGTAACTTCGGAACTTATGAAGTTTTAAAAAGGGTTTTATCTTGTTGATATATCTTCTTTGTTTTTATGTAAGATTTTAATAAATATTTTTATAAACATACAATAAGACTATACCATATAAATTAGTCCTAAAAAAAACGTTTTTTCAGTTTATTGTCTTTAAGTTCAGAGTTATTATATCCTCTTAGAAATAGTTGTATTTATATATTATATCAAAAGGTATAAGTACATACTTGTATATAGCTTAGTCCTATTAGCTTTCAAGTGTACAAAACTGCAGATTCCCCGGGGTAGAATATTTTAAACAAAATCGCAATACTACTTATCATGAAAGTCTTTTTTCTATAAACCTGCGGTCTATAAACCAAACAACCTTTCATGTATGTTCACAGTATGATAATATGTCGTTTCTGTTGAACTATATTTCCGAACGTCGCACCATAGGGCCACAATTGAAAACATTCGATGTCTGCGGCCCAATCAAAGCCTTGGTACGCGTTCGCGAAACAGAGAAGGGTAGTGCTAGATTTATAAATACAAGCAGAGCGCACTAGGACGCCTGGGGTTAGATAAAATATAAACATAATTGTTCAGAAAAAATAAATAATTTTATTCTGAAGATTTTAAGACGTGACGCGATTGGTATTGGTTAAAAAATGCTACATAAATAAAGCCATCCATTTTGAAAACTCCTGTATGTATTTTCTGCACAATTGTATAACATTAATGTACAATTTTTTCTTAATACGTTATTGAAAATTAATGAATAGTGATTTTTTACCGTGTACCATTTTCTCATGGGTCTCGAGGTCTGTTCGCGGCGTAGCAAAAAACTAATTACCCGATGGATTTCAAATTTTGCTCAAAAATTTAGGGTTATTGAGGATGACCTGGTAATATTTTGGTAAAAATCCAATGTCGGAACAAAATGGCGGCCTAGTAAAATGTTAAAAAATTATTATTAAAAAACATATTATCCAATTTACCTCAAATTTTGCTCAAAAATTAAGTGTTACATAGGAGTCAACTTGTAATATTTTGGTACGAATCCAAGACCTAATAAATTATTAATGATTAGCCTGAAAAACTACTTATTAGATTAATTTAAAACTTTGGGCAAACACTAAGTGTGATATAGAGATAAATTAGTAAAACTGTGGTACGAATTCAAAAATTCAAAATGGCGGCCAAATAAAATGTCGCAAAAAACTTCTTATTCAGTTGACTTTAGATCGTGCAGCAAAATCGAACCTGATACAGGGATTAACTGGAGCGAATTCAACATGTACAGGGTTTTTCCTTATAATTTGCCACCCCCTTAAAGTTTTTATTTCGAAAGATATAAAAAAGTAATACGAAAGTTGTAGGATTTCATCTGAAGATTTACACCACGCTAAATTCAAAAACAAATCACTATCGGAAAATATAGAAATCACCATGTTATTTTAAATGGAACACACTGTATATTTTTAAATTTTTAGATGCGCCTCATTATCCTCTTTTCAAAAATATATGACATGTCTATATTTAGAACAGTAGTTTTTGAGATATTCGTCTTCAAAATAACCCCTTAAGAAGTGCTTAACTTATTTTATTGGATCTAGATAGCCGTGAGTAGCCGTGAGTGCAATTCAGCCATTATGTGAATCACTCTAGCCATGAAATGTCAAATGAAACCGAAATTATTATTTTTGAATAACTGTAATATATTTTATTTACGTTTTACGTCAAATTAAAAATAATACCTAATAATAATGCTTTTCACTGAAGAAGAAAAAGCAGAATAATTCATTTATACTAGGCAAATCAAAATAACGCATCATCGAAAGGAAAAACTTTTTCAGAAAGAAAAGAAGATCAAATGCATATTTAGGGGAAGAGTTTAATATTTTATTATATTTTAAAGGTAATTTTCTATTTGTTTAATAAACATGAAGTTTAAAATAATTATTTTTTAGGACTAAAGTCATAGGACTTTGAAAAAATATGGTTATCATTCGTATAAAATTAGGCCAGTGCAATATTTAACAGAAAATAATATAAATGAACGACTTCAGTGCCGTCAAGAAATACTCAGGAGGTTTCGACAAGATGACCAATTTTTTAACAAAATTCTGTGGTCTGATGAAGCTACTGTCACTATGGCCGGAATGTTTAACAGAAAAAACACACATTTTTGGGCAACCCGAAATCCACATGTAATTGAAGAAAGGAAAAAGCAAGGGCGTAAGTCGTTGCATGTGTGGTGCCGCATATTAGGAGAGCAAATTATTGAGCCAATTATTTTTGAGGGTATTTTGACAGGCGAACGCTAAGATTTTTTAAATAACGAAAAGGAGCGCCTTTTAGAGACACTTCCCATTCGTCAGTACACTAGATTAATTTGGCACCAAGTTGGAGCACCGCCTCATAACGTCCAACCGATTACAAATTTTTTAAATTATCGCTAGGATGCGAGGGCAAGGCCCAATCCGCCGGCTAATAGCCACGATCTCACACCCCTAGATAATTTTTTGTGGGGATACTTGAAAGATAAAATCTACTTTAATAGGACTGATAATTTACAAGAATTACGGCAAAAAATCGAGTAAGAAATAGTAATTTTAAATACCGAATATCCTTTCTTTGTTAGCAATGTTATTATTAGAATGGGTCATGTAAGTAACTTATAATACCGATTTTATAAATGTTATTGTTATCTTTATTTGTTCACTAGAATTTGTATTTGTTGTTTGTTAATTACATATAATATATTATATCAGAATAAACAAGTTTTTTTTATAACTTTTAATATTTAATTTGCTATAAATATATAAATTTAACGTAAAACGTAAATAAAATATATTATTTTTATTCAAAAAGAATAGGTAATTTTGGTTTCATTTGACGTTTCGTGGCTAGAGTGATTCACGAATCGTAGTGGCCGAATTGCACCCACGGCCACTCACGGCTATCTAGATCCAGTAAGGTAAGTTAAGAACCTCATAATGTGTTACTTTGAAGGTGAATAGCTCAAAAATTACTGTTCTAAATATAGACATATTATATATTTTTTAAAAGAGGGCATTGAGGGGCATCTAAAAATTGAAAAATATACAGGGTGTTTCATTTAAAATAACAAAGTTCATGGTTATTTCTATATTTTCCGATAGTCATGTTTTTGATTTTAGCGCTATGTAAATCTTCAGATGAAATCCTACAACTTTCGTATTAACCACTTTTTGGTATCTTTTGAAATAAAATATTTAAAAGGGTGGCAAATTATAAGGAAAAACCCTATATAATGATACAAAATGGGAATCTTAAAAAATAAGTATTAACAAATTATTTTTAAATTAAATTTTACTATTTTTAATAAAAGTAAAGGTTCAGAACGAGGTAAGTTCCAGGTAAAAGAAATTTACCTATTTCTGATACCCCCCAAAATATTTTATGTATATCGTTAAGTGACAACCAAATACAGACTTTTCAAATAAAGTACGGGCGGAACATCGTATGTTACAATTTACAAAATTTAGGGTTTCACTAATTTTTATTACATAAATAAACAACACAAGAATATTCCTGTGAATTGTAAAACTTAAAAAATACAGTTGCTATTTAAAAAAAAATAAACTTGGTAAAATTACGAACTCGTTGAAAAGTAGATATTCTAGATACGGAAGCCAACAGCGATATATCCGTATCCGGACTTTTATCGCGTAAAAGCGTAGGTGAACGGTAAGTTCATTCGTCTTCATTACGTCGACGACAAAATTGACGCGCCGCATCCGTCGGGCTGGTGCTCCTTGCTATACGGTGAGGTGGCTCGAGATCGAGATGCAGCGCATAGCCGAAACTTCTAGGGCAGGAAACCACCGTCCGTAACGAATCTAGACACATTAGAGAAGAAAGTCCGGGCCTATATTTACGAGGAAGTCAATTCGAAATTTAGTTTATTGGCACTCGAGAATGAATGGGTGATGGAGCGGCTCGTTTATCGATTAAGGGCAACTTTATTGGACCTACGGTGGGTGTACAGTTGCAAAAAACGTCTTTTCTCGGAATATCGAAGAAAGAAACGTAATTTTGTTTAGAGAAAGATTACGAGTTTGGAAGTCAATATTCAATCTTCGTAAATTTAATATACGGTTCGAAACTGGTATGTTTGCGAGGATTGTATCTGGGTATATGATCCATAGCAACGTAAATAGGCCTCTTACACATACATTACACATATCATATACAATCAGACTAAACAGTATCAAATATGAGATCTATTTACATAATTTTCACCTGGAAGATATTTAAATTAATTACACTGGCCGACAAGATTTTTCTAACACAGGGCATCTCATTATTTTCACAATGGATATACCCTCCCAATAATAAAAAAATATTCGGAAAGCCCTCCCCTATTTTTTAATAGCCTAATTAGAACCTTTTATATTGGCAGGTAAACAATTTTATTGTGGGGCGGCTAAAATGGGTCCATTTTACAACGGAAAAATTACCTAGACTGGGTTGCTTACAGCATTAGACATAAAATAAACGTTAAACATCACTCTTCTGTTGAGTTTCGAATTAAGTGTTTCTCTGTGTATCTATAAGCAAGTGTATGTGAAGACGAGAATGTCGAGTCAAACGCGCCGAAGTTGCAAAATTTCTCCTGACAAATTTTGTTATATTTGTGGAGAATTTCTGGTGTAGTCACAAGCCAGGCCATTTTCCGAAAATGTAAAAAAGGCTTTTTTTAAATATTTTGGTGTGTTAATTGGGGATCAAGATAAGCGGTGGGCTCCCCATGTGTGCTGTGTTAGTTGTAGTGTATCATTGGTGCAGTGGATGAAGGGAAAGAGAAAAAGTATGCCTTTTGCACTTCCAATGGTATGGCGAGAACCGACCAATGATTCTGACGATTGTTATTTTTGCCTGACAAAGACTGAAGGTTATTCCAAAAAGGGAAAGCACAGTATAGAATATCCAAATTTGCAATCTGCCATACGACCTGTTTCTCTAATGCAAATTTGCCAGTTCCGATTGCGCCTTTAAATTGGCAAGCTATTGATTTGGGAGAAAATGGAGATAACGCATCATCAGGCAGCTCGAAGAACAGTGCACCGATCCCACTTTTACCATAGGTCCCAGTTCCGGCGAGCCACATTTGATTGTTCAAAGTGAATTAAATGATTTAGTACGTGATTTGGGGTTATCCAAGCAACAGTGAGAACTTCTGGGTTCCCGTCTTAAGGAATGGAACCTATTGACCAAAGAAACAAAAATTACGAATTTCAGAAAAAGAAATGCTATGTTTTCTGAATTCTACAGTATGGAAAATTCGTTGCGCGCATGTAGTGATATAGACAGTTTAATGCGGGAAATTGATATTGAACATTCTCCCCGTGAGTGGCGCTTATTCATCTAAATATAGTTAAAAAGCTGTGTTATTGCATAATGGAAATTTAAACCCTCTATACCAGTTGCCCATTCGGTTACAATGAAAGAAAATTATGCGCACGATTTTGGATAAAATAAACTACAATAGGTATAAATGGCAGATATGTGGGGACTTATATCGATTTTAGTGGGGCTTCAGGGGGGATTTACAAAATATTGCTGGTGTCTTTGTTTGTGGGACAGTCGTGCAATAAATCAACATTATGTAACAAAAATTTGGCCAGAAAGAAGCGAATTTCAACCGGGATCTCAAAATGTTAAATTTATACCTCTTGTTGATCACAAAAATGTCCTTTTGTCTCCTCTTCACATTAAACTTGGGCTGATGAAAAACTTTGTGTAGGCTTTGAATAAAGATGGTGATGGATTTAAATACCTAAGACAAGTCTTTCCCCATTTAAGTGATGCCGAATTAAAAGAAGACATTTTTATTGGGTCACAAATCAGAAAATTGCTGGACGATGTCAATTTTACGGAAAAGCTTACCAGGCAGGAACTCAGAGCATGGAATTCATTTGTTAATGTAGTAAGAGGATTTTTAGGCAACAATATGGATGAAAATTATGAACAATTAGTTAAATAAGTATATTAAGTATCGTAACATTCGATATGGTTCTAAAACTCTAACAAGAAAACCCTACGTGCTACAACTTTCTATTTGTCATTTTTCGTATTTGAATAGGTCCATTCTATTAGATTATGCTATTCTGATTTGTGCTACAACAAAAAACATTTTTTTTGTCGGCCGGTGATAATGGAACTCAATTGTAGTAGTTTGTTAGTATATTCTATGTTATATACATTCAGATTATATAGGGCGGTTACTAAGTACGTCAACATATTTAAGGGCTGATTGCTTGATGAAAATTCAAATAAACATGGGTTAGATTTAACTTCGTTTCTAAGATAAAGGGTGTTAAAGTTTATTTCTCGTTGTTTTCTGGTTTTGCGGTACGTACATGTTACGTACTTTTAACTGTTTTAGTTTTAAGTTCTTTTATTTTAATAGTGTTGAACTGAATTTATTGAACATTGATGTAAAATAAATAAAACATAAATATTTATTGTGTTTGATTTTCTGTACATATACAGAGCGATCTTGCAGTCGGGTCCAGAACAAGACAACTAAACATTTCATTTGTTCGTTAAATAAGTATGGTTATACAGTTCAATTATTACACAAATTTAAATTAAATATAATATTATTTTCGAACCTAAGCAAATGAAAAACCTATTTTTACCAAAGGTCCTCGTAAATTTGTTAAGCCGCAGGCTATTTTAATGTCATATTCAATGATATTAATTAATTTAAATTCCACACAAGAATGTGAAGTCCTTCGTGTTGTACTTCGCTGTCGACCTCTTAAAAAACCATACTTCCCCTTGTGCCCCATTATTACCAAGCCCTTGGTATCAGGCATAGGGGGGCGTAGCCAAAATAGCGATACATTTGGTTTAAAGTACTTCGGATCTATCTAGTTTTGACTAGACACTTGGTGGCCTTACTAAAGTGCATTTTTTGTATAATTAAATTTTCGATGTGCTGAAAACCTCGCTGGGCCAGCTTGCAGTTTATTTCCAGATTGTTCTACTAAACTGCTGGCTATTTGCTTTGCACATCTCAAAATGTTTACCCAAATTTAAAGCGGAATTTATCAAAAACAAAAAAGTTACAGGGATGCGGTTTTCGATGTTTAAAGGCTCTATTTATCTAGAATTGGTCAACGCTGCCTCGGTTCATCAAAATGACCTTCCGCATAATATATAGGGTGTTATATAAAAGTTCGTAAGTCCCGAGTTTCTGCAATTTTTAGTTTTGTTTAATTTTGAGCATGTTATGATATTCTACGAACCATTATCTAAAATCAATTTGGCGGGTTTTTAATTCATTCATTTGTTTTTAATATACGGGGTAAATTTAATAATTAAATAAAACATTATTTTTAACTATTCTCTTATTTTTTAAAATTAATTTTATCATAAAACTACAGCTGTATTATACAGGGTGGTACACAGTTTTTGAATCAGTAACATAACAAAGTTTTTGCAGGTTTTTTAAAGATCCTCATCAACATGAGTTAAGCTAATTTTCAGAGACTAAAGAAAGAGTTGGCATTGACGCTGAAACAATTTTTATAAACTATAGTCATATTTAACCAAACGGTTTTTTACTTTTGACAAAAATCTTCAAGTTGCTATAGAAACGTTTGTTATATAGGCTTTTCTGTTAAATTTAACTTAATTACCTGTGTAAGCAAACTAGAGATGGGAACTAGAGATACAACAAATAGGTCAGAATCTGATATATTTTCTCAGTTCTCCGGAAAAGTTTGCTTGTACTGTTTTTGATTGCTGGACCCATCACACCCCCATTTAAACGTCATCTCTATACAATCTCCGATCAATACATTTTGTTTCAAAACTTCTGCTTGGAATGTAGCTAAACGATTGATTGTATGATCCCACAACGCTTGCAGTTGGATAGTGGCAGAATACTCGTTGATATTTATCGTAATATTTGGAGGGTAGCATTCTTTCTTGACTTGCAGAATATGATTATATGCAGGGATCTACGTTTTGTAATTTAACTTGCATCCTGATGACATTGTAAGAATGCTTAGTTAATCTAGCATTAACGAATATCGCTAGAGCTTTCTCCTTAGTATACGGAATGACTGCTTTGGAACTAGTGTCTTGTAAAACCTTTTTAAGTTTAGTAGCATTTTCCTTTGTTTCCGATATCTGTCCCAAAACAAATGAGCTATTTCTCTTTCCGGACATATTGAGGGAGACTTGTGCAGCGTACTCAATCTGCTCAGAATCGTTTTCAGCGATAATATTCTTTAGTTTTCCTAGTTTGGATTGTTTTGAATTTTCACGAAATGATTTTGGTTTCTTTCCTCGATGAGGTTTATCATCACTTTTAATTAAAAATGGGGTATTGAACCAGTTTCAGTAAAAAGTCTCAAAGCGATTGTGATTTCTGCATGACCTCAACCATTTAGCCTTAAAATTGGTGTAGAAATTATTAATTTGTTTCTTTATTTTTAGTTTAAGATTGTTAGAAATATTTTAAAATCTTGGAAATTGCAAGATGTGGTTGGTGAAATCGATTTTAGTTATCTAAATAAAATTATCTTTAATTTGATACTCCGCAAGCCATGATTTGTATCAAAAAAGCGCACCCACAATGACAAAGGGGTCGAAACTCATAATGCCCTTTTTTGTTAGCATTCGAGGTGGGGGGGTCAAAAACGAGGAAGCTGAAGAAAGTCTTGAAAATAAAATTTATAAAAATACGCAATCGTGACCACAGCCTATCACACGATCCATATTAAACGCATCAACTGACAAAAATATTTAAGTTTCCTCGGCGCGGCTGTTGACCCAAACTTTGCCAACGTAAGCCGTATATTACCTATGCGCCCCTGTGAACTCGGGAAAAACGCCCCCGTTTATAGCCATCGCGGTGCGAGGCATCGATAGTGTGTCTCAGAATTGAATGAACAGTCAACGAGTTTATACGCTTAGAATAATAGAGGGAATTTCCAAATACAAAAAAAAAATTGATAAAATATAAATTATATATATTTATTGGGGGGTCACTGACCAAATGACCTAATGGAGGAGGCGCCACTGATAGGGATATGCAAAGCCATTCGAAGTATTGCTTTTTTATAAATTTCATTTTCAGTTTGCCGCTTGGTTGCCTAAATAGATAAACTATTTCTTTCTTTTATAGATTTTCATTTTGTAATGAATGAAATAATTGCAAATTCTTAACAAATTACCTTTAATATTTTGTTGAGTTATATTAACGGATTGGTCATGCATATCGTGTTGTTGCATACTAACTGATAATAAGCTTTAATATTAGTGTTGATTATTTATCAGATGTTACCAAGCGCACGCCGATAGTCCTTTTATTTATCAAAATGCTCAACTACGGTGAAAAAATTATTTTGAGCAACGCTTGTGTTAAGTATTATCTCTCTATTATCTAATTACATCATGAAAATATAAAAATATTCTAAACGTTATTCTAAAAATGAAGAATTTCACTCAAATTCCTCGTAAACCTACGCGAATCCTCTGTACAGAAAGAAAAGAAGTTATCGCAACAATGTTTTAGACACCGGTTTTGTTGGTATTTTAGTGGTATTTTGAAGCAGTCGAACTTTCGAGATAACAGGAAACCGTAACGAACTTTGCAACTCTAAAGTCTGAACTAATTTTAGTTAGGAAGGGGCGTAAATGTTTCAACTTGAGAAACAAGATATGGCTTTATGAATTGTCAGCGTAAAAACACCGGGTTTGAATGAATAGACGTAAGATAAGTGCAGGCTTATATAATTAGAATAAACACAAATCGGTTAACAACTATTTTTTTTTATTAAATAAAGTTATTCACTAAATGTTAATGCACCAAATAACGATAATTACGAGGACAGATAAGCTAGTTTTCCTCGCTATGGGTGTTAGGATTTGGAAAATCAATACGTGCATTTATTATATTTCTTCCCGTCGAATCCGAATGATGAGTGAAAAACCAATGAACATCAAATAAAACTACTACGGCTCATTTTGATATATATATATATATATATATATATATATATATATATATATATTTTTTTTTTTTTTCGAATGGAACACCATATTTTTTATGCCTATTTTAGATTACCGGTCAATGTTTTGGCCTAAAGTGATGTATGTATTTCATTTCAATAAATTCGATTTTCTAAATCGGAAAAATGTTCATACACCGTGATTATATTCCTTATTAACAGTTGAAATGGACATTAGTATTGATAGCGCTACCTGTTCAATCTTTGACGGTACTTAAATGTCAGACTTTAAAATTTTAACATTTTTTTTTTATTTTAGATGCATTAGCAACATTACATTAACTTTAAAAAATGAAATGGTAGTTTTGTTTGCGTAATTAATATCTTATTTCTAAATGGAACATTACAAACCTTGTAAAAAGAAAATTCGTATTTCGATGCATATAAAAGAGAAACATAAGAAAAACTTAATAATATATATATGTTCGATACACGGACAAAGTATATTGGAATCGAAATTTTAGTAGAATTTGTATATGTATTTTTTGAATAAAATATGGCACTAAATATAAAACACTTTGCTTCCTATTATCGATTATATTTAGTAAAAGCTTCTTATGAAAAATTATAATTAACATAACTATATAAATTCGTAAAACTAGGTTTTTATAAAAATATATGTTAGAATATTCGAAAGTTTTTCGTAAATTTTCCACAAACACACAAACACACTACTTAGTAAAACTAAGTAAAATTGCAACGTTGTCAGATATCTTCGCGAGGCGTACCAGTGGCGTAGTTATTTTTGAGATAATGTATTATTTGACAGACAGTTTTTTGTTCTAAGATGAACCGGAACGATTTCACAATGCAAAAGGGAGAGTTTTAGTGATAACTTGAAAACAATTAATTTGCACCAAATGAGGAAACTTTTTTATTATCAATTTCTCGAAAAATTTTGTTCTTGATAAAACTTAGTGCTTATCGAAAAAATAGTTTTCACAATATTCAACTTTGAGTCAAATATACAGGGCATTCAAAAATACGAAAAAGTGTATTTCAAAAATTAAAATTTTTGTGACTGCCGCAGCCGTTTTAAAGGCCATAAAAATCGTAAATAAAGGTTTAGTATTAGTTATGTCATATTACTAATAGCTAAGGAAAGATTTAAATAGAAAAAATTTTTTTTTTGCTTTTTGACCTTAAATATCTCCATAACTATAATATAAAAAATTTTACCCGGTTTATATTTACGATTGGCACTTAAAACTACCGTCACTAAGATTTTATTTTTTTTGAAATTGTTAGTGAAATCCACTTTTTTGAACATCCTGATCCAAAGTTTATTACTATCAAAAATATTTTTTTGAACCACCAACTTTTATCAAGAAATCAATAATAAAAAAAGTAAATAAATGTATTAAAATGCAATATGTTTCAATAAAAAAATCCAAACTTTTTGGCGATTCTGAAACACCCTGTATAATATTTTACACTATATTTGAAACTTAATTTTTTTCTATAAAAATTTAAATAACAAGGTTGAAAGTGGTGCTGTACTTTTTTATAAATTTTCACCCGGACACGTGGTTAAACAAAGTTTAAAAGTTTGGTATAATTTATTTATAAACGGTTACATATAATAACAATGAACTATTATTATCGACAAAACAAAAGTAACAGCATATTAATTTAATATTTCATTATTTACATAATAATTAAACTCGTTGTCTATTACGTATTTAATGATTCAGTGACATTTTTTAAAATCGGAAACTTTATATAATATATAAATATATATATATATATATATATATATATATATATATATATATATATATATAAAACTTTAGGTTAGCAAGAAGCTGATTTAATAATATTTTAACAATAATTACATAAGGTATTTTAAATGTGCAAAGTGGTTTCGCAAAAAAACTGTTTTCTGTCAATATCTGACAAAATATTTCAAGGTGAGCAAATATGTAAATGTAAAAAATTAAGAGAGGCTACCCTAAACAAAGACGCACCCAATGATTTTTTCGTAACTACGACAGTTTCTAACATAAATCGATAGGAAAATAAATTTCATTTTTCCTCCACAAAAATCTCCTGTCATAAGCAAACTTGCGAATGCGTACCAAGACCAAATTTATGATAATTGCAACAAAAATTATTATTATTAAACTTAAAATATATGGTAGCTGCTGAAAATGTCTCATTTCTCATTCGTGATCCATTTTCACACAATTTAGAAGTTCATCTTTACGTATACAAAACACGATTTAAGGAATAAGAAAATTATTGAATTTATCTTTGAGCATTGAAAATAATTACATCCAAAAAATATTCGATTTTGACAGTGAGGGATATTTAGAATTCTCAAAAAAAGAAAAACTTTTATGTAAACGCTCATTAAAAACAGGCATTTAAAGATTTCCAGAGATACTACATATCTAGCTAATATCATAATGTTTTAGAATTTCGAGAAAGTACTAAAAAGTTAGATGAATACATTTATGATTATTTACCCCGTAAAGAAATCCAGATTTTTAATGTAACAATATGGTTCCAGACCTTCTATGGAAGAAAGCAGCACATTAACCTCGATATTAACAAAGTGACTAAGCACTTATTTCTTAAAATACTATTAAATATATAAAACCTAAACATATTAAGCAAAAGTCGCCAAGGTTATATTTGCTCAGGATATACCTACAATTTTTTACATTTTCTTAATTGCTCTATCTGCAATGTTTTAATAGATATTGGCAAATAACTTATTTTTTGCAACTTTTTTTCATATTTTGTTGCACATGGGACTAGCAACAAGTGAAAAAAGCATTCTTCTCTTTGTCATTGATTTGGTTTTGACAGGGTTGGATCCCCCCTAGAATTGAAATCCTTGCTACGTGCCTGCAAAAGACATATTTATGTAATGGTTCATGTGGCAATATTTATTATTAGCAATAAGCTTAGTCATTAAAAAGCAAGCATTTCCATGATGAAATACAACCAATAACAGGGTGAGTTATTATTACTATTGTTACTAAAGATGAAGATAAAACTGACATTTTTTAAAATGGAACTTTATATGATATATATATATATATATATATATATATATATATATATATATATATATATATATATATATATATATTATGTTAATAAAATGATAATAATATTTTAACAATAACTATTTTTTGAAATGTGCAAAGTTTTTTTTTTCAAAAATTTTGATTTCACTCTTTTTCTAACACATATTTGTTCTATTTGTAAATGTAAAAAATTAAGAAGTAATATTATATAAATATGCACCACCAATGATTTTTTGGATCTACATAGTTTTACAGAAAATCAGGAAAATAAATTTCAATATTTATGAATACAAAAAATCTCCTATCATAAAAACCACGAAAACCATATTTTGAAAAACAAAAATTATTATTTTACAATATATTATCCCTGAAAATTTCTCCCTTTTTTCCCCACCATCCATTTTCACACTATATAAATATAATAATATAAATATAAAAATATTAAAATAGAAAATTATTGAAATATTTTGTGCCAAGATTTAATATTTTTAACATTCAAAAAATATATTACATTATTATTTATATTACCGAAATTCTGATAAAAAAGAAAATTCCCCCTTTTATAATTTACCTCAGGATGGATTTATTTAAAGATTTTGAGATACTTAATTTTAAAAACAATGTTTTTGCAATAAATTAAAAAAAAATACATTTAAGAAATTTATGAAAAAGAAATCCATTTTTCGTATATGACCTGCTATATGAAAGCAGCACATTAACTCGATATTAATCTAAATATTTCTTGAAAATTTATTAAATATATCCTGGAGTAATTAATGACATACATAAAATAATGGGTTTACAGATATACTCAATTAAAATTTTAATTACTTTATGCAATAGTATATGTTGTTTATTAAATAACTTATTTTTTGCAACTTTTAGGGGAATATTTTGTTACACATGGGACTAGCAAATATATAAAAGCATTCTTCTCTTTATCATGATTTGGTTTTATCTAGAATTGAAATCCTTTACGTGCCTGCAAAAGACATATTTATGTAATGGTTCATGTAAATATTTATTATTAGCAATAAATAGTCATTAAAAAAACAATATTTCATTTTGAAAATATACAACCAATAACAGGGTGAGTTATTATTACTATTGTTACTAAAGATGAAGATAAAACTAAATTTTGTTACATGGACCCACTTGTTTTGATGTCTATACCAAGAGTATAATGCTTATTTAATACCTTTCTTCATCAGTTTATCGCCGACTTCATAGAAAATATGTAATAAAATATAATATGTCACATTTTAATGCAATCTATTTTTTGAGATCGGGTTTTTTTTTCAAAATATTTTGATTTCACTCTTTTTCACACGACCGTCTTGGGCGTATTCCGAATGATCCCGAAAGAAATCTGTAGTAAACTCGAAAAAGGTAGAATTCCTACGTTGCCGATTATTCTGGGCTTAGTAATTACAGACGATTTAAATTACATTTAAAACAGATTTGGTTTGAGTTATTTATATTAAGCTATTTAATTATCAGTTTTAAAATATTTTATATGGAAATTTATACTGGGGATTTCTGGAATTCCTTGTTTATTTAGGTAAAAGTACAATTACCGTTATAATCTGGCCGCAGTAGCGGTTTGGCAAACCAGGGTTAATGTTGGATTCCTCCAAAATGTAAACAACTGGGTCTATGTTATTTCCATGTCATTGGTCTGCACCGTTAATTACCCGAGATTCACCAAATAACGTCTTTGAAAACAGATGTAATGGAAGAGGAGGGCCTGTTCCATGAGCTCCTCGTTCACCGGACCTAACTGTTTCCGATTAGAGCAGTTAAAAACAAATATTCCCAACGTAAAAGAAGATATTCCCGAAGAATATTTAGTCCATAGCTTTAACAAGCATACTACTAACTCAAATAACTGTATTAAAGTCGGAAGAGGGCTCTTCCAACGTTTGCAGTAGTAATTTTTTAATAACAAGTGTTCACCTTAATATTAATGTTTATTGGTTGGTGATTGTTACACATTTTTCAATAACTTTTAATGTCTTGCTTAATAAATTTTCATTCTTTGTAGGTTTTTTTTAAATTTTGAACTCTTATTCAACTTCAAAAGAATAAGTCAAAAGCGATCAATGTGAGAACAATATGAATTTGTTTCCATAGGCGATTTTTCAAAAAAAGGAAAACATCCGTGAAATTCTTATAGACATGCAGTATCTTTTTCGGAGCTTAATAAATCCCCCATTCTGCAACGTTACTATAGCTTGTATTGCATTTTTGAAAAGGGGAAGGACTTAGATTTTTCATTTTGAAGATATATACAGGGTATTCCATTTAAAATAACAAAGTTGCCCTATTCGTGAAAGTCAGCTACACCGGTACTGCCGGTTGTAAAAATGAAATGACATTGGCTTCAAACAAAATTCTCAGAGCTATTTAAATTCAAAATGGGTCGAAATATAGCCTCCCTTTATAAAAAATATCGGTGTTCAATCAATGTTTACATTTTTGGACCAATTTGAAACCGTCATATCCTTAAATATTTATTGCATAGACTTCTGTGACCAACAATTTTCTTTGTTGTTAAATAAAAAAAAAGACAACTTTTTGGCGCATGTTTGGAGATATAGTACAAAAAGTGAAAAATTGACTTTTGTAGCTTACTTTAACAGTTTTCCCTTCTGAATTTGTTCGTGCATTTTTATATTCTCTTAATTTACACCAAAATGGACCCAGAATCTCCCTATTTGTAATTGTATAATGTTTAAGTTGTTTTATCAATAATAATTATCAGCAAAACTAGCTGATTCATTTGAATGTATAATTTATTTTCAAATAGCAGTGACTGAACAAATTTGCATACGTTCCAAATTGTGTAGTTTGTGATATATGAATTAGCAGGTCGTTAAATTTATTGGACAAATAAAATCAATTAATTTGGGTATACGCGTGTTCAAATAATAAAATAAATTCGAAATACCACAATTTATTTCGAAATAAATAGTTAAAGCTTACCGAAGCTTTTTAAAAGGTTTAAATATTTACCAAATGTCGTTCTGAATTTACATCCCAATATTATCGGATTGTTAATTTTCTCGGGTCTAATCCACCTTTCCCGAGTGCTCGTAATTTTATCGTTTTATTTTTATGTTTTTGTAACACTTCGTTATACGAATGCTGGAATTCCCACGAAGAAGTATAAAAAAGTTTTAAAATATATTTCGAAACATTACGCCAAAGTGTGAAAAGTTTTTAAAGGGCTTTTTCTCATTAACTTTTAAGCCTTAATGAATCTGGTGAATAAGTCATTCTGGAGAAAAGTTAGTTGTTTTCGAACAACGCAACAGAGCGCGCGATAATTTGAATATCCAGGTTGATTACTAAGCAAGAGGCAAGATACTTAATTAGCATTTTAATAACTAGTTTCCCATTTTCACAAGCTCATTAAAAAAAAAAACTTGTCCAAGCCAGATACGTCACCAACCTTTTATTATTTGTCTCATAATACAATTTTATATTATGAGTGTACTCTACATTTAATGACATAAAGATCAGATATCATTTTAGATAGGGTTTTCTCGAGACTGCTTTAGCAAATAATACTTATACAGGGTGTTAATGAATATCACGTAGATACGGAAGGTGATAATTCTTTGGCTTATTCTATGACTAAAAGTGAAATTTGCAAATTTCTGCGTTGGTGCCAGGTTAATCACTCTCTTAGATGCTAGATGAAGTTGGTGAAAACCTTACAAAAACTTAGTAACATAACAAAAACCAACATTATTTCATTTAACTGTTCAATTAGTGATGTTAGGATGCATGACCAACCAATAGACTGTTTACGTGTTAACAAGTTCTTGGGTCTCTACGTAGAGGATAGGCTAAAATTTGAGAAACATATTTTGAATGTGAATTCTAAGATTGCAAGGGGTTGCTATGCCCTAAGAATTTTCTCTCACGAGCTAGATTTATCAGTGGCAAAGAGTGTATATCATGCCTTGATTAGGTCACATTTGGGCTATGGCTTGTGTTTCTGGGGAAGCTGCACTAACTATGTATATAATTCCACATTTATTATACAGAAAAGAGCAATTCGATACTTATCTAATGCTAGGACCCGTGTTTCTTGTAGGCCTTTATTTAAATCCTTGAATATTTTGACCCTCACGTGCCTATTTATTCGTTCAGAAATCCTAACTGAAAATGCATATCCCACAAGAAGTACTCATGTATCTAGGTTACCGATTCCTTCATCAGAACTAATAAAAAAATCATTCATTTACAATGGAAGGAAAATGTTTAACAAACTGCCTTTACATATGAGAAAAATTTCTTGTGGGAGAAAATTTAGAAAGCAAGTTAAAGAACTTTTAGTTGGGAAGGCCTATTATACAGTTGACGAATATTTTACTGATAGATCTTGAGTGCATTTTTGCTAAATATTTTTTCTGTCTACCATATTTCTTTGACTATTTATAGTTTTATTTTTAACTTTAATGTATTGTTCGTCTTATCTTTTAACTGACATTTTCAATACATTTTGCGTGTTATCACTGGATTTATTGGCTTTTAAGCTCTTTTTCTGTTCTTCTTTTTTCTTTTTATTTTAAATTTTATATACAATTCTTTAGTTTTAAGTTAGTATTTTACAGTATAAACAAAGAAGCAAGCAAACATGGTCACATCTATTTATATATTTGTGCTGATACATCTATATTTATAGTTTTTTTATTTAGCGTTGTCAATAATACAGTTAGGTATATGTTTGTTCTAATATATCTTTTATTTTTTTTATTTTTTATTTAGCTTTGTCAATGATGCTTTTATTTTAGACAATAAAGCTTTTTTGAGTGGTGTTGAGTTGAGTAATTGGTATCGTTAAATTAAATAACTTTTATGTCATAAAGGTGTAGTGAGAAGTGTTTCATTCTTGAGATACAAAGTTTTAATTTTTTTTTCGTTTTCTCACACGTTTTATGAGATTATTATTTCCAATTTGGTACATTTATTAGTTTTCAGAACCTCCACAATAACTAAAAGCATCATATGCAGTACACAGGATGTTTTTTTTCGCCACCAACAGTTCTACTCTTCTGTGTTTTTTAAACACTCTGTATCATAATTTAGCTTTCTATTTTTTCTCATTCTTTTTGTTTCTTTGCATTTTTGTGATACCTGTTATCGTTTTCTAGATCTTTGTGAAAATAGCCGTCTATGCAAACCAAGTATTATAAAAGTAATAAAATTTAAAAAAAATCTAGTGGCTAATTAACTAGCAATTTAATTCTAATGTTACATCAAAAACTGAAACAATTATAAGAACTACTGGAAATGACCTCCTCTTGTTAATATGCTGGACTCAACTCTTGGTCTCATAGACTAAAGTCCTAACAATGGAACCTGTGGTGGTCTAACCACACTACACCACAACTTGTTACGTTTTGGACGCGCGTTTCGCTAACCAAGTTAGCATCATCAGCAGATGGTATAAACTAAAGTAACTTATCCTAACCGAGACTATTTATAGGTAAATGTAGTCACACTTGGTTGCACCCGACTGCACCGATGTCAAGTAGTTAGTCAATTTTCCATTAAGTAAAGAACGTTTTAACAATAAAATGAATCGGACTAAAAATATAGCTAAGAGTAATGGATATAATGATAATTTTGTTCATAAATTAGTAAATAGACATAAGCATAAGAAAATATTAAAAGATGCCACTACTCTTCAAGCACCTGAGGCACCCAATAAGTTCACAGTAATCCCATATGATTCCAGATATACGAGAGGTCTAGAAAAACTATTTAAAAACGTAGATTTTAGAGTAGCCTACAAAACGGAGAACAGTTTGAAAAATCTCCTTGGGAACCCTAAAGACAAAGTCGACTTGAAGGAGAGAAGTGGCGTCTATGAAATTAGCTGTAATGACTGCGATCTAAATATGTTGGGCAATCTAAACCCTCCATAAACATTCGTTTTAAAGAACACCTGGCACATTTAAGATACGGAAGAACAGAAAAGTCAAACGTTACCCAACATGCTTTGGAAAACAATCACCAAATGGGAATAAATAATCTTAACTTGATTAAAAATGTATCTAATAATAGATTATTGGATGCATTTGAGAGTATAGAAATAGTTAAAGTGGTAAAAAACACTAAATAAAGACAGAGGGCCTATTCCCTATAGTCCCCTCTATTGTTTACTTGACAACGGTGGAGTCGGGTGCAACCAAGTGTGACCACATTTACCTATAAATAGTCTCGATTAGGATAAGTTACTTTAGTTTATATCATCTGGTGATGATGCGTAACAACTTGTGGTGTAGTGTGGTTAGAACTCTTGTATTTTTGTCTCAGACTGGCGAACTCTCTCGAATATTATAGGGGTATTGCGAGTTATTTCACATGAAGCTATAATTCTGTTTCTCAAATCTTCCTCTGACTGGATAGGAGTCTGATACACCAACGATAACTATTCAGATCGGGGGACCTTGGGGGCCATGGCTGGGGTCCGAAAAAACTCCCTTACATCCAAACTAAAATGTGGTGGTGCGCCGTCATGCGGGATTTTCTTCTGCCCAAAAATGATTATTGTAAAAATTCCTGATGCCATTTTTCGAAAAACTTGCCAAATCACTAAATAACCTTTTATTTCCAAAGAATGGGTTTTGGTCAACATTTGAATGAACTATTAGCAAAATTTGAATCGGAATGGAAAATCTCGCGGGATAAGAACCTGGACCCTTTGGATATGGTAAGGGTACATCAAATTATCCAATAACATTTTATAAACAAGCACATGTGAAATATCCAATGTTGCCGCAATTTTTCTTGTACTTGTTCCTGGTTCGTTTTCTACAGTATTCAGGACTTCCTCAACTTCAATAGTTCTAACAGTGCGATGTGCTCCTGATAAATGAGTAGACTTCTGGAAAGTTCCATTTTCGCTCAGACGAATGTGAGCCTGAGCAAAAGTTCGTGAATCCGGCTGTCGTCAATTTGAATAACGCTGCGAATAGAGTCGTTTAGCTTCAAACGAATTTCCATTGGCAAGACCATAAATGAAATGAATATCCCCATATTCAAATAGCTCAATAAACTTTTAAAGTATTAAATAGCGCAAAAAACTTTAGAAACTTTAACTATCATAATTATTTTAAACTAAACGTCAAAAAAGGTAACAAGCAGAAACTATTATCATGCTGTTTACTTCCCTATCAAAATTATTTTATACTGAACGTCAAGGAAGGTAACACAGGGAATAGCCAACTAGATTTTTTTTCAATTTTGTTACTTCGATAATACTTGGGTTTGCATCGACGGCCATTTTCGCATATAAATAAAAACGATTGCAGATACGATAAAAACGTAGGGAATTAAAAAAAATGAGGAAAAAACGGAGAGCCAAATAATGATATTAGGATTTATACAGGGTATTCCAAAAAATACAGGAGAGTGTGCAACGGTTCACGCTGACGATCCGTTAACCAGTACCATCTCTCTAAACCGCCACCTATCCGGGAAGTGCTAAAGTTTAATTCCTCGGAGATAGAATCCAGCAAGCAGGTTGAAAGCGAGATCAATATGGATAGCCACAAGGCGTTGGCCAATCAGAACTTTCCATGTTATAAAACACACCACAAAAAAATTAACGTAAGGAAATAAAACTGGCTGGCAAAGGACAAACGGGACATTTTGAGTCTAGCCACACGCAGCCAAAGTAAAAGTTATCATAATTTTAAAGAAAAGAGCATTAAGATAAAAGAGAAGAAAAGAAAATAAAGGTAACTATTCATACTGTTATTTAAAGTACATATTTTTGAGAAGACGGATTGTTGTATACAGAAAATGTTCACTTCATAACAGGATCAAAATACAAGAGTTCTAACCACACTACACCACAACTTGTTACGTTCTGGACGCGCGTTTCGCTAACCAAGTTAGCATCATCAGCAGATGATATAAACTTTTATATCATCTGCTGATGATGCTAACTTGGTTAGCGAAACGCGCGTCCAGAACGTAACAAGTTGTGGTGTAGTGTGGTTAGAACTCTTGTATTTTGATCTATCTTCCACCACAGGTTCCAGTGTTAGGTCATAACAGGATGTCCCGACATGGAAAAAAGCATGAAGCAAGGTGTCCGAAGATACAAATAAGAATATACAAATTTGTAATTAGAGCTTATATTTTTAGCTCGTGAAGCCAGCTTCACTTCCAATTTCAGTTCTAGTTTTCTTATTGTCCAAGTTCAAGTTTCGGAGTTCCAATTCCATTTCCAGTGCAAATTAAAGTTCAAAGCACGTGTTGAAGTAGGTCATTTAACCCTTGCCGTTGACCTAGTCCGAAGGTCATTGACAAAAATCAATAACAGAATCATTTGTCTGAGGAATTTGGTAGCTGAACCTTTAGGATAAGTACCCCATTTAAAAACTGAGCTATACTGTTTCATTGGTTTAGGATACAATTAGTAAATATAAGTAAGATCAGCGTTTGGCCAAACATTTAGGGTAGTAATAAATTTAATATGTACCAAGATATTTACAGTCATTTGTGACTGTTTCTT
Organism: Kuschelorhynchus macadamiae; assembly: GCA_030620095.1. Taxonomy (NCBI): domain Eukaryota; kingdom Metazoa; phylum Arthropoda; class Insecta; order Coleoptera; family Curculionidae; genus Kuschelorhynchus; species Kuschelorhynchus macadamiae. Next base: position 1,449,289 of record JAUTXW010000036.1, read on the forward strand.
TTATATCACACATATCTTATACCTATTTGTTTTTTTGGTGTTTTTTTTTATAGTAATAGACTTGCAAAAATTCACACAGTTGTTTTTTTATATAGTTAAATTTATCCCCTCAATATAACAGCCATCGAACTGTTACAAGTGGAATTCTTGGTGACGCAAATTTTAACGATACCTATTACATACTAAGTTTTTAGCGCCCTCTAGGTGCTAGATAAAACTAATACCAAATTATGATTTCTCATCTCAAAAAACACATTATTACCCATATTTGTGACAAACATTTATTTTTTGCAAAAGTTATTTAAAAAAGTCAGAAATAAAACTTCAACTTCAACACCCTGTATCTCCTAAGCGAATCATTTGCGGACCCATGTTTATATAAACTTTTCGTCATAGAATAAGCCAAAGAATTATCACCTTCCGTATCTACGTGACATTCATTAACAACCTGTACAAATTCAATAACCTGAGAAGTGTTCATAATTTTGATAAACTGCTTTACCCGTCAAGTTGATTTATTCGTCTCCGAATCTTTTGGTAATAATGACTTCACTGTGGCATCATCTTGTATGAGTTATGACGTCATCCTTTTTTTTGAGATATCTCGAATATTGTTACTTTTTTAAATCACTGGAACATTTCAAATATTTATGTTGAATGTCCTATACCTAAATTTAACTGTTTTTGAAAAAATAGCGTCTTAAAATTGCCATTTTGGGCCCTTTAGAGCCTTTGTCGGCTAAACAGTTAAACTTTGATTGAAACAAAACGACTAGACAACAAGGCATAATACTCTTGGTATTAGACATCAAAACCCTCAGCACATAAATATATTTTTGTTTTTAGGTAATTAACAATAAGTTTGGCACCGACCTTAGAGTGTAAAATTTTCCAGATAAAATACAATATTATTTTCACTTTTTAGTGGATTTTTTAAGTTGCTTTTATTTTTTATACAGTTTTTTATTTAGCTATAATCTTACATATTTAAAAAACTGAAATAGTCATTAGATGTAACTTTCCCTACTGAACACTGAACTGAAGACAAATAAGCTATGCCATAAACAGAGTATTTTTTTAATATTAGATCCTATGTTTTATTTAATATTTTTTACGTATATATTGATATTTTTTTTATAAATAATATTGCACTAATTCAATTTTAGAGTATTAGTCCTTATCTTAACAGATTACTCTACTTGCTTTGCCAGGAAATACAAAAGTCTAATTACCTGAGACATATATTTATGATAACCAAATCACAATAGGTTAGTTTGCTTGCCAAACAAATATCATAATAACAGGTTCTTAAAATTGTAGGTTCTATTTTCAGCCTACTTTGTGTAAGGCAATACAATATAAATATACAATAGGCTAATATCAAACAGAAAATTTTAAATACTTATAGGGGTCCCACTTAAAACAACAAGGTACCCGCAACCGGTATTTACTGCAGATTTGTAATTTTTTTTGTGAAATATCTGTTCTAATTTAGCACCTCTCTTAACATAGATCACCACCTCCTGAATGTCGATTCAAGAAGCTAATTCAACGGCCTTTTAATCCAAGATGAATAGTTAACACTTTGTATTGCCAATGTATATTTTCTGTTGAAATGGATTAATAAACGTCTTATAATTACATAGTCAAGCTCTACTAGTTATTTTTGCTTTTTTTCTACAGAATCGTTTTGCGATGTGTTAGGTTTACTACTGTTTCTTAAAATGGCAACGTTGCAATTCTGATATATATATGATTTCAGACATATTTGACTATTTCTAGGAAGGTTAATAGTCAATTCCTAATTTGAAATTGTTCTTTCCCATTCTTTCACTATTCGTACTAAGGCACCTGCCTTTCATTTAGTTTTTTAGTAGTACTGGATAACCGAAGAAATCCTAGACATAATAGAAGAAAGTAAATAAAGTAGGCTTCCTGAGAAATGTGAAGAAATTGAACCGTGAGAAAAGACATATGTCTACCACAACATCCACAAAAAGATAAGAGAACTAAGAAGCAAGAAGAAATATAATGGGGAGTCGAAGAGCCTGACTGACGTAAATGGAAATATTGAAACAGATCCCGATAAAATTATAACGATTAGGAAAACTAATGTCTAGCAATTGTTGACGCGGTCCGCTCTAAAAGATACACACTAAGTGATGATGACATAGGTCTCTTATCCTAAGAGCGAAAAATCCTAAGCGGAAAAATCCTGTGATCAACATCAAATGATAAGCCTGATTAACCACATCACCAAGGCATTGACCAAGATTATATACAACACAATTCATAAAAATTGTGATGAAAAAAGCCTTTGGCACAAGAGAAGTGCTCTTCAGTCTACAAGTACTTGTCCAACTCTGCCTGTAGAGATATAGACAAAGACTATACCTAGGTTTCATAGATTTCACTAAAGCGTTTTACAACGTTAAACACGAACAACTGCTTAAAATATTCCTCCAGATCGGAACTGATTCAAGAGATATTCGGACTCTAGCAAATCTATATTGGGGACAGTCGGTTAGTGTAAAGGTGGGTGTAATATTGAAATCTAAAAAGGTGTGCGCCGCGGGCTGCATTTTATCTCATCTCCTTTTTAACATCTACTCCGAAAAAATATTTAAGATACCGCTAGAGAGATAATATACGATATGCTGACGATACCGTGGTTCTCATAGATAAGTGTAACATAGATGAGTGGAGCATCTGATGGATACGATATAAAGAACAAGCGAGGAATATTGTAATTATCTGAGAATGTAAAAAAATTATTTAATCGTGTGTACAATATCATTATACCTACGTATAGAGACATTTTACTTTGCTACAGCGAAAATGCCTGGTTATAAGTGTCTTTACTTGTTATGTTCTAATTCAGCTGGTGGAGGAAAGACTAAGAAAAAAATTCTGTCTGTCTGTCTGTTAGTTTACGCGATAAATTTCCAAAGAATTCGACAATGGAGTTGAAATTTGGTAAACAGGGAGTGGTCCGTACGAGAACGGTTTGGATTGTTTGGGGGCAAAATCGGCTGAAGGGAAGGGGTTGAAACGGAGAATTAATTGGAAAAAATAGGGATTTTTTAGTAAATGATCATGTATTATGTCCTTTCATGGGTCTTTGGTTATATAGATTTTAATAATAAGCCCACTTTGATACTTCTGTCGAAAGTAAGAAGTTAGGGAAAAAAGAGCAGGGCATAAAAATTAAGAAGTTGAAAAATCGGGTAATATATCGTTTTATGGGTTCCTGAATATATAGATCCCAAATTAATAGCAACTTTAAGGCGTAGAAAGGGAGGGTTGAAATTTTCTCTTTCCTAAAAGAATGCAATCTAAAGTACAAACTAGGACGTTTTGCCGCTTTTCTATGGAACTTAATAACTAACTAACTTAATAACTTTTGTTCCAACTGTTATATCTTTTATAATATACAGTGGTTTAATTTAGATTTAAGGTTTTCAAAAAGATTTGTATTAGTAATGTCATAAACATTTGCCCGTAACTTAGACAGCTTTTTAATAAGTATATCCGTACGAATTTTTGCATTTCCAGTTGTAATTTTCAGTTGGTTTGCCTAGGATAATATTGCATTGATATTAAATTGTTTGTTTCAGTTACCAATAAACGACATATTTATTACAAAATGAGTGTTTTATTTTTGTTACAATTTTACAAACTTAACACGATTTAAATAGAACTGCAATGGTGCACTCAATTTTCTAACACGTTCCAATAGCTATAAAGACATGATGGTGCAGACTGCTTAAATCTGACGCGTCAAGGTCATTGGAACTAAGCCATAAGTTTGACAGTCTTTCGCATCTGGTTTGGTTTTATCTGGGCCTAAACAACCAAATTATTAAACCTGTTCGATCTTATTCGTACCTAGGAACACGAAGTAGCTCACGATGGGGCCAAGCAATAGAAATACGAGTGAGAATAGAAAAAGCGAGAGCAGGGTTCAGTAGGAGCATATTTATCTTGAGCAATATAACCCTGCCTTTTAAAATCAGAATGCTCTAATGCTATGTATTTCCAGTATTGCTGTATGGAGTGAAAGGTCCACGCTTTCATGACCGAAACACTCATGAAAAAAAGTAGAGGCCTTTGAAATATAATTTGTTAAATATAAATTTTTAAAATTTTATGTTACATATCCTATATGAAGTCTTATTGTCTCTATTGTTATTTCGAGCCTTTTATCGGCCAGACAGTTACACTTAGACTTGCAGTTTCGCATCTTGAATTTTTAAAATATATTGGATCAACGGAAATGGGCAAAAGTGTCTAGTTTTAACATTTCCGGCTAAACTGAAAGACGAATTTAAAAAGCTGAGATAGGGAAGTGAAATTCCATGTAAAGTGGGTGCCATACTTATTGTTAATTACCTAATAACAAAAAAATATGTGCTGAGGGTTTATAATAATAAGACATAATACCACGAGTATTATGTCTTACGTTCTATCAGTTTAGCGCCGAATTCAGTTTTATTTTCCTCCTTTAGCGCTATTTATGCGAGTTTTTTTGTAAAAGTCAAGTTTAACAAATAGCCACTGGGCCCACTGCATATTATGTAACATCATTGAATAATAAAATATCTTAATATAAAATATACATACAGCCGTAACAGACATACTTTTTCTTCCTGCCAGAATAGTGAACGCATTAGTCAACGCATGTATTGTTCAATGTAGCGTTGTGTAAAACGTTCAAAATAACGCAATTCCGCCTTTTTGACATTTTTACAATATGCTTTCTGTGAAAACACTCCGGTGGAGTGTAATCGATCCTTTTTTGACGTCAGTTAAAAAGAGCCCTGTTCAGCCCTCGTTGGATGACCTCGCACCTATATTCTGTGAGATGATTTTCAGGGAAAAAGCTCAAAAATTTAATTTGTGATAAAAGCTGCCGATATGTTGACATTAACCAAACGATATTTACTATACTATATGTATACGTTCAAACACATCAAAGCGCTCCCATATAATCTAGTTATATATTAATTGACCTATAAATCCTCTGTAATACGTATTTTTCGGCGATCGCTGACAAAACAAGCATTTTAAATTGGAAAATCTGCCGTAAAATCAGTCCGGAAAAACAAAATTGGGACCAATGAAATATGCTCTTTTCCGGTCCCATTTTTTCGACCTCGAGAAGCCAAATGCCAGTAATTACTCAAGTAGATATGCTTTGCTGTTTTTTATGGAAATCACATGTATTTGTTTGATGTTCTGTTAGCCATCTCACCGTTTTCACCGTTAAGAGCCTATGCCTAATACAAAAAAGGTAACCAATCAAAGATGGCCAAACAAAATGGCATCCTAGTGAAATGTTAAAAAATTCTTACTAAAAATATACTTATCTAATTTACCTGAAATTTTACTCAAAAATGAAGTTTTACGTAGAAATCAAGTGGTAAAATTCTGGTATGAATCGAAGATCGAAGAAGAATTAGGTAGTAAAATTGCACTACGAATTCAAAATGGCGGAACAATTTGGTGACCAAATTCTAATGAAAAAATTACATCGATTTGGCTATTCTCTCTTTTTACAAATATGCAAGGAAGTTCAAAAATAAGGCCTTGTTCAGTCCTCGTTGAAAAAAGGGTGTTTAACTGTTAACGGAAATACAAATATATTCGAAGTTTCAAAGCCAATTGGATAAGTATAAGTAGCTCAAAATCTTTACGAGACATGTTTGATTAATATCAATTAATTAGGTTGTTAGATGTATTATAATTACTCCCATTTAGTACGTTTATAACAAGTTAAAAAACCAACCCAAAAGGTAATTAAAGGAAAGAACAGCTGCAAAAAAGTTACAAAAGTTCCCAACGCTGAAGCTGCTTTTCTCTCTGCCTGCCTCAGTCCATAACCGTGTTGGGGCAAACACAAATATTTAAACGACGAAATCGGATTATATATTTAATTGCCTAAATCGTCGCTAATTAACAAAACAGTCATTAAATAAACACATCTAACAAAGTTAACTGGAAGCCAAGGGGTTTAAAAAGTCTAAAAGCTTCACTTATAAACGTTATGTTTATACAAATTTATAATTTCATTACACGTGCTCATTTCTCGGTCTTTAAAAGCCCCTATGTACACAGCAGGATGGTATAAAACCCACTTCTTTTAGAAAAAGGCGACCCACTAGGGTTTTGGTTGGTTCTTTATAAATATATTATGCAAATACAACTAAAAATCATTTATTTTCATTAGACTTGCATAGCAAGTATCGAAATTGTCATCACAAAATAAAAGTGATTTCAAAATAAATTAAAACCTAAAAAAACTAATCTTAAAATTAAAAAGTTCTAAGCAGGCACACAAAAGAAAAACTCTTAGTTAGAAGATGAAAGATGTCTGTGTAGCCTAGGGTTCTTTATTTAAATTGTATAACCTAATTATGCTAAGGTACAAAAGCTGGGTTTTTTAACTACCATAACTTTAACTCTAGTAACAATACTTGAAATTTCAGAAAATGTTGAGTAAAGGAAAATTGTTAAAATCTATTTGGTCGTTAAGTAATACATTTGTATCTTTTAGACGGTCTAATTCTAAACTTTCCAATAAATTTAATTTAGGGCCTTTATTCTCTACATGAAGAATCTTAAAATCGTCGTTAAATACATGATCATCCTTGATAATATGGCTCGCTAACTTTGAGTCATGTTTATTGTAAATAAAACTGCGTTTATGTTCGTTTATTCCCTTTTTAAAAGTTCTACCCGTCTGTCCATGTGTGTATGTCCCTATTTTTCATTTCTAATATTTTTTGGTTTTTGTGTTTTTTAGAAACTAGATAATTATTGATTTTGAAAGCGATTTTTACATTATTCCTGTTAAGACAACGTTTAATTTTTAAAGAGGGCTTACCGCAGTATGTTATTATTTTAAAACATGTATATATGGAATTTTCTAATTAATATATTAGTATTTTACTTCGTGTAATGTAATTTCATCAAGTAACAGCCACTAACGTTCAATTTTAAAACATTTGAATTAATCTTTAAATAGTTAGGCAAATGATTATAGATTCTAGATTCTGATGGATGTTATAAATGGCCCTCGGTTTACCTGAGCGAGCGCAAACTGGGGGCTATATGATTTCGTAGCGTTTCTTGCTATATTATTATTAACATCACCACATGTATTGAATTGATTTAAATGTTTCTTGATACAGCAGGCTGCCTCGAAGAGATACATATTATATGTTGTCAAAATACTATTAATAAATATTTGTCGGCAGGAATCATCGGGTTTTAGATGAAACATCGTACGGATTATACATTTTTGACACAAGAACACGAATAACATTTATACAGTAAAGAAAGTATGCCATATAACAACATAGAGTTTATATTTTTTTATTTATATATTTGATTAAATTTTCAGTATGCTCCTTCCACGACCATTTTTTGTCATAAAATATACCCAAAAAATTGACAGAATTATTTTTAACTGTTATATTGCGTGTTTCACCTGACCAAAAGACTCACTTCGTGCCGTAGGAGTGTGGAATAAAATACATCAATTATGGAGACAGTAAGATTACATTTGTGAAGTAGTATCTGTAGCTCCATCGGATAGCACCTTCTCGTTCTGAGATATTACAATAGAGGAGGTATTGTCGGGAAAAAAAGTCAAAAATTGTTCTTTAGATTTAAAGATGTCCTTGGTCATCAACGAAAATAAGGTGGGTTTCAAAAGCTACCCTGGGGTACACCATTGCAGATTTCCAAGCCTTTTGAAATCATATCTAAACAACCCTGCCTTACTTTTACTACTTGCGTTCGACCAGTCAGGTAGGATATTATCCAGCTATGAGCTGGACCGCGTATACCATAGACTGCCAGTTTATATAATAATAATTTGTGGTAAAATATGTCAAACGCTTTCGTGCAGTAGAAAAACAGAGCGGTCATTTGTACTTTTTGTTGAATGAACCCAGAATTCTCTCATAAAAGGAAAGTACTTCTAATTCTCTAAATGCCATAACATTTTTTACTTTTAAAAATGATATTAGTCTTGATTGATAGGCCTGTATGGAATAGGCTGTAGTCATAGAATAGAGTATATAAATTGTTAAATTAGTTTTTCTGACAAATGCTAAACATGAGTATTTCAAAGAAGTAGTTAAAGTAAAGCTATCTAATATTAGGTCCTTTTGAGAGTTTTTAAAAGCTAAACAAAATAATAAAT